>CM076575.1:692532858-692883125 GCA_034641835.2 Pinus albicaulis
TGGTGTTTGGCCAAATTTAAGCTTATTTTTTTATTCAAATTCGATCACGTATTGTTTGTCATCCATCTCGATGCTTTCGAAGTGGAAAAAATGGAGGAATTGGCTCACAGGGACGTTTTTATCGATGGGATCTAGTTTGGCAAATTGGGGTCTAAAACATTCTGAGAGTAGTTTGAGGCATTAAATGACACTTTTCGAGGATAAAACTTTATCTCTTAAGAACTACATAACATTTTTATACGGACTCTGATTGAGGTGATTCTCGTACCACTGGAAAAGTGTATGTGTGTATAATAGGGAAACAAAGTGCATGTGTGTGTGTGTGTATGTGTGTGGAATAGGAAAAAAAAAGTTTATAGATGCATTTTTTTTCCTATTCTAAACATACACACACGTTTTTTTCCTATTCTACACACAAAGAACTTTCCAACAACATGAGAATCACCTCAATTGATTTTTTTATGAAAAAGTTATCCCACTCAAAAGATGAACTTCTTGTTTTTACTACCATTAATCATGGAAAAGGGGGCAACCACATGGTCATAATGAAGAAGACTCTAGAAGAGTCAATATTGTAACTCTAGTGTAGAGTTGAAGGAGTCAAATTTAACCACCAATAGCCTATCAAGTCATGTTATAACCAAGCCACTAGGAGGAAGAGGGAATCTGTTTGTTCAAATGCATTATGTTCCATTGATGATCAAACTAGCCAAGAGTGGATAGGCGGGGAGAAAACAAATAGGATTTGTGCATTGTATCTGTCCACAGGGAACAATCGTCACTTCTTTGTACTTAAATCCATTTTCTATTCAGAGAAAGAGAGTAGAGAAACCTCACCATATAGACCTCCCAAAAGGGTTTCTTAGAATATATTTTGTATTAATTTTGGTTTGTGGGTTTTTATTTTGTTGTTATCTATTTTCTGCATATTTATAATTTTCATGCATACACAATACAAAGTAAGAAATATATCCAAAAATATAAGGAGAAATATATCCTCATAGTGTAGATTTTGTATTTTAAGCTTAATTTTATTAGATTTGTTGTGATGAATTTTCTAGTGGAATATCCACAAAAGTTTATAGATCATATTGGTATCATAGCAGGTTTTTTTTGGTATATCATGGGGAGTTGTAGAGGAACTAGATTGGTTAAGTCGAAAGTCACAAAATCACAGTCATTGTTGATGAATATGTGAATAACCTAAAGATATTGTTGAGGAGAGATTTTCATGGCTAGAAGCATAAGTTGTATATATAAATTATAATGTGAGCCTCCTCATCATGGCCTTGGCCAACAATTTTTGGTTATTCAAAGAAGATGGGGATTCTAACGCAGAGGTCTAATCAAAGGGGAGATCAAGAGTTGGGAAGAAATAGAGAAGGATTTGACGGAAGAACCCAAAAAAGATAAACCCTTGTTCAAGTTGTAGAAATTATATAACTTATGTGTTATATGTCCAAGATTTTCACGATCTCACACTATTTTAACTTCATGCAAAATACAGAATCTATTCCACCATTGATCATTTGCGGAAATTAAATCAAGATTGCAATGCACACATGAAACAATAAAAATTCACACACATTAACACAGTTGTTTAACGGGAAATCCTGAAGCTGAAAACCCCAACTATCTGTATATAATATATGTCAAAGAGATCATGTAACAATCCTCATACAAAGCTAATCATATCAAGCTCTTAGTACAATACAATCGCTACACACTAATCAGGCTCGATCTTGCAAATCCATGCACTGATCTTTGCCACTTGCTAGCCTGCCTCTACTGCGCAATCCCTGCTGAAGAATGGCTCTGAATGAGTTCTAATTACTCCAGCCTTGCTCACGCAATCCTCCTTGGCATCTCCACTTAGTGTTGGATGAAATCAATGCATCACTATAGTCACAACTGATAGTCACACTTGCCCTTTCACCTATCTCTCCACTGGTCTCCACTGAAACTACCATGCACTGTAGTTAACTAATGTATTCTTTAGTTGATTAATGAGTTATTATTTATGAATTAATTAACTAATTAATTCACTCCACTCTCACTAGTGTATCAATCAGTTAGACTAGATACAACTAGCTCAACTGAGTCTAACTGAGTTAAACTGAACACAACTCCATAACTACTTCTTCCAACTGTGTCATAACTCTGCCACTTGAGTTCTAACTGATTCCTCCATGCAATAGCTCCATTAAACCCTTAGGAATAGCGTAATTCCTTTTGTCAGCTGCTGTGCCACATCTGTGCACTGAACTGAAGTGCTCCAAGAGAATAAGTTGCTGTTTAGAGTCCAAATATTATCAAGAGCTAATAATATTCGACATATCTATTTTTAGACTGGCAGTCTAAAAATAGACTACGCCCAAAATGTCTAAAAATAGAAGTCCATCTATTTTCCAACTTGACCAACCATCCACAAATAGCATCCTGCAACTCATAGAATATGATCGACATGTCTAAAAATAGACATAGTCTAAAAATAGACTTTGCGCCAAAAATAGCCTGCGGGCCCACTTAGTGAAGGTGACTCTTTTCACTAAGCTCATCATCTTTTTGAATCTCAAAACTCCCTCTCAAAAAGATAGGGATTATCTGCCACCCCTGTTGTCACTCCTAGAGACAACCTTGAGTTGTAAAATACCAGTGCCTAGGACATCTTATGCAGTAAGGAGCGTAAGGTATAATTCAAGACTTTTACAGTAAGAGGCTCTTTACTACTTCAATTTTCACAAGGGAATGTAATATAAATGGAACCAGAATATTCTTAGAGTTAGCAAAATAACGAGATGCCGCAGAGGCAAGGAATGAGTCCTTAATATAGATGCATCAGACAGCTTAAAGACAACTTTCTTTAAGGAGGGCTGGATTCTAAAATGCTTTACAGAGATTTAAAAATCAGATGAAGTTTGTTGCGTAGAAAATACATGAGGATATTAAATACTAATGAGAGGGAACTCCGTAAACATATTTGAACATGAGATAGGCTTAAAAAGATAAGAATCCATACATGTCAATTGTTTTGAAAGAATAACATCTCACAGTATTTAATATAGAGGAATAATGAGTGAAGTGAAACAGCATACCATGCCTGAGCGATATTTAAAGTGCTTGATGAGCTCAGTATAAGTATCAATGGTGATAAATTTATGCCAAAAGCTAGTGAGCCACTTGCATTCCAGAACATGATATAAGGAAGTGGAAACAGAGAAATAAACAGTAAAACGATATCACATAAGACAGAGTTACACACTATAGAACACTTAGACCAGAATCCTCACATAGAGTAAAAATTCTTCTTGCTGAGACCCAACGGGCTCTTCGCATTTCTATTAAGATTTTCACAACAAGCATACAACAATTCTTACACAGAAAAATTCCTTTGAAAATCTGGAACCTGTTTTTCTCTTTTGATCTTGCTTATATAGAAACCTCCATACATGAGCGAGAAGATATTTTTTGGAAAAATATCTTCCTCGCATGCCAAAAATTTGTTAAAGGTCCTTATTAAAATAACCAAAACTTATGATGAGGAATAAAGGCCTCTCATCATTTGCAGTTAGTCACTGAAACACAATATTAAACAATAGTCTTGGCAGAAAGTAAAATACTGGGGTGAAATATAAATTCCACCTGAAACTTGAAAATAACTAACTAAAGTAAAATTAAAAAGGCCACTAGGTCCAAATAATGAATTAACAGTATTTCATTGACGAGAAGGGGTCGAGGCGGTTGCTGACACTGGTGGCGGAAAATTTGCGGACAAGCTGGCAAATTGGGTGCGCCTCTGCTGACTATCCGCTGAAGGTTCAGGCATTGCTGCGAATCATTACACCTTGATGAAGGCCTCAGTGAGATCATTTAGACTTGCCTCGGTGGGGATCTTATGTTTTATCAGATGTAGGAGAACAAATTCTAGGCGAAGCGATGAAACAATTGTCTCTGCTTTTAACCGAGCGGTTTTATCTGACATCATTTCCGTCCGGTCCCTTTCTTCCTAGAGACGTGCTTCACATTCTGGTAATGATCGTAGCATGGAAGGAGTGGTAGGGTCCCAGCATGACGGAAGTCCTGCCATTGTGATCTTAGCCCAAACTGCATCGAACTGGTCCACGCTGGCTGCCAACTGTTGTAGGGCCCTCGAAGCTAGAACGTGGGCCAACTCCTTATCAATAATCTTCTGGCATTCGACGGCTTCCTTAAACCAACTCACTATGCCATGCTGCTCCACCTCACTAGCTCTCAACCCTTTCAAGAAAGAAACATATCCCCTGGCGTGCTGGGCTTTGCTGGAAAAGTTGAGATCTCCCTCCTGAAACTTCCTCCTGAGATAGAGTACAGAAGATTTTATTTCCTTGATGACTTTCAGGAACTCCCACTGCTCTGTTACGGCCAAAATGATCTCTAACCAAATTATTCTTCTTCCATCCCTGAGGGTGATGTTACCTTTCAGGCGGCTGTTGAGATCATTGATGGTCTTCTACTGGTCGGCTCTTGCCTTCTTCTCCTGTTCAATCTCTTTTTGCAGTGTCTCTATTTTTCTGGTATTCTCAGCCAAGGAGGTTTCCAACTCGGTAATTCTCTGCGTCACGGTGGATGCCTGCTTTTCTAGTATATCATTTGCAGCTTTCGCTGTGGTCAGCTGCTCGGATAGCGAACTAGTCTCTGGTGGGGTTGTAGTTGGCACACAGCTGTGTGTGTCCCAGGTAGTCTGCAGCTCCGTCAGGCTCCTCTGAAGAGTGGCGATTGTTTCCGCCATTTTTTCTTTTTCCTCTTTCTCCTTTGCCAGTGTGTCAGCCAAGTCTGCTTTTTCTTTCTCTGCTTGCGCAAATTCGGCCGTTTGCACACGGTGAGATGCTGATATGCTTACCTTGTGTTTCAGAGACGCAACCTCCTTCTGCAATTTCTTAATCACATAGCGCTGCGGATTTGAGTCTCTAGTTTCCTTTCCTTTGATCGACTCTGTGAGACCACGCACTTGATTTGAAAGAGCGCGTGAATTGGCCTATTCCTTCTTTAGGGCTACCCTCACATGCTCATGCTTTTTCTCCAATTTTCTCAGTGCAATAGTGACCTGCATTACCTCGTCCTTCAACATATCACCCACCACCTGAAACAGGTTACATTTTTCGGGTGCTGGTACCTTGGCCATGTCAATTGCATACTCAAGCACCCTGTAACTAGTGGTACCTGCAACAGGATCCAAGATGGCCTCAGCCATAGACAATACCAGGTGTTCTGTGTCCACATTCATGGAAGCTGAAACCTTGGTGTGATATTTTTCTACATAACCTTCCAGCTCGGCCTTGTACTTATCCCTCATCGTTCTGTTCTTTAGGGTCGTTTCAATTACAACTGGTGAGGTATAATCTCCGATGGCCTGTGAAACTTCAGAGAAGTCAGAGGAGGTAACACTGTCTCTCAGCACTTTTATCCCAGCTTTGCTCCTGTCGGGTTGGCCATATGGTGTAAACGGCTCAAGCAGCCGTTCTTCCCCTATGACTTCTGCCTCGCTTGAGACTGTTTTCTGCTTTTTGCGAAGGGGAGAACCTGCTCTTGAGGGACCCACTTGTTCTTCTTCTTGGCCTCTATTGACGTCTTCTCCTTCCTCTGTGGCAGATGAATCTGTCTCCATCTGCGAAATCAAAGGCCAAGTTTCAAGGTTAGCCCTCCACTCTATAAACGGTCTTGATTCATGTGCATAAGGGGTGGACTTGTTCCTCTTTCTTCTATTTGAGATAATCTCCCGAGGATCATAGGGCCAAGTATTCCCCTATCTTAGGTCCATGCCTTGCAACAGCTTCTCAACAATGGGAAGGGCGTGTCTTGAATTCACAATAAATGGGCCAATAGTGATAGGGAGTCTCAGGATGAAACCTTTCTTTGCAGGGACAAAGTGGAGTTGGTCAGACTTGAGAGTCTGCCGAATATACTCCAAAGCATAAAATCATTGAGAAGGAAACACAGCCAGCTGATAAGGGGCAACCTCGGCTCCATAGACTCAAATTTCAGTGTAATTGTCAAATAGATACCAATCCCCGGTACTCTGGGTTTTACTAGCTTGTAGCCAGCTCTTCATTTCAGGAAAAACCCTAGGTGAGGGTGAATCATGGATGATAGTATAGACAATGGGCATGAACTCATTTAGGAACCTGGGATAACCCACCCCATTTTTCAATTGGCGTACTGCAAAGTTCCAGTCAAAAACAGGTCAGGGTTGAGAATTGACATCGTATACCCTATCTAAGCCCAAACCCTCGAACTTGTCAGCATGCTGATATAAGAAAAGGTAGAAGACCATCAAACAAAAACGGAAGTGACCAGTTTCTGAAAGCTCTTGGAACTGGGTCTGAATGTTAGCAGCCAAGAAGCCAGGGATATCCAGAACTAACCCCTTTTGAGACATTAACCATAAGAAATAAACACATACCCTGGAAAATTCCCCCAAACCGCCTACACCTAAAAGACCCGCGATGAGGGCAAGGATGGGCTGCACTTCTTCTTTGAACAGACTCAACGAGAAAGGTTCTGCAGCAGGAAGAGATGTAGCCTGGTTGTTGGTTATAAAGGAAATGAAGTCATTTTGGTGTTCCCATGGCAATTTGGTGAACTGGGAGGTTAAAGCCACTTCACTGAAACTGGTATAGGTGGCGCTGGTGGGAAAGTGGAGGGCTTGTCTGATAATGTCTGGGGAAAGAGAAAAAATCTTATTCCCCTGAGCAGATGTAAACGTGCCTCGACGCTGGTCGTAAGCATCTGTAAGCCAGCAAATAAAATCGACCACCGGGTAGACTGGGGGGGTAATCTGATGATATAAACCTGATACAACCACCCGATATCGATCCCTATTTTCGATGTGTCGCCTAAAAAGCTTGGGTTTTATACTGCTGATGGGAAAAGGGTATTGGGGATCACATATTTTGGCTTGCAGGTCGATGAAAGGCTCGAACACGGGAGGGTTTCTGGTTTCACGGACCTGAGGAGTCTCTGGTTCAGTTTTCTTGGGTGTGCCCCTTTCCATGACTGACATATAAAACTTTTAAAAATTAAAGGAAAGTAGAGGGAATATGAGGGACAGAGTATCTGTGCAGTAGGGAAATCTGCTCAGGAAAACGACGCGGGGGTGTTGATAGTGACTGGGTAGACCTTGGCACTAGCTCCCACTTAGTTTATACCGTAGCTGGAAAACCTACGAATTTTACTGCAATAAAATACGGGAGGACTGTTATCTAAGACTGAGAGTTCTGAGGTAAAAGGTGGAGAGGTGAAATAAACGGGGGGGAGTGTCGTAAGGACACTGACAGTGGAGCACGCGGCGTGTAGGGATTGGGTGTCAGTTGGAAGCAGGTGAATACCGCGTGCCGAGTTTAATACTGGTACGGGCCTCGGTACCATCTCACCTAGAAACTTACCTTACCTTTCTGTTGCATAAGCCATCTGGCTCTTGAAGAATATCCTTCATAAGGCTGGTTAAATACACAACGTACAGGTCTCTGGGGTCCGCACTTCACTCTGCCACCTCACTCTTGCCTGCGCTTTTCTCTGCCACATCATCTTTACCTTGGGTCCACCCCATGGCACGTCACCTTAATTCCGCGGGGGTGTGGGTCTCTTCCCCCTTCTGCTTCTTGACCCCCGCGGAAATTCCCATATGAACAGTTCCCTCGCGTGCGTATTGTGGACGCGGCAAGCTTTTTAATAATTTTGTTTTGTGTCCTTTGCACCATACCTTTGCCCTTTTGCTTGGTTTGGAATTTTTTCGTGCATATGCTTCGATTTTTAGGCACATGACTTATCTTACATTGTTTCTCTTTGACCAACCCTTAAATGTTTCACAATTTGTCATAATATTCGATACATGGCTTCTCAAGGCTTAATTAAAAAATGACTCATGTTAAATAATGATCAACATTGGCTCCACCTGGGGACAGCACTTTCATTCTTGAGCGTGTCGAGAACTTCGCAGACCACCTGTTTATCTTCTGTGGACACCATTCCTCAGCACTTTTAATTTTCCTCTTCATGATCCATCACATCACACACATTATTCAATCAAAGACGAAAACAGTAACCAATATACAATATGATACATCAGGCTCTCTCGGCCTGACTCAGAACTGGAAATAAGGCTTGAGAAACTGACCATTTACAGGGGCATCAAGCAGATCTCCCTGTAAATTTTCCAACCTAAAAGTATTGTTGCCACCTTGTTCTACAATTTTAAAGGGGTTGAACCAGAGGGGGTCGAATTTACCATTTTTCCCTTTATCAGCCCTTCGAATGTCCCATGTGAGCACTAAATCCCCTATCTGTAACTTTTTGTCCTTAGCACGTTGATCGAAAAGATCCTTCATTTTCTCCTGGTATTCAACTAGCCTCTGACTCACCTGGTTCCGCGTTTCTTCTAGCTCCACCAACTGGTTGATTCTCCTGGTCACATCATTGGGTTCTTCCTGACTTTCTTGCATGAATCGAGTTACTGGTAATACTAACTTTACAGGGAAAACTGCTACCCTCCCATATACTAATTCGTACGGGGACTTCTCGGTGGCTCTCTTGCTGGTAATCCTATTGGCCCATAGAGCAAATTTTAGCTGGGAATTCCAATTCTTCTGATTTTCATTGATAGCCTTCTTTAGTGCTCTTACCAGCGTTTTATTTGAAGACTCTGCTAGGCCATTTCCTTGTGGGTAATAGGCTGTAGAGTGACCTAGTGCAATATTATACTATTGACAGAAGCTGAAAAACTTTGTAGATTTAAAGGCCTGTGCATTGTCGGTCACAATCTTGGTAGGGCAGCCAAATCTGGATATGATGTTTTCTTCCATGAATTTTATCACCATAGCATTTGTTGCATTCCTGGTGGGTATAGCTTCCACCCACTTTGTGAAATAATCCGTGGCAGTTAGTATCCACTTATGCTGACCGCTTGATGGAGGATGTATTTCACCGATAAAGTCAATTCCCCACTGCTGGAAAGGTTCATCTACATGAACAGGGTGCTAGCTTCTGTCTTTCAGCAAATCTTTGGCATTTCTCACAAGCTCTGACCCAGGCAAAGACATCTCCAAAGAGTTTGGGCAAGAAGAAACTAGCCTTCAGGATTTTATGGGTAGTAGCCCTCCAACTGTAATGGCCCCCACAGATTCCTTCATGAAACTCAACCATTATACTCTCTACCTCTTCTTCAGTGAGACACAGGAGCAGGATGCCTGAGGGGTCTCACCAGTATAGCCGACCGTTTGCAACCACGTACTTCTGTGACCTCAACCTCAGTGTTCTGTATTTAGCTTTGTCACAGCTGGGCAGGCAACTGAATGTTATAAGATATTCCACTATCTCCTTGTACCAGGGGCTGATGAGGTACTTCATATGTGTTTTCTGAGAAGCTATCTCTACTCCCTGTGGTTCTTCTTTCCTCTCAGACTCCTCGTTTTCCATCATGGAAAAGTTTATACCCAGAGCCTGACAATTTGATTCAGACAAGATTTTAGCTAACCCTTGTCCCTTGATTAGTTTGGTAGAGCGGATGTCTAGCTCGTACTCCTGTATTTTGGCTATCCATTTCCCTCTTTTTCCTTCACTATCTCCCTGGATAAGGATATCCTTAACAGCTGCTGTGGGCACAAATGCAGTGACATGGGACTAGAGGACATACATACGAAAGGCTTTAAGGGACTTCACCAGAGCATACGCCTGCTTTTCCAATATGTTGTATTTCAGCTCAGCATCACGAAGCACCTGACTGAAAAAGGCAATAGGCTGCTCATACCCTTCTTCATTTTTCTACAACAGGACTCCTGCTACTATATGAGATGATGCAAAGGAAAATATCATAAAAGGTTTCACATAGTCTGGCCCAGCTAGCACAGGGGCTTCAACAAATGCATTTTTAATCCTGGAAAAAGCCTCTCGTGATTCTTGTGACCACTTTACCTCATTATTATTCTTCAACATGTCAGTTATGTGCCTAACTATCTCAGCATAGTTAGGGATGAACCTCTTTAGAAAGTTTATACGACCTAGGAACACCTGAACTTCCTTTTTATTTCTAGGGAGGGAAATGCCATTTATGACTTCTACTCTCTTAGGGTCTATCTTTACTCCATCTTTGGTTACAATATGCCCCAAAAGCTTGCCTTCTTCCAGTGCAAACAAGGACTTCTGTGGGTTGAGGGAGAGGCCATACTTTCTGCACTTCTCGAAGGTTTTGCGCAAGTGTTCAATGTGCTCTGCATCATCTTTTGAGAACACAGTAATGTCGTCCAAATATACCACCACAAACTTATCTTGCTCTCTGATAAAAGCAATGTCCATGGCCCTCTGAAAAGTGGCCCCTGCGTTAATCAACCCAAAAGGCATCCTGGCGTACATAAACGTCCCCCACGGAGTGGTGAAGGCAATCTTCTTTTGATCTTCTGGTAGTACAACCACCTGATTGTACCTAGAGAATCCATCCATCATCGACATTCGAGAAGCTCCTACCACTTTCTACAAGATGTGATCCATCTTGGGCAGTGGATAATTATCCTTTAAGGATGCTCTGTTCATATTCCTAAAATCAACACATAGCCTTATTTCTCCGTTCTTCTTCTGCACAGGGACTAAGTTTTCTACCCACTCAGAATATCTCAATGGTACAATGATTTTGGCCTTCAGCAGTTTCTTAATTTCTTTCTTGATAGAAGGTAGCAGCAGGGGATTTATCTCTCTAAGCTTCTGTTTATGTGGTTTTGCATCTCCCTTCAGTGGAATTTTATGCTGCATGATGCTGATATCGAAGGTTTTTAGGTCTTGATAATACCATGCAAACACGTCTTTATATGCTTGGAATAATTTTTGGTAAAGTTGTTTATATTCCCCCGGGACCTTCTTGGACAACTTCACGATTTTAGGGTCAGCCTCAGTGCCAAGATTCAGATATTCTACCAGATTCTCCTCTACAAATTTGTTCGGCTGCAGTGGAACATCATTCTTATTAAACATCCTTTCTAAGGGCATTAGTCCTCGGGGAATGACATTCCCTTTCAACTGCAGAAATTTATGGCCAGCCACCTTTTCTTCCCATTTATCTCCTGAAGTGTCTTCAGTCTCCTCCTCTTCACAAATATGGATCTCCATGTTGGAAAATTCCCCAACTGTTTCCAAGAATCTCTTCACCTGTTCTTCATCTTCAAACACTTGCCAATGTTTGATGTTGTCTGGGATCGATGGCTGGTAACGTACCTCAATTTCATATCTCAAGAGAGGATTCTGAGGTGGACGAAAAGTACTGGCAGCCACTGCAAGGGAGTCTGCCATCCTATTCTACTCCTGGGGCATGAACTAGATATTGAATGCCGAGAAGAAATTCTCCACCAGATCCCAAAATTCATTCCTATAAGCCCTTAGCCTAGGATGTTTGGCTTGGCACTGATTCCTCACTTGTCTGACTACCAGTTCTGAATCTACCAGAACCTTTAGACTTTTTATGTTCATACTCATGGCTATCTACAACCCCAATATAAGTGCTTCATACTTGGCTACATTATTTGTGGCTTCATACTCCAGCTTGAATGACAAAGGGACCCATTGGCCTGCAGGAGAAATCAATAATATCCCAACCCCATTACCTTCCCTGGAGTTTGCCCCATCAAAATGAAGTGTCCAGATTTCTGATTCAGGACTCTCTATGGACTGTTCTGTCTTGATCTGGTAAAATGATGGTTCATGAGCGTACTCTTGATCTTCCTCTAGCATTAGACATGAGAAATCACCCTCCCTGCTATAAACTTGAGAGTTAACTGAGTCATCTGCCTTGGTAACTGTCTTGACAAATCTGGTTTCCCAGTACAGCCTCCTCTCTTGACCACCAAATACAGGGATAGTGGCATAGGTCAGGTCCAGCGTGATTGATCCACCAATTTTAGTCCCCCAAGATCTTGACAGTAGCATGCCAAAGCGAGCTGGAATGTCAGCCACCACTATATCCATCACTGCATTTTTTTCTGGGATCTGAGCCAGATTGACCACTAATTCCTTTATCATGCCCAGGCACTTAAATCTTTTAGAGTCAAATGAGTAAAGGTCTTTGTATGGGCAAGTGATCTGTAGTCCTAGCTGCTCCATGACCGAGAGGGATAAAAGGTTATGAGAGGCTCCTGAATCTAACATACAGTTATGCAGCAGCAGGTCATGTATTACTAAAGACACATAAAAAGGGGGAGTAGCAGCATCTAACTCTTAGACATGTGGGCCAAATACAACCATAGGCCTTTCTTCCTGAAGGTTCAGACTGTCTGGAATGTGTATTACTTCTGGGGGTAGCATGAAGGATGTAACCTGGGACTGATATACAGGTTGTTTTAAAAATTCGGTTAAGGGAACTGGGATTTTTACCTTCTCAAGTTCCTTTTGTAAACTGAAGGCAGAGGAGGACCTATCTATTGACACTTCTTTTGATTCTTTATCTTTGGAGTCTTTGTTTAGGGGGAGAGGTTTGACTTCTTTTAAGATCGGCTTGACACTAGGGAGTGTAGCCCCTTGTGAATATGAAGGAATTTGATCAGTAGACTTCAAAGATTGGTAAAGAGGCATCTTACCTTTGTCTAGGGTCCTTTGAGCTGTTGCCTCCTTTTGAGCAAGTGCTTCTTCTTGAGGTGTGTCTTCCTCCTGATCCTGAGTGTGAGTTCTCTTCTTGGAGGATCTGAGGTCATATCTTCTATTGAACTGAGATTGCATGAAATCAAAGAACTGCTTGCAGTAGTCATCAATCTCAGGATCTTCGGTGTCTTCATTAGCTTTTCCTTTTGTGTGTGCCTGCACCTCCACTTCGTTGCTTTCATGCAGGGGGCATTCCACTTCATCACTATTTGAGAAAGCAAGATATGCCTCCTCTTGCTCATAAGTGGTGTCTTCGGTAGAACCATCTACTTGTCCTTCCAAATACAAAGGATGTGGTACCTGGTCCTGTTGTTCCTTCTGTCCCCTTTACAGTATCTGCAAGGGTGGCTTCCTTTATTGAGGGTTATAACCGCTGTTTGGAGCATTTTTGGAAATTCTTGGAGGGTGAATTATTGGCCTCCATTTCGAGTTTAACCAACTTACTTGAGAGATTCTTGATCATCTTGTTCATCTCCTCAATCCTGTCATTAGCTGAATCTCTATCTTGGCTCGAGGTGGATACCTCTTCTTTACCCCTTCATCTAGTATCATGTTCAGGCTTTCCCTTGGATTTACCAGTAGAGGCAAAATTTGCCTCCAGCTCCAGTGCATCTGTCTGGGCATCATCCAGGGTGGCTGGCTTTCTTTCTCTTAGAGAGAAGCTAAATTTTGAGTCAAAAGCTACCACGAAAACAACCTTGGCAGCGGTCTGATGAGGCTGCATATCTGTGGGAAGGCTCAGGTACAACTTGTTAAATCTCTTAATAAATTCAACCACCCCTTCATTATGTCTTTTCTTGAGTGTGTTAAACTCAATAAGAAAATTCCCATGATATTTCTTCTCTCCCCATTTTCTGAGAAAAGTGTCCTCCATTCCTTCCCAAGTGGTGACAGAACGATCTCCCAGTTTCTTGAACCATTTTCTGGCTTCACCATCAAGGGATTGCAAAAATAGTCTTAGGACTACGTCGAGATGTTCCACATTAAAATTTTCTGCGAATGAGCAGAATACCTCAAGGTGTTTATGAGCTTTGATCTCGTTTTCCCCATTGAAATGGGGCAGGATCTTTAGATAGTCTTGTGGCATATCATTGAGCACTTGAGGTAATGCCAGGGGGGCATATTTATTCAGCAAGAAGCCTGGAACATTAGCGATTGGAGGAGGAGGTGGAGGTAATAGAAGGGTTTGATGTGTAAGAGGAGGGGGAGGTGGAACTGAGGTGTGAATGAAAATGGGAATGTATTGAACAGTAGCTTGGGGTGATGACGAAAAAGGCGAAGTATTAACAACATATACTTCGGTGAATTCTTTGACCTCTTCAGCCTCTGGAGTGGGATGGGATGTGTAACGAGTGGTATCTATTGATTCATCCTCGTCCTTAACTTGGATGTTTCCCAGAGGTAGACTGTCTGAGTAGTAACCGGTTTCTCCCACAGCGGAGTCAGAATCTTGCACTTGGGCTACTTGAGAAGAGGAGGACGGAAAGTCTTCTAAAGAAAATTGTGGGATCTCAGTATGAATGAATTGTCTCTCCCTCTAATTTCTTCTATGTAGGATTCTCTTTGGGTCAGACACAGAGGGTGTCTTTGGCGAAGACGTATCTGACCTAAGGTGTGGCTTCCAAGGAGCCAAGACTGCAAATATATTTACCTGAAAAATGAATGTGGAGTCGCCAAGGTGAGGGATATACAACTCTCAACTCTCCATGCTCACCTAATTGAAGAGTAAATAAGGTTTTGTCGAGGCCCAG
This sequence comes from Pinus albicaulis, assembly GCA_034641835.2. Lineage (NCBI taxonomy): Eukaryota > Viridiplantae > Streptophyta > Pinopsida > Pinales > Pinaceae > Pinus > Pinus albicaulis. The sequence continues at coordinate 692,547,261 of CM076575.1, forward strand.
GGATTTTAATTTCTCTCAACTTCGATCCCCGGCAACAGTGCCAAAAATATGTTGTCACTCCTAGAGATAGCCTTGAGTTGTAAAAGACCAGTGCCTAGGAAAGATTATGCAGTAAGGAGCGTAAGGTATAATTCAAGACTTTTACAGTATGAGGCTCTTTACTACTTCAATTTTCACAAGGGAATGTAATATAAATGGAACCAGAATATTCTTAGAGTCAGCAAAATAACAAGATGCCGCAGAGGCAAGGAATGAGTCCTTAATATAGATGCATCAGACAGCTTAAAGATAGCTTTCTTTAAGGAGGGATGGATTCTAAAATTCTTTACAGAGATTTAAAAATCAGATGAAGTTTGCTGCGTGGAAAATACAGGAGGATATTAACTACTAATGAGAGGGAACTCCGTAAACATATTTGAACATGAGATGGGCTTAAAAATATAAGAATCCATACATGTCAATTGTTTTGAAAGAATAACATCTCACAGTATTTAATATAGAGGAATAATGAGTGAAGTGAAAAGTGAAACAACATACCATGCCTGAGCTATATTTAAAGTGATTAACGAGCTCAGTATAAGTATCAATGGTGATAAATTTATACCAAAATCTAGTGAGCCACTCGCATTCCAGAACATGATATAAGGAAGTGGAAACAGAGAAATAAACAGTAAAACGATATCACATAAGATAGAGTTACACACTATAGAACACTTAGACCAGAATCCTCACATAGAGTAAAACTTCTTCTTGTTGAGACCCAACGGGCTCTTCGCATTTCTATTAAGATTTTCACAACAAGCATACAACCATTCTTACACAACAAAATTCTTTTGAAAATTTGGAACCTGTTTTTCTTTTCTGATCTTGCTTATATAGAAACATCCATACATGAGCGAGAAGATATTTTTTGGAAAAATATATTCCTCGCATGGAAAAAATTTGTTAAAGGTCCTTATAAAAATAACCAAAACTTATGATGAGGAATAAAGGCTTCTCATCATTTGCAGTTAGGCACTCGACCATTTTGAAACAAAATATTAAACAACAGTCTTGGCATAAAGTAAAATATTGGGGTGAAATATAAATTCCACCTGAAACTTGAAAATAACTAACTAAAGTAAAAGAAAAAATGCCACTAGGGCCGAATCATGATTTAATAGTATTTCATTGACGAGAAGGGGTCGAGGCAGTCGCTGACATTGGTGGCGGAACATTTGCGGACGAGATGGCGATCTGGCTGGTAAACTGGGTGCACCTCTGCTGACTGTCCGCTGAAGGTTCAAGCATTGTTGCGAATCCTTCCACCTTGATGAAGGCCTCAGTGAGATCATTTAGACTTGCCTCGGTGGGGATCTTATGTTTTATTAGATGCAGGAGAACGAATTATGGGCGGAGCGATGAAACAATTGTCTCTGCTTTTAACCGAGCGGTTTTATCTGACAAGATGTCCATCCGGTCCCTTTCTTCCTAGAGACGTGATTCATATTCTGGTAATGATCGTAGCATGGAAGGAGTGGTAGGGTCCCAGCATGACGGAAGTCCTGCCATTATGATCTCGGCCCAAACTGCATCGAACCGATCCACGCTGGCTGCCAACTGTTGTAGGGCCCTCGAAGCTAGAACGCGGGTCGACTCCTTATCAATAATCTTCTGGCATTCGATGGCTTCCTTAAATCGACTCGCTATGCGATGCTGCTCCGCCTCACTAGCTCTCAACCCTTTCAAGAAAGAAACATATCCCCTGGCGTGCTGGGCTCTGCTGGACAAGTTGAGATCTCCCTCCTGAAACTTCCTCCTGAGATAGAGTACAGAAGATTTTATTTCCTTGATGACGTTCAAGAAATCCCACTGCTCTACTACGGCCGAAATGATCTCTGACCAAATTATTCTTCTTCCATCCCTGAGGGTGATGTTACCTTTCAGGCGGCTGTTGAGATCATTGATGGTCTTTTGCTGGTCGGCTCTTGCCTTCTTCTCCTGTTCAATCTCCTTCTGCAGTGTCTCTATTTTTCTGGTATTCTCAGCCAAGGAGGTTTCCAACTCAGTGATTCTCTGCCTCGCGGTGGATTCCTACTTTTCAAGTATATCATTTGCAGCTTTCGCTGTGGTCAGCTGCTCGGACAGCGAACTAGTCTCTGGTGGGGTTGTAGTTGGCACACAGCTGTGCGTGTCCCAGGTAGTCTGCAGCTCCGTCAGGCTCCTCTGAAGAGTGGTGATTGTTTCCGCCATTTTTTCTTTTTCCTCTTTCTCCTTTGCCAGTGTGTCAGCCAAGTCTGCTTTTTCTTTCTCTGCTTACGCAAATTCGGCCGTTTGCACATGGTGAGATGCCGATATGCTTACCTTGCGTTTCAGAGACGTGACCTCCTTCTACAATTTCTCAATCACATAGCACTGCGGATTTGAGTCTCCAGTTTCCTTTCCTTCGATCGACTCTGTGAGACCGTGCACTTGATTTGAAAGAGCGTGGGAATTGTCATGTTCCTTCTTTAGGGTCGCCCTCACCTGCTCATGCTTTTTCTCCAATTTTCTCAGTGCAATAGTGACCCGCCTTATCTCGTCCTTCAACATATCACCCACCACCTGAAACAGGTTACATTTGTCGGGTGCTGGTACCTTGGCTATGTCAATTTCATACTCAAGCACCCTGTAACTAGTGGTACCTGCATCAGGATCCAAGATGGCCTCAGCCATAGACAATACTAGGTGTTCTATGTCCACATTCATGGAAGCTGAAACCCTGGTGTGATATTTTTATACATAACCTTCTAGCTCGGCCTTGTACTTATCCCTGATCATTCTGTTTTTCAGGGTCCTTTCAATTAAAACTGGTGAGGTATAATCTTCGATGGCCTGTGAGACTTCAGAGAAGTCGGAGGAGGTAACACTGTCTCTCAGCACTTTGATCCCAGCTTTTCTCTTGTCGGGTTGGCCATATGGTGTAAATGGCTCAAGCAGTCGTTCTTCCCCTATGACTTCTGCCTCGCTTGAGACTGTTTTCTGCTTTTTGTGAAGGGGAGAACCTGCTCCTGAGGGACCCACTTCTTCTTCTTCTTCTTGGCCTCTATTGACATATTCTCCTTCCCCTATGGCAGATGAATCTATCTCCATCTGCAAAATCAAAGGCCAAGTTTCAAGGTTAGCCCTCCACTCTATAAACAGTCTTGATTCATGTGCATAAGGGGTGGACTTGTTCCTCTTTCTTCTGTTTGAGATAATCTCTTGAGCATCATACGGCCAAGTCTTCCCCTGTCTTAGGTCCATGCCTTGCAACAACTTCTGAACAATGGGAAGGGCGTGTCTTGAATTCACAATAAACGGGCCAATAGTGATAGGGAGTCTCAGGATGAAACCTTTCTTTGTAGGGACAAAGTGGAGTTGGTCAGACTTGAGAGTCTGCTGAATATACTCCAGAGCATAAACTTGTCGAGCAGGAAACATAGGCAAATGGTAAGGGGGAAATTTGGCTCCATAGACTCGAATTTTAGTGTAATTGTCAAATAGATACCAATCCCCGGTACTCTGGGTTTTACTAGCTTGTAGCCAGCTCTTCATTTCAGGAAAAACCCTAGGTGAGGGTGAATCATGGATGATAGTATAGACAATGGGCATGAAATCATTTAGGAACCTGGGATAACCCACCCCATTTGGAAATTGGCGTACTGCAAAGTTCCAGTAAAAAACAGGTCGGGGTTTAGAATTGACATCGTATACCCTATCTAAGCCCAAGCCCTCGAACTTGTCAGCATGCTGATATAAGAAAAGGTAGAAGGCCATCGAACAAAAACGAAAGTGACCAATTTCCGAAAGCTCTTGGAACTGGGTCTGAATGTTAGCAGCCAATAAGCCAAGGATATCTAGAACTACCCCCTTTTGAGACATTAACCACAAGAAATAAACACATACCCTGGAAACTTCCTCCAAACCGCCTACACCTAAAAGACCCACGATGAGGGAAAGGATGGGCTGCACTTATTCTTTGAACAGACTCAATGGGAAAGGTTCTACAGCAGGAAGAGACGTAGCCTGGTTGTTGGTTATAGAGGAAATGAAGTCGTATTGGTGCTCCCATGGCAATTTGGTGAACTGGGAGGTTAAAGCCACTTCACTAAAACTGGTATAGGTGGCACTGGTGGGAAAGTGGAGGGCTTGTCTGATAATGTCTGGGGAAAGAGAAAAAATCTTATTCCCTTGAGTAGAGGTAAACGTGCCTTGACGCTCGTCGTAAGCATCTCTAAGCCAGCAAATAAAATCGACCACCGGGTAGACTGGGGGGGCAATCTAGTGATATAAACCTGATACAACCACCCGATATCGATCCCTATTTTTTACATGTCGCCTAAAAAGCTCGGGTTTTATTCTGCTGATGGGAAAAGGGTATTGGGGATCACAGATTTTGGCTTGCAGGTCGATGAAAGGCTCGAACCCGGGAGGGTTTCTGGTTTCACGGACCTGAGGAGTCTCTGGTTCAGTTTTCTTGGGTGTGCCCCTTCCCACGACTGACATATAAAAATTTTAAAAATTAAAGGAAAGCAGAGGGAATATGAGGGATGGAGTACTTGTGCAGTAGGGAAATCTGCTTGGGAAAACAACGCGGGGGTGTTGATAGTGACTGGGTAGACCTTGGCACTAGCTCCCACTTAGTTTATACCGTAGCTGGAAAACCTGCGAATTTTACTGCAGTAAAATATGGGAGGACTGTTATCTAAGACTAAGATTTTTGAGTTAAAAGGCGGAGAGGTGAAATAAACGGGGGGGAGTGTCGTAAGGACACTAACAGTGGAGCACGTGGCATATAGGGATTGGGTGTTAGCTGGAAGCAGGTGAACACCGCATGCCGAATTTAATACTGGTACGAGCCTCGGTACCAGCTCACTTAGAAACTTACCTTACCTTTCTGCTGGATAAGATTCAATTCTTGAAGAATATCCTTCGTAAGGCTGGTTAAATACACAACGTACGGGTCTCTGGGGCCCGCACTTCACTCTGCCACCTCACTTTTGTCTGCGCTTTTCTCCGCCACATCATCTTTATCTCGGGTCCACCCTGTGGCACGTCACCTTAATTCCACGGGGGTGTGGGTCTCTTCCCCCTTCTGCTTCTTGACCCCTAAGGAAATTCCCATATGAAGAGTTCCCTCGCGTGCATATTTTGGACGCGGCAAGCTTTTTAATAATTTTGTTTTGTGTCCTTTGCACCATACCTTTTCCCTTTTGCTTGGTTTGGAATTTTTTCGTGCATATGATTCTATTTTTAGACACGTGACTTATCTTACATCGTTTCTCTTCGACCAACCCTTAAATGTTTCACAATCTGTCATAATATTCGATACATGGCTTCTCAAGGCTTAATTATAAAATGACTAATGTTAAGTAATGATCAACATTGGCTCCACCTGGGGACGGCATGTTCATTCTTGAGCGTGTTGAGAACTTCGCAGACCACCTGTTTATCTTCTGTGGACACCATTCCTCAGCACTTTTAATTTTCCTCTTCATGATCCATCACGTCACACACATTATTCAATCAAAGACGAAAACAGTAACTAATATACAATATGATACATCAGGCTCTCTCGGCCTGACTCAGAACTAGAAATAAGGCTTGAGAAACTGACTGTTTACAAGGGCGTCGAGTAGATCTCCCTGTAAATTTTCCAACCTGAAAGTATTGTTGCCACCTTGTTCTACAATTTTAAAGGGGCTGAACCAGAGGGGGTCGAATTTACCGTGTTTCCATTTATCAGCCCTTTGAATGTCCCATCTGAGCACTAAATCCCCTATCTGTAACTTTTTGTCCTTGGCACGTTGATCGAAAAGATCCTTCATTTTCTCCTGGTATTTAACTAGCCTCTGACTCACCTGGTTCCGCATTTCTTCTAGCTCCACCAGCTGGTTGATTCTCCTGGTCACATCATCGGGTTCTTCCTGACTTTCTTGCATGAATCGAGCTACTGGTAATACTAACTGTACAGGGAAAAATGCTGCCCTCCCATATACTAATTCGTACGGGGACTTCTCAGTGGCTCTCTTGCTGGTAATCCTGTTGGCCCATAGAGCGAATTTTAGCTGGGAATCCCAATTCTTCTGATTTTCATTGATAGCCTTCTTCAGTGCTCTTAGCAGATTTTTATTTGAAGACTCTTCTAGGTCATTTCCTTGTGGGTAATAGGCTGTAGAGTGACCTAGTGCAATATTATACTGTTGACAGAAGTTGACAAACTTTGCAGATTTAAAGGCCTGTGCATTGTCGGTCACAATCTTGGCAGGGCAGCCAAATCTAGATATGATGTTTTCTTCCATGAATTTTATCACCACAGTATCTGTTGCATTCTTGGCGAGTATAGCTTCCACCCACTTTGTGAAATAATCCGTGGAAGTTAGTATCCACTTATGCTGACCGCTTGATGGAGGATGTATTTTGCCGATAAAGTCAATTCCCCACTGCTGGAAAGGTTCATCTACATGAACAGGGATCATGGACAGAGGTGCTAGCTTCTGTATTTCAGCAAATATTTGGCATTTCTCACAAGCTCTGACTTGGGCAAAGACATCTCCAAAGATTTTGGGCCAGAAGAAACCAACCTTCAGGATTTTATGAGCAGTAGCCCTCCAACTATAATGGCCCCCACAGATTCCTTCATGATACTCAGCCATTATACTCTCGACCTCTTCTTCAGTGAGACACGGGAGCAGGATGCCTGAGGGGTCTCGCCAGTACAGTCGACCGTTTGCAACCACGTACTTCTGTGACCTCAACCTCAGTGTTCTGTATTTAGCTTTGTCATAGCTGGGCGGGAAGCTGAGTGTTAGAAGATATTCCACTATCTCCTTGTACCAGGGGCTGATGAGGTACTTCATATGTGTTTTATGAGAAGCTATCTCTACTCCATATGGTTCTTCTTTCCTCTCAGACTCCTCGTTTGCCATCATGGACAGGTTTATACCTAGAGCCTGACAATTTGATTCAGACAAGATTTTAGCTAACCCTTGTCCCTTGATTAGTTTGGTAGGGCGGATGTCTAGCTCGTATTCCTATATTTTGGCTATCCATTTCCCTCTTTTTCCTTCACTATCTCCCTGGATAAGGATATCCTTAACAGCTACTGTGGGAACAAATGCAGTGACATGGGACTGGAGGACATACATACGAAAGGCTTTAAGGGACTTCACCAGAGCATACGCCTGCTTTTCCAATATGTTGTATTTCAGCTCAGCATCACGAAGCACCTGATTGAAAAAGGCAATAGTCTGCTCATACCCTTCTTCATTTTTCTGCAACAGGACTCCTGCTACTGTATGAGGTGATGCAAAGGAAAATATCATAAAAGGTTTGGCATAGTCTAGCCCAGCTAGCACAGGGGCTTCAGCAAATGCATTTTTAATCTTGGAAAAATCCTCTCGTGATTCTTGTGACCACTTGACCTCATTATTCTTCTTCAGCATGTCAGTTATGTGCCTAACTATCTTAGCATAGTTATGGATGAACCTCCTCAGAACCTCCTCTTGTGGCTAATCCACATCTTGAGGCTCATCTTTAGGAACAAGTATCTCCTCCTCTACATGCAAGTGTAGCTCTCTCTCAAGCGACAACTTCATGGATTTCTCCTCATGAAATTTGATATCCCGTCACACGACAGTCATCCAACTGTCTGGAAAATACACACGATAATTGTGGGGTGTTTCTGTGTACCCCACAAATATCCCAACCTCTGTGGTCAGCTCCAGCTTCTTCCTGGCATCCTTCATCACATGAATGTAAACAAGTGAGCCAAAAATATTCAAATGAGAAATATCAGGCTTCTTACCACAAAATGCCTCTTCGGGTGTACTCATGCCAAGTACTCTATGAGGACAACGGTTTTGCACATAAATTGCAGTGTTGCATGCCTCAGCCCACAAGTGTATGGGAAGGCCATGATCATGCAACATCGCCCGTGTAGCACCCACGATCGTTCTGTTCTTCCTCTCTGCGACCCCATTCTTCTGTGGGTTATGAGGCGCTATGAGTTCTCTTCGAATTCCTTCTTTGCTATAGAAGTCTTTGAATTTGCCAGAGATTTATTCACCACCATTATCGCTCTGGAGAGATTTCACTTGCTTCCATGATTCTTTCTCAACCAGTGCCTTGAACTCACAGAACTTTGAGTATGTATTGCTCTTCTTCTGCATGAAGAAGATCCAACACTTACGAGAAAAGTCATCAACAAATATCACATAATACCTGTGCTTTTCTTTTGAAGCAATCGAGAAAGGTCCACACATGTCTGTGTGAATTCTCTCAAGGATCGTCGAAGCACGACTATCCTTCTCATGAAAAGTAGTCTTCACAAATTTTCCCAAAGTACATCCCTTGCAATGATCTGACTGTGCAAGTGTACCTTTGGGAAGCCCGATAGAAATCTGCTGCAAAATTTTCAAAGCACCATGGTGAAGATGGCCCAATCTCCTCTGCCACAATTCGCCCTCATCTCGGCTCACCACTCCTTCTGGTTTGCATGCCATTACAGTGCAGCCATCTACCTACAATTGATAAATATTCTTAACTTGAATCCCTATCCTCCTGGTTTGACCAGTTTTTTTATGGCACAGGAAGGCTTTTCCCTCGCTAAAAACAACATCATAACCCTTGTCTTCCAACATCGCCACAGAGATCAGATTCTTCTTCAATCCTGGAACATGCATGACATCCTTCAAGATGAAAGGTATACTAGAATCCCTCTAAAAGGAAATGGTCCCAATACCAGTCGCATTGTATCTACCATCATTGCCCATCTCGATGTCCACTCCAAGATCCTTTTCCTTCAGATCACTAAACAAATATTTGTCTCCGGTCATATGGAAAGACGCACCACTATTAAGAAACCACACCGATCCCATCACACTTGAAACCAAGCATACGATCAAAGAAAATTCGAGCTCAAACTGCGAGGCTAAGGCCTCTCCTACTGCAGAACTAGCAACGCTCTTATTTTTCTTCTTCTGTGGGAAATTAGTGGCAAAATGCCCATGCTAGTGACAGTGAAAACACTTCACCTTGGACAAATCCTGCTTCTTGCCTTTAGCTTCGGATTTGGAAGATTTCTTCCCTTTTCCTTTTCGAGATTTGGCATCCAAAGCAAAATTTTATTCATCTTCATTCTTCGATGAAGATCCATCCCTGGTACCTCACCTTATCTCCTCCTGCACAAGATCTGACCAAAGTCAGTCCCATCCTGGCAGTTTCTCTCGTCCATTGATAGAGTCTTCGTAGCTATGCCAACTCTTCGGAAGCCCAAGGAGAACTAAGCTCACCAATTCTTCTTCATTAACAATAACCCCCACACTTCCTAGCTCATCCTTGTAGTGGACAAACTTCATGAGTTATTTTGGAATACTGTCGCCTTTCTCCATTTTTATTTTCCTAAGCTTGTCTTTAAGCGCCAACTTCCTCTTTTCACTTCTGCTTTGGAACAAGTCTGTCAAAGCCTTTCACATAAGCCTTCCACATTAAGAATGGAGTGGCTTTCCCATGAAGGCTAGACACAATGTGGTTCTTCACACCTTCCAATAGAATCCTTCAACACTTTTCTACCTTCTTTTTCCATGCGTCAAGTGCAGCTGCATCGCTAAAAGAAGGCTTCAGAATATCAATATCTATGAACTCCTTCAACCCATTATCATCCAGCACCGCCTCCATCTTGTCCTTCCATGCTATGTAATTTGATCTCCCATCAAGGGCATACTCCAATCGCAATCCGTTGAAATACATTTCAATGAATGCTCAACTTCGACACCAAGAAAACACTGCAGCAAATTCGAATTCCACCAGCACAAAACTCAATCGCTTCAATAATTGAAATCTCCTCCAATGATCAATACTGCTTCGATACAATGTAGAAATTATATAAATTATGTCTTATATGTCCAAGATTCTCCTGATCTCACACTATTTTAACTTCATGAAAAATACAAAATCTATTCCACCATTGATCATTTGCAGAAATTAAATCAGGATTGCAATGCACACATGAAACAATAAAAATTCACACACATTAACACAGTTGTTTAACGTGAAAGCCTGAAGCTGAAAATCCCAACTATCTATATATAATATAGTTCAAAGAGATCATGTGACAATCCTCATACAAAGCTGATCATATCAAGCTCTCAGTACAATACAATCGCTACACACTAATCAGGCCCGATCTTGCAAATCCATGCACCGATATTTGCCACCTGCTAGCATGCCTCTACTGCACAATCCTTGTTGAAGAATGGCTCTAAATGAGTTCTAATTACTCCAGACTTGCTCACGCAATCCTCATTGGCATCTCCACTGAGTGTTGGATGCAATCAATGCATCACTATAGTCACAACTGATAGTCACACTTGCCCTTTCACCTATCTCTCCACTGGTCTCCACTGAAACTGCCATGCACTATAGTTAACTGATGTATTCTTCAGTTGATTAATGAGTTCTTATTTATGAATTAATTAACTAATTAATTCACTTCACTCTCACTAGTGTATCAATCAGTTAGACTAGATACAACTAGCTCAACTGAGTCTAACTGAGTTAAACCGAACACAACTCCATAACTACTTCTTCCAACTGTGTCAAAACTCTGCCACTTGAGTTCTAACTGAGTCCTCAATGCATAAATTTCCTCCAAGAACCCTCAGAAGAAAATTCCTTCGTCACCACAGTTAGCATTTCCAGGCACTTAACTGAAGTGCTCCAAGAGAATAAGATACTGTTTAGAGTCCAAATATTATTAAGAGCTAATAATATTCGACATCTCTATTTTTAGACTGGCAGTCTAAAAATAGACTCTGCCCAAAATGTCTAAAAATAGAAGTCCATCTATTTTTCCAATTTGACCAACCATCCAAAAATAGCATCCTGCAACTGATAGAATATGATCAACATGTCTAAAAATAGACATAGTCTAAAAATAGACTTTGCGCCAAAAATAGCCTGCGGACCCACTTAATGAAGGCGACTCTTTTCACTAAGCTCATCATCCTGTTGAATCTCAACACAAGTGTCACGAACCATTCACAATCCCTATTCAAAATGGAAGCGAAGTTTGACATCAAGTTGTATCAAGGTGATATTGACACTGTGAAGCTAAATCATTAGTTATAGTAATCATAATTTTATTTTAGTGTTAATCATACAGAGGAAGAATAAAATATTGTGTTTGTTAAATTTAAATTAGAGGGTCATGCCTTCACTTGGTGGGAAAGCCACACAAATACCTTGATCTATAGGGAGATCCTTTAGTGGCTAAGTGGGAGGTCTTTAAAACCCTCATAAATTTACAATTTTACCTTATCGGGTATGTAGAGGACTGGTGGATTTGATTGCATTACTTCATACAAAAGAAAGGGAATATTGTATAGGAGTACACCACATAGTTCATTAAGATGATTGTAATGTTAGGTATATATCCAAAGAAAATAAACATACTCCTCAAGTATATATGGGGTCTACAAAACCAATTGTAGAAGCAATTGATGTTGTTCATGTTAGTAACCTATAAATATAGGATTCATAATTTTGACTTGAGTGATGGTAGTCTTGTAAATATGTACAAAATTTGCTTTCTGCAATTTATTTTCCCATATTTTGTAAAAAAAAATCAAAAATAAAAAATCAAAAAGAGGGTAAAAAGCCCTAAAAGAAAAATCAAAGGACTTAGAAAAAATAATATACCCCAAAAGAAAAAAGATGAATAAAACATGAAAGTGTGCAAGTCTAAATTCCACTACTTTTACCTTTTGTGGTTGATTATGACATAGTGTCAATAAATGCCATAATCCATGATGAGTTGAACAATTTAATCTTGACTTATCACGTTTCAATTTTACTTGTTTTAGATAGAGAATAAAGAGTTTTCAGACAGTTTAATCCTAACAATTTAGTAGTTAGGTAGAGAATAAAATAATTCAACAATTTAATTTGGATTCTTGGATGAAATAAGTTTAGAATTAGATAGTTTACTGCTTTCAAAAAAGAAATAAATGTTTCAAAGTTGCTAGCTCAAATGCACCTGATCAAAATAGAAGAAAAAATGTTAGAAGATATCATTGGGTAGGTAGAAGAAGGCGGGAAATCCATTGTAAATATATTTCACCAGGCTACAATAACTAATTTACCCTCCCCCCATAGCTATTTGACATTCTAGACTATCAGTCAAAGAGGCTCAGGGCATTTCCTTGACTTTTGTTGGGACCGGACCCAAGGCTCAATGAATGGTTAGTTGAAAGTGTTAAGTTTCTATATTAATCCCAGAAATCACATCATTTTCCATTCATGCATTCATTACCATGAAAAATTATAAGTAAAGACCTCATTTTTACTTAATAAAGCTTATAATCCTCATTTTATTAACTTCCTACATCTCATGAAACATAAAACCATCAAAATGGCATTTTATCCTAAGTTGAAGTGATGAAATTATTACAATGAAAACTTGGTTATAATCTTCACTTTCTTGGTTATAATTGTATATTTTGAGTATTTCCATTTTCATATTAACACCTAACTTATTTTATTATTTCCCTATAGAAAATACTACTCCTATTAATATAACTCCTTTTTATTTAATTATCCCAAAAAACCCCTTATTATATGCTTTTTATATCAAAGATATTACTCACATGTTGAAATTACATCCCGAAATTATCCCTTTGATATAAAACTACCCATAATAAAATATCCCTGCTCCCCTATAGTTTTAGAACTTTAAATAAATCTAAAACTATATAATAAAGTTAAAAATAATTGCAAAATACACATTTTATTTACATACTGTGTATATAAAACATGCGTGCAAAAAAGAGTTTATTTGCCCATTAGTCCCATTCCCGCACAAGCTTTACCCACAGTTACAGTTTTAAGCTTACCCCTTTTTTGCCCGTTACATATCCCTTTACCAAAGTCTAAACCCTGGTTTAATTACCTTTTTTAACCCACCCATTCTATGTATAAACTCCTTTTATACATTAAATTCATCAAATAAACCAGCGCCCTCACGCTCATCCTCAACCCTCCGATCATATTTTCAATCATAATCCAATGGTTCGCATTGAACGCGATGAACTTGCTTCATGCCCCATCCTTCCCCATCGTGTTAAGCCATAACCGTCCGATCCTCAAACTCTTTTTAATCCGACGGTTCGCACTGAGCACAATCACTTGGTCTCATACCCCACCATTCTCATCACGCCGAGCCATGACCATTGATATTTTCTATCAAATCAATGACTGATATCAAACCTGGGTCCCACATTATCTTTTCCCCCGCAGCTTCCCAAGACATCCTAACCGTTCGCTTCATCCATCCCGATCCAATGGTGTAGATCTCATATCGTGCACCAAAAGTGAATGGGCGCAGTTTGCAAAAATTTACGCGATAAAAGTTGTTTCGATATACCGCCATCTGCTACGTGTCCAATTTTAATTGGATCGCGTTACAAAAGTGAAAAAAAGCTTACTACCTAATATTTGCGCGATAACCACTGATGGTTTTCACATTCAAAAGGAAAATCGCTCCCACCATTGATTGCGACCCACCATTAATGCATTTCTTAGTAACAAAAATAAAGGTTTAAAACGTATTTTTTCACTGTTCTTCACATCGTTTCTCCCCTTGCCATTTGAAAAACTACGCTCATATCACAGTTTGAAACCTTTGCTGTTTAATTGCCCCCCCTGAAGCAGATTTCACCACAGAATTTTTCCATAGAAGCCTCTGCAACCAGTTTGAAGACTGATACCACCTGCAAACCCTCCTTGACCACCACAATACCTGCAAAAGGTGTTTCTTTGTGTTCTAAAAACTCGCCAATTTATACATTCAAAGAAAAAAATTAAACCTGTGTGCCTTTTTATCGAACTAAATTAGTAATTGCCAAATCTGAAAGTACCCAAACCTTGATTAAAAAGGGCAAACCCCAGCAAAATTTTCTCATAATTTTCCATTTCCTCCAAACTCAGTTTTTTAATTTTTCCGGTCATCCAAAGACAATTTCCATGGTTCAACTTGATTTAAATTACACTAAGATCCATTGAATCCTTTTTTCAGTCCTCTGAACTTTGAAAACCTGTATTTTCATCCCAAAACCCTTACCCAAATTCCCTAGTTTCTCCCACATCTGCTCCATTAGCCCCTGTTTTCAAAATTAACTAAGCAAACAATTTAATCTTGCTTAGTTTTTCCCCAAAATGACAAGAAAAAAAATTACCCCTAAGACTGGAGGTCCTAAAGCCCAAAAAGTTGCCTCAAGCAAGCTTCCATTCCCTGAATCTGCTAAGATAAATAAGACTACCCCAGCCCTAACAACAAATTCTACTGAAGTGGTCAAACCTTTACAACCACCTGTTACTTCTGAAGTTAACAGTTCCTTAATTGATTTAGACTACAGAATTACTGATGCTACATTAGAGTTTGATCTACTTGAAGTGCATAACTGGTGTCATGAGAAATTTGTGAAGAAAGTTGAAAATGATATATCTTTATGGGATTCAAACTTGCCTAAATATGTGGTCCCAACCACTCATCCAGCTCAAGACTTGATTAGAATATACCAATTACACTATGTCCCTAACCAGAGATGTATTGTAAACACAGATAGAGAGGTCTTGTTTTCTATAACTACAGAACCCATTAATGAGATGCTTCAGCTGAGCCATGATCCAAGAGTAGTCTCATTATCAATTGAATAGTTGACTCAATTGTACCTAGACTTAGATTTCCCTAAGAAGTTTATGATTCTGCAAAATTTCATGCCTACTCATGTTGATTTCCAAAATGTAAATCCACCCTATTCCACATCTGATTTTCCTGAATCATCCAGACAAATCATCTCTATGCTTTCCTTCATACTAAGTTACTCTAATGATGAGTTCAATGATGCATCAATTCTAGGTTTCCTTTCCACTTTATCCCCAGGACAACCTCCTGCAATGATATTTAACTTTGCTAGATTCATTTATGATAATATGCACTATTAGTTGACCAAATTGTCTGAGGAAGGAGTGTTTAAATATTCATCCTATCTATTTCACCTCTTCCTATTTTTCCAAGCAAAACAATTCCCAATTGCATTGCAAAAGATGGATGTTGAAGGTAAACCTCTTTCAGTGGTAGTTTGGACTTCATTACTCAGAAAAGATGGAAATGAATTCAGCTACAAGGACTTCACAGATTTTTTTATCAGACCAGCCATGAGTTTATTGAACAAGACAGAGCAACCAAGGGTTAATGAGGAAATAAAAATAATTCTACAGTTATCTGAACATTGCAAAGTAGGTGATTGGTACCTATATGAAAATCACATAGAACTAAGGATATTTGGAGAAAACCCGACCCCTTATAAATTTCCCAAATTTATAACTATCAGGGTTTTTGCTTTGGAGTACTTGAGGAAAATTCTGAATGCAGATACAATGAATTTTATGGCCTCCAAAAAGAAGACACATTTTAAGCTCAAAAATAAAATAGGTCCCTTCATAGTAAATAACAGAGATGCCTTGAAAGAAATAGTCAACAAATTATCAGAATTCAAGTTCCAAGAAAGCTTTTATTGGAACTATGATCCACAAGGCATTCTGAGTAACATAAGGATCAAGTGCAAATTAACACCATTCATACATGAGTCCAAAATAGAAGTTGAGAAATTTGCAAATCAAACAGAATGGATAGAAAATACATTGATTGATCCTACCGAGAAGGAGAAAAAGAAAAACAATTCACAGGCAATAACAATCATTAAGCAGATAGAAGCTTCAAACAAAAGGACCAGAAATGAAGAAGGCTATACAGCAGAGACCATCGCAGAAAATAAATTCAAAATTATTTACAACAAAAAGGCAAAAATGACTGATGCTGAGAAAAAAAAGGCTATTGAAATCAATGATATAGATGATCAGTGGTTAGATAATGATGAAGCCACTATAATTGTGAATGATACTCTGGAAGAAATTCAGAAAGATCAGATTTCAACACAAGAATAGGACAAAGAAATAGTGGAAATGCAGGTAAATTCAGAAGCTCCCTCCTCTTCCAAAGTAGCAGAAGAGACAGATTCTGACATTCAAAAGAAATACAAACAAATCAGAGAAATAAATGAGGAGATTAAAAATGAAGTTTATTCTCAATTCCTCAAGGAAAATCCAGGAAACAAAGACAGGTTGCTGACTGCTTTTGATTACTCTACCAATAATATGATCATCTCATTTCTCAAACCCACAGTTATAGATCCAAAATCAATTGCAGATTATACTAAAACAGATGTGGAGGTGGAAACTGATACAATACATGAATTGGATCAGATAGAATTCCACAGAAGTACCACTGAAATGCTTTATTCAAAAGTGGTTAACAAAACTGTGAGTGCTACTATGCTACAAAGGACTGTATCTAATTTACAAAAGTAAATGAAATTAGACAAAGCATCATTACATGCTAAGGATTTAAGGATAAAATCCTTAGAATATTTGGTTATAGAAACTGGAGTGGATCCTTCCAATATTGAGGTTGCTAAAGCAATCATAAAGCAAAAGAATGAAGATATTGTTGCCTTAAGAAAACAACTAAAACTTCCACAGAGTGAGCATCCACAAGCAAAGGAGATTCTTCAGCAGACAACAGAAAAGGATGAATTAATGCAGTTAGTACTAAAGATGACAGCACAAATCAAAGAAATGGAGAATTAAACAGAGACTTTGATGAAAGAAAATGAAACATTAAAATATACAAATGAGATCTCCATTCCTACTGTCATCCCAATGGCAACTATTGATTTTCCTTCTACGCTGGCAGAGCATTTGGCACCCAAAGGAGTATTGACAACTGCAGTGTCAATAACATCTATAGATACCTCTGCCACTGGATCATCTACATCATAGGTACAACAAGCAACAAGTACAACAGACATAGTTAAATCTATGGAAGAAATGTCCCTTAAGAACACTGAGATCAATAATTTAAAGAAAGAAAATAAAGATCTCGAAACCTCATACAAGAATGATTTAATCACATCTAAGGGACATGAACAGAGAGAAAACAGACTTCAAAAGTAGGTAAAGATTTTACAGCTACAGGTCAATCTCAGTGAACAGGTGTCTTACATAAAAAACTATCTTTGGAATAACATAATTCAAGGCATACACCTATAGTGGCCTTCCATTCAAATCATTTATGAGCAGAGATATTTAATCAAGGAAGCACAAGTAGAAACTCAACAAACAAAATATGAGCTTGCCAATAAGCCATCTCAAGCTTTACAGCTTATTACATTTCTAAACAGTAAAAATAGAGAAGAGCTTGAAGAACTAAAAATTCAGGATAGGACTCAAACCATACTACAAATTAAAAAGGTCCTAAATAAAAGAAATATAATGAACAATTTGGAGGAAATATGTAAAGACATGAACTTGTCAATAACAAAGTTCTTGTCCAAATACACTATATTAACACAATCAGGCCTTCTAGACATTCATGGCTTCAATGAAAAATTAATGATTTAGACAGATTATGACAAGAAGATCAGAGCATATGCCAAAGAACAGGTAAACAAGCCTCTGCCACAAGGTTCCCCAACTGGAAAAGTTATCTTAGAGTACTTTGAGAACTTGTTTTTCCTACAAAATTAAATTAAGCACATCTTCATTGTCAAGCCAAACTTTGCAAAGTACATAAAGGCTGATGAAAGATACAAAAAAATGAAAAACCTGAAGATACCAAGTGATCAACAATGGCAAGGACTCACTGATTTGATATAATAGCATGGAAAATGAGCAGAACAAGTACATTTAAGATTTTCATCTTTACAGTTATCAAAAGGTAAAATTTGCAGTGAAAGTGTATCAGGTGAAATAACAGAGTCAAAGAGTATCAGGGAATAAAACAGTCAACTCAATTTTTACTGTTGTAATTTTTCATTTTACAGCAGTAGAGTAATAAATGGACAGCGTAAAGAGTATCAGAGGTAAAGCACAGGTTAAAGAATGTAAATTAGAAAGATTGTCTTCCAAGCTATCTTCTAACAAGATATTATTTCCAAGTGCCAACAAGCATCTACAACAAAGCAACAAATCAATTTTGATAAGATGAATCAGTTCTATTTTTTCTTGATAAGAGGACAACTTGCCAGTTTGTTTTGCAACTATCCCTCTTTTTATGTAATAATATTTATTTTTTCCTAGAGATATTCCTACATGTATCTCAAATATTTTGTAATAATTTTGTATAAATACTTCACTCTTTGAAGTATTTTGGGTGGAATAAAATTTGTCAAGACTACTACAGACATTTTTGCTGAATACATTGGAGTTTGTGTGAGTCGATTTGTAAAGCAGCAGACTGGCACTAAGTCAAAAAGACATCATAACTCAGGATTCTTGTGCTAATCAGATAAGTCAAGTATTTTCCTGTTTTCACTGTTTATCTTTCTAAAGTTCCATACATACATTTACAGTTTTCTATCTTAAATGATTGACTAGGAAAGTTTATACAGGATTAGTGTCAAAAGCTCCCTGTTTTTTACTAGTTATTCATTGATATGTTTTCTGCTGATAACCGTACATAAGAATTCTTAACTGCTCTTAGTCCCTTTTGATCCCTTTATTTCATCTTCTTTTCTATAACTTAAGGATCCTTCATTTCCCTTTTGTTCAGATCTTGCCATTTCATCAAAAAGCCTATTTCCAAAACCTTTGAAGGTCATCTACCCTACCCTTAGTACATTTGCTCTTTTGACTTTATTTCCTAACTCTTCTTGCCAAGAAATTTGAATCCATAGCCCAATGGTTTGGTAGATCCATTTGTGGTTTAACTTGAAGTACATTTTGTTCCCACCAAACATTCAAACCAAAACAATTGTCCAAATCATACCTAGCCTAAAATTTAATCCAAAACAAAATTAAATCATAAGGAGAGATCCCTCTCCAGAATTTAGGAAGGCTAGATCTTGAAATCCAAAAGAGGTTCTTGGTTACCCCTAGTTTTCTTTAACTATAAATCAAAATCCCACAACCTAAGAAATTACTAGGGTGATAACAGTTCAAACATAGATTGGTGGACAAGGCTTTTGTATAGGCATAGTATCTAAAGAACATATGCAATAAGAAAGGGAAATCAATTGGGTTGAAGAAAAAGGAGCACTAGGATGCCTCTAAGGAGGGGAAGAAGAAGTGAAAAAGGGGAAAGATAAAAACATGGTAGCCACAACAAACCAATGTAAAGATCCCACAACCACTGTAAAATTAGCAGTCATACAGAGGAGAAGTGTTGGAAGTTGCATCCTGTAACAACCCCAATTAATGTTGATATTCAACAAGAAGATCCTAGTGAAAATTAAGCACCTACACTAGGATGGAGCCTCAGGATATTTTTAGGTGGATGTCTATTTATATATGCATGAGAAAATGCTATTGATAGATGCATGTCTATTTATAGATGTATGTGAAAGTTCTATTTGTAGATGCATGTCGACTATTATTATCCCTTAATATTAGTTGGACAATAAACAATAATTTATTCTCAATGAGCACTTGGAAATAGTTAACTAAAGTGGAAAATCAGTTAGCTAAAGTAATTTCGAGTTAAGAGGTTGGTTGGTGGGACATGCAAGTGGAATTAGTTGTAACTGAGTGGTTCGAAGTTGTAACAGAGTTGGAAGTGCAGTTATGAAAGTTGTAAAGTCGTTTAACTCAGTTAAGTGATTTAAACTCAGGTGTGCTAGTTGTAACTGAAGATACACTTGTGATAGATCAAGTGAATTAATTATTAATTAATTCACAATTAGTGGTCTCACATCCAACTGAAGATTTACTACTATTAACTGCATGACTGTCAGATCCAGTGCATACCCAATTGAGTTCTAGGTGAAAGGGAATTTGACTATCAGTTGTGACATTATCCAGTTGTGCACATACAACCACAAACACATTGGATGTGCCCATTAGGATTGCGCAGTCAAGGAAGGCAATATTGCACTCATTCAGGGATTGCTATTAGCTGGGATTGTGCAATGGAGGCAGGTTGTTTGGCAATAGTAAATTGGCCAAGGAACTTGCCAATTTTTGTATGATAGTGTGAGATAGTTAGCTCATGTAGTAAGAGCTCTTGGATTAGACATTTGCATGTAATTGTTTCATGATCCATGATATAATACATAATATAAGATAGTGGGTTTTTTAGCTATAAGCTTTCCCCAGGTAAATTATCTGTGTTATGTATGATTGATCTTTCTTCATGATATTGTGATTGGCGATTGTGTTGTAAATTTTCGCAAAGATAAGTAGAAGCGATTATGTATTTAATAATAGCATATTATTGTTAGATCAGGATAATCCATGACATACATGCATTTTTTATTAAATTTCTACATGGTATCAGGGTATAGGAGATTGCAATAGTGAAGCAGGAGCTGAGTTTGTTGGTGGAAATATTTTGGAGTTGTAGAAAAACTTTCTTGGTGCTACAGCTGATTCAAGATCGAAATGGCTTTCAATGGATTGATATTATAGTATGCACTCGAGGGCAGCTCAAATCACATTGCTTGGAAGGACAGGGTGAAGGTGGTACTCAAAGATAATGGCTTGAAGGAATTCATTGAAAAATATGTTCCTAAGGTAGATGCTGCAAATTTTGATGCATGACAAAAGAAAGTGGCAAAGGTGAGGAGGATCCTGTTGGAGGGATTACGACACCACATTGTCTCAAGCCTCCATGGGAAAGCCACACCATATGCTATGTGGAAGGCTTTAACGGATCTATTATAAAGCAACAACGACCATAGGAAATTGGCGCTCAAAGATAAACTCAGGAAGATCAAGATGGAAAAGGGCGACAACATTCCAAAGTATCTCACAAAGTTTTTCCAACATCGGGATGAACTGAGGAGCGTGGGAATAACTGCTTCTGATGATGATTTGGTGAGCTTGGCTCTCTTGGGACTTCCTAAGAGTTGGCATAGTTATGAAGACTCTGTCAATGGACGGGAAAAATTATCGGATTGGGAACAACTGTGGTCGGATTTGGTGCAAGAGGAGTTCAGGCGGAACACGAGAGATGGATCTTCATCAAAGCATGATGATGAAGAGGATTATGCTTTGGCTGCCAAGGCCAAGAAGGGGAAGGGGAAGAAATTCTATTCTAAATCTGAGTCTAAAGGAAAGAAGCTGGATATGTCCAAGGTGAAGTGTTTTCACTATCACGAACATGGGTGTTAGCCCCCTAATTTGCTCTCTTTTTTCCATTTCCCCTTCCTAAATCATAACCTTTTACCTCTGTTTTACCTCTTTTACGCACCCTCATCTTGCACCAGTCCAAGCATGGTGACATATTCTGTATAAACTTTATTTTTCATATTTTTAATACAACTTAGAATTTATTAATCATTTATTACATTATTTCTTACTTTTAATCACTATTTATAACTTATCGATATCTCCTATGATTATTTGGTAGTTAGAGCATTTACCGTGACCACTGATCCTAGTGCAGGATCGGATCTTACATCGTTGCCAACACAAAAAATCCTTGCAGCAGATCCAAACCTCCTTGATCACCGCCTCATCTTGAGCCACTTTAGCCATGACAGCAAAGTGATCCAAAGGTAGCCAAGACCAATCTGTGAAGGGCGAAAGCTGGTTAGCTACGACCAATTCTACTAACTGCCTAATTTGAAGATGGAAAATCTAAACTCTGCGTTTTGTTATGTAATCAGTTAAAGGATCAATTTTTGACTTTGGCCAAAGGTCTATATAATGTAAAATGTAAATAGGACTATGGAGTGAAGTTTTGATATTAGAAGAGAATAGGAACACAGCCGAGAGGCAGTAGCAGGTCATTGTATTTTGTTATCACCCAAATCTGGGCTGGATGATGCCTTAATGTATGTACTTGCCTCAGTGAATTAATAAAAGGAGCTCCGCCTCATGTTTCGAAAATTATGTTTCTGTATTGAGTCGATGAATTAATTAAGGTACTGAGCAGCGTTTCTATTTAAACGGGAAATGTGCTGGTTGGCTAGGGCCCAGCCAACCTAGCACGTTTACCCCATTTTTTGTTTTCTCGTTATTTGTGTTTACATTGTGTTGTGGTGGATTTGAAACATGGGTGTACGAAATCGCACACATTTAGAGAATGTGGTATTTTCTCTAAACCATAAGTAACAGGCAGTATCTCAGGGGAGCTTAGAAGTATAAGACTTGCAATGAAGTAATACACTTAAGTATGCTCTGTTAAAAAAGTAAAACCGAAAACACAAAAAGAAGCTAAATAGAGAGTTCCAAACAATAACAAGGTAAACAACGGCTCGATGGCCTTCTTCTTATTGAATTCTTGGAATGAACACAAATCTTACCCACTTTCTGAAGGGCCTAGGCAGAGGCTCTAGGACCCGACGCAAGGATGTTTGTCCTTCAATTTTTGCCTTCTGACATAGTTAAAATCTCTCTCTTTGCTGCAATGGACTGAAATTGTTGGGTGGCCAACAATTGAGTCCTCTTCTTCAGCTCCTGCTCCTTGGTTCACACAAATAGCTGGTGTTGCTTGGGCAACTTTGGCCAGTATAACCTTGTAATCACCCATTGTTCATCTCTTTCAGGGTTTATATAGGTGAGCTTTCAAACCTCCTTCCCTCCCTTGGTACATGGTGGATAGTGACCCAAGGGAGGGGCAATATTCCATTGTGGGCTGAAATATGATTTTGTGTGCTCACACAAGGCCTAAGGAGGCGTTGATGTTGTCCTTAGGTGGTTTTCACATAAGGATAAACCGTCATTTTCTTGCTTGTGGTCCTAGAAAGGGACTTTTTTCCATTTCTAGGAATGCGCGCTTATCGGGCTCCAGTGCACGCATAAGGCACTCTTCTCAAAGGAAAAAGTGCACATTCAGGAATTTATGACTAGTTCAATCTTGAATTTCTCAAAACCTTAGATATTCTTAATATTTTTGATTCCATAATGTATTCCTGTCCTGTAAATCCTTAGGCTCGACATTGACTAATGTCGTTTTCTGCTGTATGATTTTCCAGTGTTAATAGATGCCCCCTAATGTGTGAGGTCTAGGAAGAACTGTATAGCCAAAATACATTATAGTTTCTTTTATGTATCATACGCAGAGAGAGAGAGAGAGAGAGAGAGAGAGAGAGAGAGAGAGAGGCTTGCGTGTAGAAGAGACAACACCTTGCACCAGTTTCGAGATAACCACTGCCTAGGGGACCCCCTACAAGTAGACAAAATATACAACATATTTGCAAAATTTGAATGGGGTGGGCATGTCCCATGCTCGTGATGCTATGGCTAGTTAAGAAAATTTGATAGATACATTTCTTGTCTGTGTCACTACTGTGGTAGTGATGTTGGTGGTTGCTGACGACGACTGCTGATGCCCTTAGGGGCATTTTTTCTTTGACGATAGGTGGAATGTGGTACCCATATGCGTAATCTTGGTATGGCATATCACTGCGCAATGTATGCATATGTACTAGCTGGGACCTTCCCGTGTAAGCATTGTTGTTAGAGACGCTTATAAAGGCTCAGGTCTTTGACAGATCTTGATCAAAGTGCAATGGTTGTAAGGTATGATACCATTGTGACATGAAAGCTTTTGCTATAGTGAAATTTCAAGAGGATCGATGAAATCTATGGAAAATGATGTCTCCCATAGTGCCACCCGAGGATACCCCTTTACATGGGGAGGGGTCATCCAAGGTATTGCTTCCTTTTAGGAAAAGAGGTGTTGATGTCAATGTAGAAATTATATACAATATGAATTTATATATCCAAACTCTCCTGATCTCACAATATTTATCTTCTTGCAAAATACAGAATCCTTCCACTATAATTCTTGCGGAAAATTAATCAACAATTGCAAAACACATGAAGCAATAAAAACACACATAACACAGTTGTTTACCAGGAAATCCTGAAGCTGAAAACCCAAACTATATATTATGTAACATGGATATCATATGAAAATCTCATACAAGCATACAAAGCTTATCACAAGCTCTCAGTACAGTACAACCGTCATACACTAATAAGGACCAATCTTGCAAATCCATGCACCGATCTTTGCGTCCTGCTAGCCTGCCTCCACTGTGCAATCCAAGCTGATTACAAAGACCAATTCAATGTAATCCCACTCTCATTGACTACGTTATTATCATTGGAAACTCCAATGTATATATAGATGCAATTCATGCATCACTAGTAGTCACAGCAGATAGTCTATCTTACCCTTTCACCTATCTCTCCACTGGTCTCCACTGAAACTTCCATGCACTGTAGTTAACTGATGTATTCTTCAGTTGATTAATGAGTTATTATTTAGTGAATTAATTAACTAATTAATTCACACCACTCTCACTAGTGTATCAACTGCCTAGACTAGATACAACTAGCTCAACTGTGTCTAACTGAGTTAAACTAAACACAACTCCACCAACTACTTCTACAACTCCACCAAACTCTATCACATGAGTTCTAACTGAATTCCTCCATGCAATAACTCCAGTAAACCCTCAGGAATAGCATAATTCCTTCTGTCAGCTCCTGTGCCACATCTGTGCAGTTAACTAAAGTGCTCCAAGAGAATAAGATAATGTTTAGAGTCCAAATATTATCAAGAGCTAATAATATTCGACATATCTATTTTTAGACTGGCAATCTAAAAATAGATTCTGCCCAATATGTCTAAAAATAGAAATCCATCTATTTTTCCAATTTGACCAACCATCCATAAATAGCACCCTGAAACTTATAGAATATGCTCCATATGTCTAAAAATAGATATAGTCTAAAAGTAGACTTTGCGACAAAAATCACCTGTGTGGCCCCCACCTAGTTTTGGTGATCACTTTCCAACTAGGATCAGGAAAGATGTTTCAGGATGCCTCCTTTAATGTTTCTTGTTGAAATCTTCAACAGTGGACAAAAAGGAAGCCTTAACCAAACCATAATGGGTTTAACATAGGCATGTTGGTGAGCGGTAGCTGAAAACGGATGATGGGGATTTAGTGGCCCGAGGTCAAAGTATATTTGAGCAGCTTGGCGGCAGTCAGGTATTTTTGAAGGAAAAAATCCCTGGAGTCAGTAGGACTTCCAGGGCGGGTGTGAACTGGCTATAATTATAGTAATGGTGCATGCATGGAGGGCATGAAATACTTCGACCAAGGTATATGGGGGACTGCTGCCATGGGAGGAAAAAGTGCAATATGAGGGCGAAGAGGCGAAGGGCGTTGTTTGTGATCTTGGTACACTTACCAAAAGAATAAAATAATTGGGTTTGGTTTGTACAAAACACAAAGACAGGTACCCCAAAACATGAAATAGGGTCGCTCACTTGATGGTGTGAGGACGGTGTTTTGCTGGGGGTAGGGGTCCCATTGGTTGGTCTCATGTGCGGGGTTGATGAAGCAGAAGATGTCGCAAATGGTTTAATGCTGGTGGAGGTATGGTGGGCTAAATGTGGTGCGTGAAGGTGCACTTTCATTCTGCTTGTACGATCCGGTCGTCCGGGAAGGGGGTTGAGATGGAATGGTGAACTTGACCTTATGCATGATATATGGATGGGCATGAGGTGCTTCCCAGACTAAAATGGTATGGCCATAGCGTCACTTGTGGAGTGATATTTGGTCTACTTGAGATGAAGATCACCATGGAGGGGAGGCTCTACCGACCATCAAGGATGTTTATCATATGCAGGGTGAGGTGATGATAAACATGGTCGGGTATGAGGACCCTAGGGTTTATTTCTGATGGAGAAATTATGTCAGGATATGCAAAGTTTCTGGGACTCTATCATGCTGAGGGTAGAATGATACCTGCTCCAAAACTTTTGGTGGTGATTGTTGTGAATGGTTTGTGGGTTCTTCTTGCAAAAACAACTACCTCAAGTGAAAGCATCTTCTTTTCATTCAATATTATTGAAAAACATGAATTTTGGAAAGGAAGATGGGAGGGTGCATACCTTCCGGCACTTCAAAAAATATTTCTTCAGGAGTGCGAATGTGTGGCATCGCCTCTGTTTTTTGAGAGTTTGTTACTTGGCTCCTAGTTTTGATTTTAGTTGTGGTTGCCCCTGGACAGAGATCATGGGGGAGGGCATTGCCGGTTAGTGCCCCTCGTCTAGGATCTCCCCGAATACAGATTACTACTGCCTAGGTGACCTTAGGTCAAAGACCTGACCAAGCTGTCTGTAGTAATCGATGTGCCTGGATCTCAAGAAGATGAGGCAACTAGGTTTCCTTTTCCCTGGTTGGTGTATGGTGGCTTGGGTGGAGGAGGGACAAATGGTTGTTGATCTGGTGACCTTCGTTCCTCTTGTAGGTACCGGATGGTACGCGGTTCATTTCCAGATGCTTGGATGGAGGGATCCTTTTGATAGGATCACTCGACCACATGTAAGGCATCCCTATATCATGGGAACTCTGGGAAACTATAGGTGTAGTGCCCGTAGCTGCCACAGATAGCGCATGCGTGATTGGTACGCAGTGGTTTGCCTATACTTTTGGCGGCAAGTTCCTTTTTATGGGAATGCCATTTTTTGGTGCCTACCTCGCAGCCGAGGAGTGGTTTTAATTTGTCCAACTCCAGGCATATGTGAGTAGGGTGTCCTGTAACATCACATATAGCACAGGTTGATGACTCCCTCTCCATGGTGGGGGTCACCACTTTCTTTCCTTTCTTGGTGATTTTCTTTATCGTGGTCACCGGTTTCGCAGTGGGGATTTCCCTTCCGGGGGTAGTTTCGGCTGCTACTTGGGTAGGTTGGGCTCCTCGGGACCGGGGGCTATAACCAAAACACAGTAACATTGGTAGCTGGCATTCCTAGAGGGGGAACAAGATACCACACTGGGAAAGCCAATGATATTTTGGGTAGTACCAGTGTTGCCAAGACCTGCTGGGAGGTGAAGCCAGGAGGTGGGTATAGGAAATGATTTTTGGAGGCGGCATAGACTATGGAGGCTGCAGTAGCTGATTCCTTGGTATTGTTACTCCTTGAGCCCGTTTCCTGACTAAACTAGGTGCTTGATGTGGACATCATGCACACCGGAGCCCCTGTGGCATCAGACGATACCTCAGGGATAATAGGAGGATCTCCCAGGAATGAGCCTAGGAAAGACGATGGTTTGAATTGGCCAAGGCCATATTCTTGATACTGTACAATACCATAAGAGGTTGTGTCTACATATGGTAGAACCATATCTGTGTTGGTCAAAGGACACTTTTCAGTGTGCGTCAGCTGGTCTACTGTGATGATTCAATCCTCGTGGTGGAACATCATGATGTAGAAAATGGAGGATGCTATGGCAGACATGGCGTACATGCAACTCCACCCAAGGAGTATATTGTAATCCAAGTGAGCATCCAAGTATTCGATGTCTATGTGGACTGTTTTTCCAGGTAAGCAGACCGGTACATTTTGGAAGAGACCGACGGGGGTCGACGGTCGACCATCGTATGCTCTAAGAGTGATGACAGAAGGTTTGAGTTATAGGGCTCCTAAATTTTTCCATATATTCCTTGACATGATGCACGTAGATGCACCCTCATCAATGACACATCGGTGAATAGTGATATTCTGTACTGATACTGGTATCTGGAAGGCGACCATGGAGGGAAGCCTAGGGCTGGCTACGTCTAAATCAAAAGCCATCATGTGTGTGTCGGCAAGGTCGACGATGACTAAGGTGGAAAGTAGGGCTTTCCTCTGGTTTGGGCATGACTGCAGTACCTCCAAAGCAGACATAGCAGCAGGTGACTAGGCTAAATCATCTACGATGGTGTAATTGTGGGTTTCTTTGGAGTAGTTACCTGCTCGCCTATTAGGCCCTTTAACCATTTTTTACAATGGTTCCAAAGGAATATTTGGAATGGTCAAAGGTTAAGTCGACATGCTTGTATTAGCCCTTGACGTACCAGTGTTTGGTGGGGTGTCGTAGCTGCGATTCCAGGTTTGAAAAAACATTTCGTCGCCGACCATGTAAATTTCATGGTTGTTTTTCTCGGAATCGTTGGGGTTTTGCTGCTGAGTGCTGACTGTTCCTTGATGGGGGAAGGGTTCTTGCATAACTACAGTTTTCTGGGAAGATCCTTCTTGTCCTCAGTTACTTTGGAGCTTTTTAAGCTCAGGGAGTTTGGCACAGTGGTGAGTATAGTGCCCGTACTCACCACATATTGAACAAGAATGGTTTGTTCGTAGAGGTGGCCTTTTGATTTTCTTTTGAGCATTGCTTGGCTCCTGGTTTTGGTTCCAGTTGAAGTTATCTCCAGGTCGGGGTCGCGGTGGGTGTTGTTGGTTGCTGCCACCCTATCTAGGGTTCCCTTTAGGTTTGTTTTTCAACTTTTGTTTGACCACGTTAGGAGGGTAATTCTCCTGATCATACTGGTGTGGTTAATTTTGGGACGGCTGCACAAAGTTCACCTGTGCATTGTTTTTCATTGGTGGGTTATGTGCTTGGGACTGAGTATACTGTTGTCCCATGTTTGTACCTGGCCGTTGGGGGGGATTTCTTCTGTCAGTTTTTCTTCCTGCGTATTGGATCCCCTTGGCCAGAAGGTAAGTTCCTCCTTGGTGATACGCTGGTGCCCTATTCGTCAAATTCTGCTGCTGCATATGATGACTTTGAAATCTGGGTTGAGACATGTTCTGGGTAGACCCATGTGTGTAGACAGGATTCTGACTGCTGCTGCCTAGGTACCCTTGGGTCATTGACCCAATAAGTCTGTCTGCAGAGTTCGACGTGCCTAGAAATTCCTGATAAGATTGCAAGCATGGGGCGTTAGGAAGGATATTGTATATGTATCCTGATTGCGTATAAATCAGTTCAAGTTGTTGGGCTTTACTGATTGCGTCCTCTTCGGATGTGGGGTTACGTTGCACCACATCCTTTGAAATCTCTGATGTCAGATTTTTCAAGAATAAATCTAAAAGGACTCGGTCGTCGAGTTGAGCTTTGCATAAGCTACGATGCCGTCTCCATTCATGGAGATGCTCAGAAATGTGGGTAGAGGGAGATTTTCTGAAGTGAGTGAGTAACTCCATTCCCAAATCGTGGTGAATGGGTAGCTGAAAGTATGTAAGAAACGCAGTAGTGAGGGCGCTAAAGGTTCTGTGTGAAGCAGGGGTTTGCTCGACATACCATTTTGTGGCCACTCCCGTGAGAGTGCGTTGAAATAGCCTCAATCGAATATTATTGTCAATGATGCTATTTGATGAGCACCACAGTTGAAAGATCATTATATGATTCCCTGGGTCTTCTGCTTGCTTGCCCTCAAACTTTGGTATGTCTAAAGGGAGCTTCGTGGGCATGAGAGGCCAATTGGGGTCGTGTGCGATGGGGTCATTGGTGAGCTTGGTTAAATCCGATAGATTTAACGCCGCTAAGAAGGGTGACTGAGAGGTTGATGCCATGGCAACCTGTGAAGACATGAAGTTCTGGTTAGAACAAGGGTTAGTCTGTGATGTACCTAGTAGTGAATTCAGTTAGCTTCTCGTATGGGATGCACTCTTCTACCCCCTAGGGGATGAGGGGGGAGTGATGTGCAGTGTGGTGTTGGGAGACTGGCTAGGGTTCCCAACGAAGGTTTCTCCAAGAAAGGAGGAACCAACCATTGTGGTAATGTTCCATCTTTGACTCCTAAACGGCGAAAGACCTGGAACCCCTCCCGTTAATGGGGGGAGGTCCAAAAGATGCTTGGACCGACGAGGTTCCGTTGGAACCGTTTGAGGGTCATCCAAGTTAGGTTTTGGAAATTTTTTTTTGAGTGGATTGAGTCTATGATCACGTCAAATTTATGGCCACATACATAAAACAAAGAAAAAATGAAATGATTTTTCCTTTAATTTAATCTATGTGATCAATTAAGCAAAAAATGGTTTTGTTTGTTTGCGCATGATACTAAAAAAGCCTAGAAGACCTAATAATGTTCTCACACACTCAAAAGTAACTGGGCCTTGAGAGGATTTCTTGTGAGTGCTGGCACAACGTGTCGAAAGAACTGGTGACGCCCTCAGTCAGCCGAAGAGAATCAACCAAGGTAAGGGTAGAGGGTCTGTAGCTTGCTTGCACCGTCACCTATAGGGTAAAAGATGCCCTAGTTTTGGCCACTAAGAACCACAGTCTCACGTGAGCGTTCGAGTCTTGGGCTTCTTGGTAGTCATCTAACAATACCGAGTATCAGACAGGTCAGATAGCCCCAACTGATACCGCACGCACTGCGCCTAAGCCTAACCCCCTTTGAATCGGGTCTCTTCCGTGCTCGGGTTTTCTTTTCAGTGGGATGATAGGTGGATTTTAAAGCTCCCTAACAACATAAATTCTATGTTTAAAATGTGAATCATGATCAAGGCAACTTATTGAATGCCTACCCTCTTAATCCTAACTTAAACTATAATTTCTCTTGTGGCCCCTGTGGGGAGAGTTTAGTGTGTTGGTTTAAGTTACTTTTAGGTGGCTTTATTTTCTTAGTGGGTGTATGTGTGTGAGCGTATGGTGAAAAATCTCATAATTTGAACATATGGATATCGGTGATCCATTACAAATGTCCCCTAGTTAAACTATGTGACGTTGTTCCTTGCTCAAATAAAAATCATTTGCGGATAATGGGCCGTTTCCAAAACCTCCTCATTAGTCTATGTGAGTGACTAAAGGGAGATGGTGAATCAAAAATGTAGAGTGTTTGTATGCTTGTCTAGGGTCACCCAATGGCGCAAAGACAACAGAGATTGCTTACTCTAACTTGCGATTCAATCCTAGTCCCGTGATTTCCTAAATGCAAAAATTGAAATTTAAACTAAACAATTTCTACACTAGCTTATGCATGTGTGGTCATGAGCCACTTACTTGGACTAGTTAGACTAAGTGTGCATACCAGAATTTGCAAAAAACATAAATTTTTCGGAAAGCAATTGTTAATTCGCTCCCTACTTAAACTATGTGAGTACTTTTTGTAAAAAACCAACTTAAATGAAAAATAACTAAATGCCTACAAAAGGCAGAAAAAATTAGTCTTCAAAAGCTGTGGGGTATGAACACAGGTGTTGGCAGATACATTAGGGGTTGCTAAACACACTTACAAGCAGAAAAAAATGTAGAAGGTAGGGAGAAAAAATATCTCTGCAAATTGCGTGTAAAAGACTCTGACAGGTGCGCTTTCTTGCGCGCAGGTCACCTCTGAATGCGCGCACTACACGTCTGTCTGCAAAAACAATATACAAAATACCTGCAAGTAAAAAAAATTAGGAGCTGCCTTCTTCAGTATGTCACTTCAGTGAGTCTAGGGACTGCAAGATGGGTCAGAGGAATGTCAGCTCCACTCCAGCATAGACTAAGGGTCTCCCACAAACAATGGCATAACCACATAAACTTGAAACACGTCAGTGGAGTCGCCAATCCTATTGTGGTGGATTCGACACACGGGTATATGAAATCGTACGCATTTAGAGAATTTGGTATTTTCTCTAAACCATAGGTAATAGGAAGTATCTGGGGGGAGCTCAGAAGTATAAGACTTGAAATTAATTAATACACTTAAGTATGCTCTATTAAAAAAGTAAAACCGAAAACACAATAAGAAGCTAAATAGAGAGTTCCAAAAAATAATAAGGTAAACAACGACTTGATGGCCTTCTTCTTATTGAATGCTTGGAATGAACACAAATCTTACCCACTTGCTGAAGGGCATAGGAAGAGGCTCTAGGACCCGACGCAAGGATGTTTGTCCTTCAAGTTCTGCCTTCTGACGTAGTTCAACCCTCTCTCTCTATTGCAATGGACTGAAATTGTTGGGTGGCCAACAATTGAGTCCTCTTCTTCAGCTCCTACTCCTTGGTTCACACAAACAGCTGGTGTTTCTTGGGAAACTTTGGCCAACATAGCCTTGTGATCACCCATTTTTCATCTCATTGAGGGTTTATATAAGTGAGATTTCAAACCTCCTTCCCTCCCTTGGTACATGGTGGATAGTGACCCAAGGGAGGGGAAATATTCCATTGTGGGCTGAAATATGCTTTTGTGTTCTCACACAAGGCCTAAGGAGGCGTTGGTGCTATCCTTAGGAGGCTTTCACATAAGGAGAAACTATCATTTGATTGCTTGTGGTCTCGGAAAGGGAATTTTTTCCATTTCCAGGAATGCGCGCTTATTGGGCTCCGGTGCGCGCAGAAGGCGCTCTTCTCGAAGGAAAAAGTGTGCATTCAGGCATTTATGACTATTTCAATCTTGAATTGTTCAAAACCTTAGAGATTCTTAATATTTTTTATTACATAATTTATCCCGGTCCTATAAATCCTTAGGCTCGACATTGACTGATGTCGTTTTCTGCTGTACTATTTTCCAGTGTTAACACATTGTCAAGTGTGATTTAATCTTAAGCACATGTATTCCTGTTTGAGTGCAAGCGGATCTGTTGTGTGAAGTAGATAACTTTCCTTTTTCTGTAATTTTCATTCCTGCACTTGATTTCAGATTAGTTTTTCTCAGCCTGATCCAAGCAGGAGAAATGAACCTGCACCAGTGCATGTTGGTGTGATTTCTCTTTTTCTACAAGTCTACTTGATTGGTTTTCCCGCCTGGTCTAAGCAGGAGAAATGAACCTGCACCAGTGCACGTTGGTGTGATGGAACAAACTTTCTTAGTTTAACTTCTCGCAACCCTCTTTCTTTCATTAAATGCTTATGATAGGATAAATATATATATTGATTGTTTCTTTATTTCTGCACTTTGTTAAGATTAGAAACATTCAATATTTATGTGTGCAATTTGATTTAACTGTATAATAGCACTTGCAATAATTAAGCACTCATTTTAAGAATTAAATGCTAAGTGCAGGAAGCTCTGATCCGGTGCAAGAACTAGTTTCTTGCCACAGGATATGAGTGCTTCGAGCCTAGAAAAGTTCAAGCCCTTGCATGAAGTAAAAAGCCTTTAGTAAAGACACCATTTATACCTTCTGCATAAATCTCTGTTCCTCCACTAGTGCAAGCAGTCTGCGAAAGTGCAGGACAAATTAGTGCAGAAGGAAATCTTTAAAGGAGCAGATTTAAGGGCCCATTTGATGAGACTGCTAAGTGTCTATATTAAAGAAAAAAACATACTCAGTAGTTAACCAATAATCAACTAGAGTGATTACCTTTTATCTTTAATTCTCTCTTGCAAATGCATTCTTTCTTATTCCAGTCTTAGATTATTTTTGATGGTTCAAGTTGCCTTTCTTTTCTCCTTTTAATTTGATTCTGCAATATTTCCTTTAAAGAAAGTAGGGATTTACATTAGGAATATTCGTACCATCTCTGGCATTGCTTTTGCTTTGTCTCTAAGTTTTTGAATCCCCTAGTTGACAAATTAAGTGTTGAGGAGTTTGCTTAAGTGTAATTCCTGCACCCAACATTTTGGCGTCGTTGCCGGGGAGGTGATTTGATTTGGTAATAATTTTCTGAATTATACAATAGACGTAATTTTTCCTTTATTTTTTGTAGCATTGTTTGGAAAAATCTTCTTTGAAGGAATTTTACTGGTGTTAATTGATTTCTGATAGCATTTTTTCTAGAAGTTGTTGCTATTTTTCTTTTCTTGAAATGAATGCGTAGAAAAGGTAAGGGTTTGAATCCCACTAAGGGCCAAAAGAATTTTGAAAACAATTCTCATATTGGGTCTCCTTCTATAAGCAGGAAGCCCAATCTAATTTAAACCCATCACGTAGGAACAATCCACCTAGATTTTGGTGTCAACAGCTCAGGTGTCGATCAACCTGCTGAGAGCAGTACAAGTAAAAGGGAAACAATGGTGGACCATGAAGATCATTTGGAAGGGACTGGTTCAAACCAGGTAAGTAGAGAACAATCCACTTTTGTGTTTCCAATTGTGGATCCTGATACTGTGGCGCAAATGAAGAATAGTCCACCATCAACTCTCCCTCATTTCCATGGTAAAGTTCATGAAGATCCTGACTCTTTTCTATTCGAGTTTGATATTTTGTGTAGGAGTTATGATTATTCAACTGACACCTAGAAGTTACAATTATTTCCTGTTACTCTCAAGGAATCAGCTCTATGCTGGTTTATGGGGTTAGGAGGAAACACTATAAATTGGGATCATATGAAGAGAGTGTTTTTGTCTAAATATCAAGAATATTTCAAATCTCGGGACATGTAGGATGAGATTTTTATGATCATATAGGATGATGATGAAACTCTCAAAGATTACCTAGAAATATTTTTGTATATTTTACAAAGGTCGAAACTTAAGTTTGATCCCAGTACTATTAGAACCTTGTTCTTAAGAGGACTTACTGATAATGCTAGAAATAATTTAAATCTGTTAGGACAAGGTGATATTTCTTAGCAAAATTTTGAAACAATTTGTGAATTATGCAGGAAATTTTCAAGAAATCAGTATAGATTTGGTAGAGGAACTCGAAACATAAATAGAAAAACTGAATCTACTGATGCTATGATTATTGGACTAGAAAATAAAATGGAAAATATGAAAATTGATATAATGAATATTGTTACCAAACAATTAGACTCTTTAAAATTCCAGCAAAAACTTATGAAGGAACAAGATTCATTATGTATTTTATGTCCTAAATGTAGAGACAAGCATCCTCCTAAAGAGTGTCCTCTTAATTTGAAAGAAACTAATAAGTGTGCTATTTGTACAGAAGACCATGTCACAGAAAAATGTCCCTTTATACCTAGACTTAAAGCTGCATTTACAGGGGGAAAACCTAAAGCTGAATACTTGTATGCTATGGGAGCAAGAAGGAATTGGCCTCAGGTAGGTACATGTATGGCTCCTGAATTCTCTCCACACTATTTTGGTTATCATTCACATGCATATTATTATCCTAACACTAATCAACAGTGGCAGTATGGGAATCATATCAGCATGGGCAACCTTCTCAACCATGGCAACAAGGTTGGAAAGGTCCAACCCATTTTTCATATTCCCACCAGCCACCCATGCAATCATATCCATCTATGCCTACACCTTATTCGATGCCTCAACTTCTGAGTCAATCTACTCCACCATTGCCTTTACCTCCACCCTTTCTACCTCCTCAGTTTCCTATTCAACCTATGCCCAATCCTAACAATAATAAAGTAGTGCAAATGATCTATGTAACAAACCCACCTTTACCATTCGAATACCAATCTATTCCAGTTGGGGTTCATGATATTCAATTAAGATCAGGAAGGACTGGAAAATCAAAAAATCAGAAGCAACCTATGGTGATTGTTGAAGAGAAAGGAGAAGAGGAAACTCTTAACCATTCTCCGAAAGCTGTCACTCTGCAGCCTTTACCCTTTGAATCCTTGCCATCTTCTTCCAACCAGCCTCCCTTCCCAGAGAGGCTAGTAATGGAAAGAAGTGAGTCTATTTCTGAGACTAGTTTGGCATTTGAGCTTCAAAATATTTTCATTAAGATACCTTTGATTCAAGCCATTAAAGAGATCCCAATTCTTACTAAGATTATTAAGGAAATTTGTCTCAAGAAACCCGGGAGGAACAAATTGGAACCCCAAATGATTCAATTTGTTGGTAGGGCAGCAGATTTGATGACGAGATGTGTTTGTGGAAAAATATACTGATCCCGGAAATCCTGTTGTCTCAGTTCAGATTGGTAATGTCCTTGTCTCTAACATTCTTATAGACTTGGGGGTAGCCATTAATGTCATGACTAAGAAAACCATGGATCAACTTCGATTATCTCATCTTCGCCCTACTCCCAATGTGCTTGAATT
This sequence comes from Pinus albicaulis, assembly GCA_034641835.2. Taxonomy (NCBI): domain Eukaryota; kingdom Viridiplantae; phylum Streptophyta; class Pinopsida; order Pinales; family Pinaceae; genus Pinus; species Pinus albicaulis. Next base: position 692,583,016 of record CM076575.1, read on the forward strand.
GGCAGGTAGATCTAAAATTAAGCCAGAAGGAGTATTAGACGATGTGATCATCTCATTAGATTCTTGGGAATATCCTGCTGATTTCATTGTACTTCAGCCAAAGAACCCATTAGGAGGACATCCCTTGATCTTGGGTCGACCATGGCTTACCGCAACTGATGCCTATATTGGATGTCATTCCGGTGATATGTATATTTCGCATGGAGATTCTAGGAAGAAAGTTACCTTATACCCCCCTTCTAGATCCATTTAGGATATTTTAGATACTTTATGGTTGGATCAAAGTAGTGATGATGACACTCAGCCTATTTCCCTTATCCATCATTATACTGGGTCTTCACAAGAAGATGAGATTCAATATTTCCTAAATAATCTAGACATTATGCCTAATTTTGAGCCATTGAGCCAGATTTTCAGCCTAGATTTTCAAGATAATCATGACTCTCATTCTTCTGTACCATTTCATTTGACCACTCCCTTGAGTACTTCTAAGCCTGATACCACTCTTGTTGAGATTAGCCCTAGCGAATCCTTGCATATTAGTTCAGATTTGGACTCATCTCAGCAGGACCAGCTTGTGAATTTGTTGCAAAACCATCTTAGTGCCTTTTCCTGAGCTATGAAGATATGAAGGGTATCCCTCCTGAAACTTGTACACATCATATATATATTTAGGAAGGAACCCCACCTGTGTGACAACCCCAAAGGTGAATGAATCCAGCTCTAAGAGATATTGTGAAGGAAGAAGTAAAAAAACTCTTGGATGTTGGTTTTATCTATCCTATTTCTGATAGTCAGTGGGCCTCTTCATTAGTGCTAGTACCTAAGAAAGATGGAAAGTGGCATATTTGTATTGAAAATCAAGAATTAAACAAAGCCACTCTCAAATATTACTTCCCTCTCCCTTTCATTGACCAGGTGCTTGATACCCTTGCAGGAAAGAAATATTTTTCCTTTTTGGATGGCTTTAGTGGTTATAACCAGATACAGATTGCACCTGAAGATCAAGATAAAACTAATTTTACATGTCCATGGGGTACATTTTCTTATAAAGTGCTTCCCTTTGGTTTATGCAATGCCCCGACTACCTTTCAAAGGGAAGTCCTGGCTATTTTTGCTGATCTAGAATTTGTGGAAATTTATATTGATGACTTTTCTGTGTTTGGTGATTCTTTTCAGGAAGCTCTCAAAAATCTAGAGAAAGTACTTCTTTGTTGTTAGGAAGCCCATATTTCTTTGAGTGACAAGAAATGTATATTAATGTGCAAATAAGGAATGGTACTTGGCCATTTTATTTCTGCTACAGGTATCCAGGTTGATTCGGCAAAGATTGAAATTATTTTACATCTTCCTACACCCAAAAATAAAAGGGAAGTAAGAGGTTTTTTAGGACATGATGGTTACTATAGAAGATTCATTGAAAAATTTTCTAAGATAGTTGCCCCTCTTTTCTGACTTCTAGCTAAGGATAGTGAATTTTCTTGGTCCACAGCTTGCCAATAGTCTTTTGAAACATTGAAGGAAAAGTTGGTGCAGGCACCAGTTTTGCGAGGTCCTAACTGGTCCCTGCCTTTGAAAATTTCCTCTGATGCTTCAATTTGGCTATTGGCACAACTTTAGGACAAGAGGAAAATAAGAAATCCTATGCTACTTATTATATTAGTAAGAATTTGTCTTTTGCTGAATTGAATTATACAGTTACAGAGAAAGAGTTTTTAGCTATAATTTTTGCAATAAATAAGTTCAGGCACTATATTATAGGATATGAAGTATTTGTACATACTTATCATTCCACGATTAAATATTTGATGAATAAACCATTGCCTAGCGGTAGAGTGACTAGGTGGTTGCTATTGTTGCAGGAGTTTAATTTTACTATTGTTGATAGACCAGGGAAATCTAATGTTGTAGCAGATTTTATTTCTAGATTAGATAATCCTGGTGAAGAAACTCCTATTAATGATGATTTTGCAGATGAACATATTTTTTCTATGTCAACAGATTCTCTGTTGTTTTTTGACATTGCTAATTACTTGGTTACTGGGAAAACACCACCCCACTTGTCCGCTCGTGAAAAGCAGAATATTATTCAGAAAAGGGCTGCATATTCCTGGATTTGAGGAGATCTCTTTTACATTGGTCCAGATCTGATTATCTGTAGATGTGTAAGAGAGGAAGAAGTGTTTGACATATTGAAATATTCTTATGATGAACCTTGTGGAGGCCACTTCGCTGATAAGCAGACTGCATATATAGTATTGCGTGCTGGTTACTTTTGGCCTTCCCTGTTTAAGGATGCCAAACAATATGTCAGGCGATGTGACAGTTGTCAACGAATGGGCCATCCTAATCAAACCAATGAAATTCCTTTATGCCCCCAAGTTATGATTAAGCCATTTGAAAAGTGGGCTGTTGATTTTATAGGGCCAATAAATCCAACGTCATTAAGTAAAAATAATATTTTGTTTTGTATAGATTTTGTTACAAAATGGGTAGAAGCTAAAGCTGTTTCCTTTGCTACAGAAAAAGTTGTTGTTGATTTTCCTTTTACTGGAATCTTTACTAGATTTGGTGTGCCTAGAGAAATTGTTTCTGACAATGGTCCACAATTTATTTCTAATTTGGTACAGGGTGTGATGGAGCAATACAAGATTTGGCACAGGAAATCCACGCTGTATCACCCGAAAGCAAATGGCCAGGTGGAATCCACAAACAAAGTGATCGATTCCATTCCTACAAAGACAATAAACATGCATTGGAAAGACTGGGCTGAAAGATTACCAAAAGCATTTTGGGCATACAGAAGCACTTGGAGAAATAGCACGGGACATACACAATATGAGCTAGTATATGGAAAATAGGTTATGTTACCAATTGAATTCCAGATCAAAACTTTCAGAACTGCAGTTCAGTTAGGACTAGATCTCTCTGAGGCACAACAACAATTTCTTCTCCAATTAAATGAGTTAGATGAATTTCATAAGGATGTTGTTTAGCAGAACATACTAATTCAGCAGCAACGCAAAAGGTGGCATGACAAGTCTATTCAGAAAAATCAATTCCAACCAGGTGATTGGGTGCTCCTTTATGATTCTAGATTTAAATTTTTTAAAAGGATATTCCATACACGTTCGATGGGACCGTATGAAGTGATCCAAGTATTCGAGAATGGAGCAGTAGAAGTTAAAACTATTGATGGAAAAAATTCAGTATTCCTGGTAAATGGACATAGATTAAAGAAGTATTTTCAGCCACTTTCCAAGAAATATTTTACACAGCAAGTCCAACAGCAATTCGGGACGGTAGTGGTGAATGGTAATACCAAAGTTTTGAAACTATGTGTTCTTCTTCTTCTTAAAAAAATAAAAATAAATAATAATAAATAAAAGGAAAATAAATGTAAAAAAAAGAAAAAAAAATTCCTGTAATTATGAAAATCAGTTCGCTGACATGATTGCAGAAGGATCAACTTGAAAACCAGCTTTCTGGCAGGAAGATCAAAAATTTCTAATAAAAAAAGAATGTTGCATGATTTCTAGATATGCTAGCGACCACCAAGTAAAAGAAGGTTTAGTAGAACCAACCTTTATACAATTGGGGTAATTAGCATGGATATTTTTTATTCAAGTAACACTTAATTTTCACTGCAGTTATTTTTTCTTGCACCAGTGCAGGCAGACCTTCCAGAAAATTTTCTGCCTTTCTTCATATCCCATTTCGTAATATTCCCTTAGTTTCTTCTTCAATCCCAAATGATTAACCTTCCCATATTCTTCTAAGTTACCCTATCCGTTTCGTAAAACCCCAATTTACGTTTGATTTTTTTCCCCTATCCCACTCCTGTTTATTCCCTCTTGTGGTACTATTCCTGGAATCCTTGTAACAGAATTCATTTCCATTCTTAAATTTCCCTTTTCCCACTTCTTTATTCCCTCATGAATTGTAGATCTCGTGTGCAAAGAGCAAAAATATATTCTCTGAAACATCAAGAAAGGGCGAAGAAAATTTCTAGTATAAATTGAGGAAGTCATGTTGGAAGTCCATCCTATATTTTACTTAGATTCCCTGTTCTTTTTTAGATACTATGCTTGCACTAGTGCAAGCACGTCGTCTTATATAATAAGTGTAAGAAGAATGGTACCAACAAGATGGCATAATTTAAGCGGTGCAAGCAGACCGGTGCAAGCATGCACCCTAATAGAAACAGAGTACAATTTGTTCTTTTCATAGCATATGTCATAGGAAAGTGGTCATCATGAATGTTTATGGGAAATTCTTTCACTTAGTCGAAAAGTACTTGTGACTGTCATATTAACTAGGAGAAAATTTAAAGTACAAGGTGTTTTTAAGTTAAGAGTCATGATCATTTTTAATGAATGCTAAAGTTCTTTTTTGAATTATGAAGGAGTGTGGAAATGTTTTAACCATTGCTTGGATATAATTACCCTTTCCGCCATAATCCCAGATGTCCTTCACTCGTAATGATTACCTCACCTAGCCGTTAAAAACACCGCCACAAGTACCAATCCTACATGACCTCAAAGATGTCGCGTATTCACGGCTATTTCAGTGGAATGAATGGATGATAAGATGGAAGGGATGGTGGACAGTTGGATCCCTATCTATAAGAACCAATTTTCCCGGTGTTGCATGTAAATTTTTTGACTGTTCATAATCGTTAAGCAATGATGCCACCTGTTCGAAGTGAACCATCTTCTCTCAGTATGGTAGAATAGACTATTGAGTTTCACAATAGTCTTGCACTATTGCGAGACTCAGGCTTCCTTTAATTTTTGCAAAAGTTTGACGGGCACGATCATGAAGTGACCCAACAGTTTGCCCGAAGTTTCAAAAATGGCCGAGTACAAATTAGGCCTCTAAAATTTAAGGTTACGGAGGATTTTATAGCAGCAGCGATAGGTTTGGAGAATACTGGTGAGCAGTATTTTAAAAATCAGAAACTAGATAGGAATCGGTGGCAGCGTTTTGTCGTCGATCAGAACATGAAGGTAGACTGGAAGAAATGAATTATGCACAGTGCCCTGCTGGGACAGTGGAGGGACCTCCTTTTCATCCTACAAAAATTTGTAACCTGTGAGGGAAGGTACTCCCTCACTTTTGTGTACCATTTCAGGATGTTGCAGCATTTCGAAGGTGGCGGATTGATTTTCCCTATTTTTTTCTTAAGATTTTGGAAAAAATGGCCAAATGTGTGCGGGACGCATGGGTAGACCAGGCCGACAAGAAATTATATCGCCATGGTCTGATAAAAAATTTGGTCCAAAAACAATTAGAAATTAAAGGCATGACTTGGGAGGCACTGTTAAAACAGCGGCATAAAAAGAAAGTTGCTAGAAAAGAGATAGAGGACCCGGCCAGCACAAGCAAGGGTCCGAGGAAAAATGAAAAGGGGAGTCCTTCTTGCACCAGTGCAAAAAGGAAATGACCCTGGAAATCAACAGAAGAAAAGGCCCCATCTCCAAAGAAAAAGAAGACAACTGGTGTATCACTTGAAGAGACTCTTTCTTCAACACCAGTACAGGCAAAAACCCTCGAAGAAGACAACCTGTCAGTCCTTGTAGATGCAGCGAAATCTGTAGAAGTTGAAGATGAAAATTTGTTGGTTGATTTTATTAAAAAGGCCCGAAAAAAGAATGAGGAATCTAGTGCAGGTGAAGAACGACAGTCCCCACACGACGTTTAATCCCCTCCTGCACCAATGCAAGAAGAAGACAAACCAAAAGAGCAAGAAGAAGAAGAAGAAGAAGAAGAACTAGAAGAATAAGAAGAAGAAGTGCAAGAAGAAGAAGAAGAAGAAGAACCGAAAGAGCAAGAAGAAGAAGAAGAAAAAAAAGAAGAGTTTGCTGAAGCCATGAGGGATACTAAGGTCCCTGAGGAAAACACAGTCCCTGTTGAGACAGAAAAAGAGGAATATTTGGTAACTCCTGCTACTCAGATAGCTGAACTAGAGCTTCAAGTGCAGAACTTAGAGTAGCTCATAGCTAAAGCGTAGGAGGATAAAGAACAAAGTAGATAAGAGTTAACTGCGGAGACCCAGAAAAATAAAGGAGAAGTTAGAGTTTGGAAGTACTGTGCTACGCAATGTTTTGGGCGACTTAAAAATGTGACAAAGAAATTAAAGAACATCAGAAAGAAGAAGTTTGAAACATTGCAGGCTGATGTTAGTATGCCAGAGCAGGATTGAGCTGGAATGCTCAAATTTTTGAAGGTTTTTTGCAAAGGTAAAGTGTTGTGTGAGGACACACAACAAATTAGGGATGGGAGGATGTTAGCCCCCTAATTTGCACTCTTTTTTCCATTTTCCCCTTCCTAAATCATAACCTTTTACCTTTATTTTACCTCTTTTATGCACCCTCATCTTGCACCAGTCCAAGCACGGTGACATATTTCGTATAAACTTTATTTTTCATATTTTTAATTCAACTTAGCATTTATTAATCATTTATTACATGATTTCTTACTTTTAATCACTATTTTTAACTTATCGATATCTCCTATGTTTATTTGGTAGTTAGAGCACTTACCGTGATCGTTGATCCTAGTGTAGGATCGAATCTTGCATCGTTTCCAGCACAGGAAATCCTTGCAGCAGATCCGAACCTCCTTGATCACTGCCTCATCTTGAGCCGCTTCAGCCACGACAACAGAGTTATCCAAAGGCAGCCGAGACCAATCCGTGAAGGGCGAAAGCTGGCTAGCTACGACCAGTTCTGCTAACTGCCTAATTTGAAGACGGAAAATCTAAACTCTGCATTTTGTTATGTAATCAATTAAAGGATCTATTTTTGCCTTTGACCAAAGGTCTATATAATGTAAAATGTAAATAGGACTAAGGAGCGAAGTTTTGATATTAGAGGAGAACAGGAACACAGCTGAGAGGTGGTAGTAGGTCATTGTATTTTGTTATCGCCCAAATCTGGGCTAGACGATGCCTTAATGTATGTACTTGCCTCAATGAATTAATAAAAGGAGCTCTGCCTCATGTTTTGGAAACTATGTTTCTGTATTGAGTTGATGAATTAATTAAGGTACTGAGTAGCGTTTCTATTTAAACGGGAAACATGCTGGTTGGCTAGGGCCCAGCCAACCCAACACGTCTACCCTATTTCGTGTTTTCTCGTAATTTGTGTTCACATTGTCAAGTGTGATTTAATCTTAAGCACATGTATTCCTGTCTGAGTGCAAGCGGATCCGTTGTGTGAAGTAGATAAATTGCCTTTTCTTGCAGTTTTCGTTCCTGCACTTGATTTCAGATTGGTTTTTCTCAGCCTGGTCCAAGCAGGAGAAATGAACCTGCACTAGTGCACGTTGGTGTGATATCTCTTTTTCTGCAACTCTGCTTGATTGGTTTTCCCACCTGGTCTAAGCAGAAGAAATGAACTTGCACCAGTGCACTTTGGTGTGATGCAACAAAATTTCTTAGTTTAACTTCCTGCAACCCTCTTTCTTTTATTAAATGCTTATGACAGGATAAATATATATATTGATTGTTTCTTTATTTCTGCACTCTGTTAAGATCAGAAACATTCACTTTTTATGTGTGCAATTTTATTTAACAATATAATAGCACTTGCAATAATTAAGCACTCATTTTAAGAATTAAATGCTAAGTGCATGAAGCTCTGATATGGTGCAAGAACTAGTTTCTTGCCACAGGATCTGAGTGCTTCAAGCCTGGAAAATTTCAAGCCCTTGCATGAAGTAAAAATCCTTTAGTAAAGACACCATTTATACCTTCTGCATAAATCTATTTTCCTGCACTTGTGCAAGCAGACTACGAAAGTGCAGGACAGATTAGTGCAGAAGGAAATCTTTAAAGGAGCAGATTTAAGGGCCCATTTGATGAGACTGCTAAGTGTCTATATTAAAGAAAAACACATACTTAGTAGTTAGCCAATAATCAACTGGAGTGATTACCTTTTATCTTTAATTATCTCTTGCAAATGCATTCTTTATTGTTCCAGTCTTAGATTATTTTTGATGGTTCAGGTTGCCTTTCTTTTCTCTTTTTAATTTGATTCTATAATCTTTCCTTTAAAGAAAGTAGGGATTTACATTAGGAAGATTCATACAATCTCTGGCATTGCTTGTGCTTCAAATATAAGTTTACGAATCCCTCAGGTTGACAAATTAAGTGTTGAGCAGTTTGCTTAAGTGTAATTCCTACACCCAACAATGGGCATCTTGCTACTAATTGTTCGCAAAAGAAGAAGAACAAGAAGGTTTTTGGAGCTGCAGCTTGTGAGGCCCTTGCCTCGCAATTTGAGCTTTAATTCTCTTGTATTGCATGCATGGTTTCAAGTGCATTGGGATTGGTGTGGTATTTAGATAGTGGTGCTTCCTTTCACAGGATGAGACATAAGGAACTTTTCAGTGACTTCGAGGAGAACGATCTCCAGATGCATATAGATATGGGTGACGACGAACAATACAGTGCTACCAAGATTGGTACCATTACCTTTCAGAGGGAATCCAGTAAACCATTTCAATTGAAAGATGTTATACATGTTCCAGGTCTGAAGAAAAATTTGGTCTCAGTCACAATGTTGGAGGACAAAGGCTATGATGCTGTTTTTAGCAATGGAAAATATTTCCTGCGACATAAAACAACAATTCAAGCCAAGAGGATAGGGATTCAAGTTAAGAATATCTACAAGCTGGAGATAGATGGTTGCACTACCATGATGGGAAAGGCAGAAAAAGTGGTGAGCTGGGATGAGGGCGAATTATGGCATAGGTGATTGGGCCATCTTCCTCATGGAGCCTTGAAATTCATGGATAAAATATCTACTGGACTTCAAATGGGAAGAATTGCTCAATTAGATCAGTGCAAGGGTTTCACCATGGGGAAGTATGTAAATTCCACCTTTCATGAGAAGGGGAACTATGCTTTGGGGATCCTTGAGAGAATTCACATAGACGTGTGTGGACTGTTCTCAGTTTCTTCAACAAGAAAACATAAGTAATATGTTAATTTTTTTGATGAATTTTCTTATAGATGTTGGATCTTCTTCATGCAGAAGAAGGATCAAACATTCTCAAAATTCTGTGAGTTTAAGGCATTGGTGGAGAAATAGTTGGGGAAGCAAGTGAAGATTCTTAGGAGCGATAATGGTGGAGAATACATCTCTAACGAATTCAAGAACTTCTGCAGCAAAGAAGGAATTCGAAGAGAAATCATAGCACCTCATAAACCACTACAAAATGGGGTCGTAGAGAGGAAGAACAGAACTATTGTGGGTGCAGCACGAGCAATGTTGCATGATCAGGGCACACCAATGAATTTGTGGGTGAAAGCATGCAACACTGTTGTTTATGTGCGAAACTGTTGCCCTCATAGAGTACTTGGCATGAGTACACCTGAAAAATATTTCACTGGTAAGAAACTGGATGTTTCACACTTTAAGATTTTTGGCTCATCTGTTTATGTGCATGTGACCAAGAACGCCAGGAATAACCTAGAGCCGACTTCTGAAGTTGGGATTTTTGTGGGGTACACAGAAACACCCCATAATTTTCATGTGTATTTTCCTAACAGTAAGATGACTGTTATGCGACGGGATATAAAATTCGATGAGGGGAAAGCCATGCGGTTGTCGCTTGAGAGGGAGCTAGACTTACATGCAGAGGAGGAACTATTGGTTCCCAAATATGAGTCTCTAGATGTGGATGAGCCACGGGAGGAGGTTCATGGAGTGGAGGATTCCTCTCACGCAGAGCCAACCATCAGAACTGGCAGAAGGCATACCATGGAAGCTGATAGGCTGAGACTTGATGTTGCACATAATGTAGGAGCCTCTACTTCACAGCATAGAAAAATACAGTCTCCTGACCGATTTATTGGATACATGGATCTCATGAGAAAAAGTATTGTGACTAAACCATCTTCATTTCAGGAAGCAGTGCAAGAGCCCACATGGGTAGATTCAATGGTGGAGGAGTATGACTCCATTGTCAAAAGCAGTGCTTGGGAAATTGTTCCAAGGCCAGTTGATAAATTAGTGGTAGGTTCGAGATGGATATACAAGGTAAAGCAAGTTTTTGATGGGAGTGTGGAGAAATACAAGGCCATATTTGTGGTCTGAGCTTCTCACAAATCGAGGGGATAGATTATGAAGAGACCTTTTCACCTGTCGCAAGGTATTCTTCCATAAGGACCATCCTTGCTATCTTAGCGTAGATGGGCTGGCGCATTTATCAGATGGATGTGAAAATTGTGTTTCTCAATGGCATCATTGAGGAAGAGGTGTACATAGAGCATCCTGAAGGATTTAAGATCTTCAACGAGTCACATATGTGCTGACTCAAAAGAGTGTTTTATGGGCTGAAGTAAGCACCCCATTCTTGTTACACTCAAATAGACATCTATTTCACCAGACTAGCCTTCACCAAAAGTGAAGCAGATGCAAACCTTACCAAATTGTGGTGGAGGGTAAGCCTTTCATCATTTTTCTTTATGTTGATGATTTAATATTAACTGGTGATGAGAAATTGATACACGCATGCAAGGAGGATCTTGCAAAGGAGTTTGAGATGAAGCATATGGGCCTCCTTCGTTATTTCCTTGGATTGGAAATTTGGCAGCGAGATGGTGAAATTTTTGTGTCTCAATGCAAGTATGCAAGGGAGATAGTGGGTAAGTTTCACATGGAAAGCTACAAACCCATGGATACTCCTCTTCCAGGAAATTATAGGAAAGAGGATGCTACTTCTGGAGAGGTAGTGGATGCTACTATCTATCGACAGTTAGTGGGTTCGCTAATGTATCTAGTGATAACGAGACCAGAAATTTGCTATGAGGTTAACCAACTGAGTCAAGCTATGGTTAAGCCTACCAAGTTCTTTTGGAAGGTGGGTAAGCATGTCCTGAGATACCTTAGGGGGACATCAGAATATGGTTTATGGTACAGATAGATGGATGGAGTGAAGTTACATGGCTTCACGGATGCAGATTTGGCGGACAACCCAACAGACAGAAAGAGCACATCAGGGGGGGATCTTTAGTATCGGGTATACAATTGTTTCTTGGTACAACAGGAAGCAGAGATCCGTGGCACTCAGTTCAGTGGAAGCGGAATACATGGCAGTGAGTCAAGCTTCATGTGAGGCTATCTGGATGAGAAATATCTTGGTTGGTTTGTTTGGTTCTCATTTAGATCCGACAATGATTCATTGTGATAATCAGAGTTACATTAAACTCTCGATTAGTCCTGTGTTTCATGATAGATCTAAGCATATAGATATATGGCACCATCATCTTAGAGATTGTGTGCAGAGGAGGATAATGTTGCTTTAGTACATTCCCACGGAAGATCGGGATGTAGATATTTTGATGAAGGCGCTCACCAGGAGCAAATTTGAATACCATAGAGATAGGATCAGGGTGAAGGATAATCCATTTCTTGTTGAGAGTGAGTGTTGAGATTCAACAAGAAGATCCTAGTGAAAATTAAGCACCTACACTAGGATGGAGCCTCAGTCTATTTTTAGGTGGGTGTCTATTTATAGATGCATGGGAAAATTCTATTTATAGATGCATGTCTATTTATAGATGTATGTGCAAGTTCCATTTATAGATTTCATTTCTATTTATAGATGCATGTCGACTATTATTATCCCTTAATATTAGTTGGTCAATAAACAATAATATACTCTCAATGAGCACTTGGAAATAGTTAACTGAAGTGGTAAATTAGTTAGCTAAAGGAATTTCAAGTTAAGAGGTTGGTTGGTGGGACATGCAAGTGGACTTAGTTGTAACAGAGTTGGAAGTGCAGTTATGAAAGTTGTAAAGTAGTTTAACTCAGTTAAGTGAGTTAAACTCAGTTGTGCTAGTTGTAGCTAAAGATACACTAGTGAGAGATCAAGTGAATTAATTATTAATTGATTCACAATCAGTGGTCTCACATGCAACTAAAGATTTACTACTATTAACTTCATGCATGTCAGATCCAGTGGAGACCCAGTTGATTTCTAGGTGAAAAGGAAGTTGACTATCAATTGTGACATTATCCAGTTGCACACATGCAACCACACACACATTGGATGTGCCCATGAGGATTTCACAGTCAAGGTAGGTAGGATTGCACTCCTTCAGGGATTACTATTAGCTGGGATTGCGCAATGGAGGCAGGTTGTCTGGAGACAGTAAATTGGCTAAGTAACTTACCAATTTTTTTATGAAAATGTGGGACAGTTAGCTCATGTAATGAGAGCTCTTGGATTAGAAATTTGTATGTAATTTTTTCATGATCCATGATATAACACATAATAGAATATAGTGGGGTTTTTAGCTATAATATTTCCCCAGGTAAATTGTCTGTGTTATTTGTGATTGATCTTTCTTCATGATATTGTGATTGGCAATTGTGTTGTAAATTTCCGCAAAGATAAGTAGAAACGATTTTGTATTTAGCAGTGGCATATTATTGTTAGATCCAAAGAATCTAGGATATACATGTATTTTGTATTAAATTTCTACAGTTAAAAATCCATGCAATAAAGTTAATAAAGGATAAAATAAGTGCAATGTCATGGGATACGTATTCGAATCTGAATGTTGAGAAAAACCATAGTGATGGGGATCACTGGTGATTAATTAATGGCTATATAAATTGGCAAAGGCTTTGGAAAAGGCCTTGGAAGGACAAATGGAATTTATTGACATTTATTTATGAAAATAAAGGAAAATAGGAGAAAAGGAAGGTGAAAGGTCACATAATTGCATGCGGGGAAAAAAATGTAGAAAAATAGAGGAAAATGAAGAAAATAGAGGCCTTAATGATAAAAGGGCTTATGAGGATCAGTTCGCAACTTTTTCTCAATTTAGCTTCGAGCTCTCTTATATTCTCTCTCTCTCACACACACACTCTTGCACACTTAGAGTTTTCTTGGAGCATTCTTGGAGCACATTGGATTTGTAAAAGAAGGCCAAGGTAAAGAAGGAAATAATAAGGGGACAACAGGAACAATGGATATAGCTAGACTGCTTTGCAAGTACCAAGTTGCATGTATGGTTTACTTGCTAGTTTTGGCATGAATGGTATATTCATGCAATTATTTGGTTAATATTTGCCATTGACATGGAGGATTTCCTAGATTGGCAGTGGTTTTGTCTAGCCTTTGCTTTTCCTAGATAGCGATGGTGTTGTGGTTTTTCCATTTTTTTCTCTGATTGGTGCTCATGTTCCTTATGGATGTGGGTTGATTTATTAGTTCCTGGAACCTTGGTTGAACAAATTCTTTGGAAGCCCTAAAACAACTTGGGTTGAGTTACTAGTCCTGGAAGTCTTGGTGGAAAATTCTATGGATACCTTGATGAGTCGATTTACTAGTCATGGTTCCTTGGTTGGAAAAACACTATGGATCCCTATGACAACTATGGGTTAAGTTAATAGTCCTGGAGCTAGTTTGGAAGAAAATATTTGGAGTCCTAGATAGCTTAGGTAGATATTGATTTGGTGATGGTTAGTGATGTTCGATTGTGAGGTGGAATCACTACTTGAGGGTTGAGGAGGTTTGGCCTCTAGAACCTTGGTTTGGTTAGGTTTGGTTTATTCCATGATATCCCACATTCATGATTGAAATATGGCATGGGGGTAATTGGATGAAATAGATATTTGGTTAAGCCCAATCTATGGTCGGATGGTACGTGGAAGTACCTTACTTTGTTGGATTTTCATATGTTAATAAGAGTTATTTCCTTTTCTATTTTATGAGTAAATGTACTTTTTATTATGTGGCTTTGATGGGTTTTCTATCATTTTTATTGTTCTGGTTATATGTTGGTTATAAGCACGATTACATAACAGATTTTTTTTATGGCTTTGATAATTTTTTTATTGGTAAATGAATGGTTATTGAATGCATTACTTAATAAATGTTATGGTAGATATTTTGAGAGGGAATTATACCACCTTAATTATTTTCAGATAAGTATCAGAGCCCTATGTCTAGATATCCATTTATGAATTGTAGATTACATGCTCACAATGTGTTTGACGAAATGTCTATCATGGTTAGGCCTTTTTAGGTGATGGTTTTTTCTAAGTCTCATATTAAAGGATTCATCCTTGTGGTATTTATTGTTCTAGGAAAGTCTCGTCAAGTTCTAGGAAGTTTCCTCGAGACTAGCCCTGAAAAAGTGGCTCAGTGCTTGTAGTCACAAGCATAGAACTAGGAGAAAAGGAATGTAGTCACTACCTTGCAGTCTTATGCATGCAACTGGAAGGTTACAATTGAATTTATGTAGTTTTTTTCCAATGTCTTGGAGTCCAGGTCACTGAAAAAGAAGGTTAAGTTAGGGTTTTGGCACCTCAAATGGTGTTTTATCTCTTAGGGGTCATGTAGCACCTGAGGGAAGTAAATAAAGTTTGGGTGTGTCGATTCCATTTCCTTAAATTCACTTAGGAGTTTGAGTCATATCATAGTAACTCCTTGTCACATATTTATCCCGATGGACTGATGAACTTGGGTAAGTGTGGGAGGAGGTGGTTACAGAGTCGTACCAGAGTGGGTTTCCATTCTCTTTGGGTTATATATGATACCACAAAGTGGTATCAGAGTTCTCATGTTCAAAAATTGGACTGGGTGGGAAAAATGTATTTTCCATGTATGCATGTTTTCTTTATATGTTCTTGATATGTATCCATGGTGATGGTCATTTTTGTAGTTGTGTCGTCATGTAGAGGTGATGATGTTGATGTGGGTATGTTTGATATGTTGATTTCATTATATGTGTGTGTGTGTGTGTGTGTTTGTGTGTGTGTGTACATATGTTATGCTAATCTAGACTGATTTGTGCAGATGAGATAACCTCCCTTTAACTCCACTAAGGTATGTTTGATTTTGTTTATATTTGGTTATCTGAGATGGTATGCGTGTAGGAAGTAGAGGATCAAAGATGACAAGAAAAATGGTGGACTACAATTCACATTGTTAGAAACAATGGAAATGAGGATACTACTGAGCAGGGGGGTGAATCAGTAGTGTGGCCAAATTATACGCTTTTCACAAATTTTACTTTTCACTCACTTTAGAAATCACTTATGAGAAACAAAAAACAATCATGTAAACATAACATCATCGAGTACATTAGAAACATATACACAAGGCACTAATTCTTCTTTTTATTATAAGATTCAACTTGATTACATCATATCCCCACAAGCTACCACTTGTAGTTTTATTAGCTTCTACTGAAAGGAACTTCTATCCCTGCTCGTTTATCAACTACCACTAAAAGGGAAACTTTCCCCTACTTGTTTACTAGTACTCATTGGAAGGGACACGTGCCCTTGCTCGTTTATTAGTCTCTGATGAAATGGACTCTTGCCCCCAAATATTTACTAACACCCACTACAATGAGTTGCTACCCCTGGTCTACAAGCTACCAATTTCCAACCCCGTTGATCCATCTGTCATCTATTTTCACACTCATAACAATAGGCCACTTATCTCAAAAACAAACAAAATTTTTCTTACTGCAACTGTTCACCAGAACCACCTTCAACAATCTTAGGTTGCTTAATAAATCACCATCACCTTTAGCAATTTATGATTGTTGAATCACTAACACTAACAACTCTACCTCATACAATTTTTTTCTCTAAACAATTCCTACACACACAATCTATTGCTCTAATTTTTCTTCTATATAATTTTGCATTCTTATTTTTGAATTGGACTGTTGTTATCTTGCTCTTCAAATATGTTGCATGAATTAACACTTTTTTTTTTCTTTGCCATGTTCAGATTAGTCCTCTCATTATGTTTATTCTTGATTTGTTGTTTTGGGTTTTAAAACTGAGTCAAACTATTGTTTTACTTAATTTTTCCTTTGTTACAAGATTTAGCAGTACGCCTGTTAATTTTAGTTGCTTCTAACATTGGCTTAATGACCAAATTTACTTCCACTTAACTGTTAATTACCACTAACACCAAATTGAGCTTCCAACTCATTAATCCTTTCCAGACCACAAGGCTTTTTAATTTTCATGCTTGTTATTGGGCTCATGCCATGGTTGTCAAGTCATGCTGCCATGCACAACACTTTTTTGTAGCCCAAAAGGCCTTCGCGGCCCTTGTTAATTTTAATACAATAATTCTGCCAAAACTATTGAATTATCCTTTAGCACCTTTTTATTTATCTCCATTAACTATTTTGTGCCATATAACCAGGTCTCCATGACCGCTAGCTAAGGCCCCTGGGTGCTGAGCCCTTTGAACGCTACGCGAGCCAATTCCCTATGTTAACAATGTCTTATGTTGTCAGTACAACTCATATGCTAAGTGACCAATCACCATCCAAAAGGACAATGCTCCTTTGTTTCTACACAAACCAATTCAAGAGATAGGTCCAAGCACTTAGAAAAAACTCCCAAGAGCCTCCATGACTCTTTTCTCCATGCCATGGGTTCATTTGTATGCAAAATGACCCAAGGGTTTCATCGTGGTGTTAAGCCTAGAACTCCCAAAACCGACGAATTTCATTTGCACCTCCATATTTAACCTCCAACCTTTTTCTTTGGTATGCTTAGTTGTAAGCAAGGTCCACACATTCACTCTTCTAATTCACTTCCTCTGTGTGCCTTTGTGGCCTAGTCCCTTCTACCCAATATTGCTACAAAATTCACACCAAATAATATTTCAGGCTCTTATCCTGTGGGATAAGCTGTCAATGAGGTTCAATCGACACCCTTTTTATTGGTCGATGGTCTATCAACTGCCACTGTGTCTCAGGGCCCTATAACTCGATGTTTTTTCTTTGCACCTTTTTATAAACTATCGCAGTCATACCTTCAGGATGACATCACCTTGACGTCACTCCTGCCATGCATTTACCTATGAGTGGTGACACTTGTCACCCAAAAATGGGCCACTTGGCTGCCAAAAAACGTTGAATCTTCCTATCACGTGTCTTATTCTTACATCATAATTTGCTTTCATTTGGGCTAATCATAAGCTATTGGCCCTCTTGTTGGACCTCTCTGTCTTTCCATCTGCCTGCAGATGATAAGTTGTATTGAAGGTCAACTTTGTGCCAAAACCTACAAATAAATCCTTCCAAACCTTGGAAGTGAACTTCACATCCCTTCCTGACACAATCTTATGTGGAACAACCTACAATCTAGCCACATCCATGATGAAGAAATATGCTACGTAATTCACTGAGTATGTATACTTCCTTGGAATGAAGTGTGCTACCTTCGTCAAACTTTCCACCACAACCATGATGGAATCAAGTTGTCTAGATCTTCTTGGTAAGCTTACTTTAAAGCTCATGGAAATGACCTCACATTTCCACTCTAGAATCAGAATCAGATGTATTAATCCACCTGGATGCTTACAACTTGTCTTAACATGTTGAAAATCCAAGAACCTAGCCACAAACTCTTCTACATCTCTCTTAAAATTCACAAAATAGAAAAACTTCTTTACTGTTGTCAGCGTCTTCTAATAGCCTAGGTGACCTTCATACATTTTCACATGAAACTCCCTCAATATCACCTTCTTTAGTTAATTTTTGTCTAACACATATATCCTGTCTCTAAACCTAATCAAGCCATCTGTTGTGAGATGATAGTCCACATCCAATGCTCCTACACCTTTACTTGTACTACTACCTGTACCTTTACATGTACCTGTACCACTACCTGTACATGTACTAGTATTCTACTACAATTTGTACCTAAGCTTCATATACCTGGAATCCTGCTAACTTGCTTATAAGATCTTATCTTGTAGATTTGTCTCGTAGGAACTCATAGCTGCTATATGATTCACTTGTTTTCGCCTGCTAATAGCATCTGCAACCCTGTTCTATTTACCTTTAATATACCTGATCTCAAATTCAAACTCACTGATTGTGGCCAACCATCTAGCTTTCTTGGTGTACAAATTTGGTTGGTCAAATAGATACAAAAATATATTTCAATCACTAATTAATACAAATCGTCTACCCAGAAGATAGTGCCTCCAAATTTTCAATGCATGAATGATCATTTTAAACTAAAGATCATGTGTTGGATTATTTTTCTCCTGATCGTTTATTTTATGTGACTCATAACATGCAACCTTTCCTTCCTGCATAAGGACTCCACCAAGTCCTCTCTTGCAAGCATATGTACATAACACAAACTCTTTTTCCAGATTTGTGATCTTTAACACTAGAGCATGTGTCAACAATTTCTTTAACTGCTCAAAATTGGTTGCCCATTCCTATGTCCATTCAAATTTCTTACCATTCCTTTGAAATGATATGATAGGATAAGAAATTTGTGAGAAGTTTCCAATGAAACTCTTGTAATAACCTGCTAACCCCATAAAGGACCTTACCTCATCCACATTCCTAGGATTTTCCCACTCCATGATGGCCCTTATCTTTCTGGATCTTCAAGCAGAGTTGGATAGAGCCAAGTACAAAAGTGATGTCTTAGATTGGGAGAACCGGCAAAGGAGTGCACACATGGAAATTTATGAGGTAAGGGCACTCAGGGCCCAGAGACAAGCCATAAAGGCAGAGGTGAAATTAGAAGAATACAAGAAGACTCATCCAGAGAGTGAAGAAGATTAAGAAGAACAACCTAGAAGGAGTCCGAGGACCATTGGGCTGAGAAAAGCCTTGGCCAAAGAGAGGGAAGAAGAATCTACCCTAGCTGAGAAAATTCCTTTCAGTGAGCTACTTGAAAGAGACATAGAGTTTGATCAGGAGCCTTGTCTTGAGAGGTCCAACATGCATTTAGAAGATAAATTAGAGAAGGCAAACAAGGCCCTTGAGCTCCAAAGGAAAATGACTAAACACTATGCCCTCAGAAATCAAATTGCTAGGGCAAAGCTCAAGAAGGCATTGCTTGAAAATAAAACACTAAAGAAGGAAAAAGAGCATGATAGCCTTGGATTTTTGGCTAAGGCTTCTCAACAGGTGTCCAAGACCTCTTGAGGTGCCACTCCACCAATTTTGGGCAAATTTGAACAAAATTTTGTCTTTTTGAAATTTTGAGGCCTCTGTGCGTAGCACCCTTGGCGCTGTTGTGGTTCCTATGTTTTGGCCAGATTGGCAAGACCAAAAGATAAGACAACATCAAACCACTTTGGGATCATAGGATCTAGCCCTCCTGGATCCAGAGAGGGATCTCTCTATAAATGTAAAGAATAATATATCTTTAAAGCTCAAAATGAGGTATTAGGCTAGGTGTGAAGCACAAGGGTTTGTTTGATTGTTTGGCTGGATTGGTTGGATATCATTAACTAAGAAGGTTATGGAAGTAAATAAGGAACCGAATAGAAGGATGTCTCAGCATGGGAAGATAGGTCGAGAGAAAGGTTAATCCATTGGGCTATGGAGTAATGAAAGGGGATTACTTGCGTAACAACTATCCAAGGTTTCCATGGGGTAAGTAATCTATACCAAAGGATATTTTTAGATAGATGGTGGAATGGAACATTAAGAATGGGTGAAAGAAAGGAACCAAAGTGCAGTCTAAGATCAGGTTAGATGTCATTTAAATCCAGGCCTTCTTTTGACATACTTCAATGGAAACTCTCATAAAGACACAAAGGGTAGCTTAAGATCAGGTCAGATGTCATTTAAATCCAGGCCTGCTTTCAACGTACTCTTAAGGAAAACAGTCCAGCAGTCCTCATAACCACTTTCAGAATGGTAGAAAACATTAAATATTGAACATAGAGAAAGGCCTAAGATTCAAGAATGACTTTTAACCTTCAATGCTTTCGACACTCACTTAAAGGGATCTTGAAAATGCCAATTGTTGGAAAAGGACCATAGTGGACTGGGCTAACTCTAAATCCCCAGTATCCAAATTCTTTCAGCTGAAACCAAACAAGAACATATAAGGAAGCAAACCCCAAATTCATACATCAGTAAGCATGGACCAGCCAACTTCTATACTGGTTAAATTATCATGAATTTTCTCTTAGACACACAGTCAGCAGAAAACATCAAAGATAAGAAGAGCATGAAGCATTAGGGTACTTTCAGCAGTATATCCTAATCTAGATTACTGATTCTTATCAGAGAATAATGGACAACGTGATAGATATGAAATGAGACAATCATAGTAAGAAAAACATCACCCGTAATATAGACCAGAATCCTGTGAAATTTTCTTGTTCAATTGATGTGCAAAACAAGTCACATACTTCGAGCTCAATGGCTCTTTACATTCCAAACTTCTCCTCACAGCCTAATAAAATTACAAACTACTCAACTACTTCCCCTAATAACAGTTCTAACAGTCGATAAAATCCCTATCAACCAACAATAACCTTTACAATCTTCAAGAGTTCTTATAGGAGAGTGAGGAGCAGTAGTAGTAGATGTAAATTTTAAATGATTCATTAAGACAGAGTGGAGGAAGTATTCGAATGCCCACTCTGCATAATGGCTTTGCATTAACATGTTTTTTCCTCTTTAGGCTGGTCTAGAAGTCCTTGTTAATAACTTTAGGTATGTTCCTGTAAAGTATTCTGGTTGTGTGGTACTCTGTTTTTTCCTTCTGAAAGAAGTAACATGGATAGAAAGTCTGCAGGTCTCCCATACTTCCATAACTGTTGTCCTGACAGTTCCTTTAAGGCCTCTATCAGTGTAGTAATTGTCCTGGTGTTTGATGGAAGATGGGGGAAGTCATGTTGATAGTCCTTTCTGGAGAAAAAGTGTTCTACTGATATTAAAACCGAGATATGGCTTGTTTCATGTGTTTAGGCTTCATTAAGCCTCTTAATCATCTTCATGGTCTTCATTGTTTCTTCGTCCTTTTAATCATGGATTATAGCGTTCAAATCCTCAATAATTGACTCTAATCCTTTAATTCTCTTCACTGATACTCTTTTCTGCTTTTGTGACAGTATTTTTGCGCTCTAGATCACCATTACAGTGACAGTGGAGACAGAATGAATTCATCACTCTGTAAACCCTGCAAAAACACAATAAACCTATTATAAAATCCAAGGGGAGTGAGAGGAGGAATGCTATGGAGGCCCATGGAGATGGTGGCGCAATGCGAGGAAAATGGTGGATGCAGGCGGAAAAAGGAGGAAAACCATGTGGAAAGGAGGAAAAATAGTCTGATGAAGGTCTGTGGTGAAGAGGATTTTAGGTCGTCGGATTAGAATAATCCTCGGTGATCTACGGTTAATTTTGCACGATGGGGTTGTTTGGAGGATAAGTGAAGAAATCATTGAATGGGGCAAAGTTACATCATGGCCATCCGATTGGACTAAGGGACGGTGGAGATCAGCGGAAAGGATTCTTCGGGAGCAACAGTCAATGGAAAATGGGCAGAGGTGCGATTATATCGTGACCGTTATATTTCATTAAAAAATGGCTGAGATCATTTAAATGTAGTCATTAGGGAACAGATGAATGGAGAACTGGAAGGGGTTGCGGTTAGATCCGAATCGTCGGATCAAATCCAACAGGGGCAATCTATGGCCCAGATCAATCCATGAAGTCTTAATGTGGAGGGTGGTAAGCGGAACACCAGACCGGTTTTCGCATGGGGTTTGGAGCGGTATATGTGGTTTTCAATTAATTCATGCGATTCCACTCATCACGCACCACGTGGCGATACAAAACTTCCTACATTGCATGATTTTGAAATTTTAATGTCTCGATGAAAAATTTGCGCGATATGCTTCTTGACCGTTGGATGTGGGGCGAAGAGATATGACAGTGGAGGTGCGAGCGTGATGGGGGAAGATGCGTGGGGTGGGGTGAGCCATCAAGTTCGTTGCTGACCGTTGGATCTGAACGATTGGACGGTTAAGATCTGATGAAGCAGCAGAGGTGAATCGGGTCATCGAGTTTAATCGGAACCGTAGGATCTACACATATGGACGGCTGTGAATCGCTGTCGGGGTGGAAATTTTTTTCAAAGGGGAAAAGGTTATATGGTGCATGAAATAATCTTTGATTGTCGAATCTGTGAAAATCGACGGTCAGGACTGAATTGGAGGTCGAGAAGAGGAGGTCTAATCGCATCGGATATTTTTGGAAAATGGAAGGAAAAGGCGTGAATAAGAAGTTCGGATTGCGATTAGCGCCTGAGGGCTAGCACCTGGTTCTGACGCCAGGTTATATGCAAAGAAAGGGGCCAAGGGCTAAATCGAAAGGGGCTTAAGTCCCCAATGTAAAAATGAGTGTTTTAGGCCTAAATTTAGTGCTTTTTAAGGCCAAATGGGGGGTTCCGGTAAAGGGAAAAAGGGATTTTAAAACAAAATGAAGGGAGCCATAAGGTTTAAAAGGGGATTTTGATGATTTAGAGGGTTGATGGAGGAATTTTAAAGGAATTTGAAAAGGGGAAAAGGTGGTGAAAAATGGAGGTTTTGTGAGGATGAAATAGGGCAGATGGAGGTCTTTTGAGAGCATTTTCTTTAAAAAACAGTGAGGCTTTCCAATGTAAACAGCAGTGAATATTGCTTCAAGGACAGAAGGCACATGGAGGCTTCAAGGATGAAAGATTTTCAAGGGAAATTTTTCTCTTGAAGAATCGGAACATATTTAGCCACCTGTTTGCTTGACAAAAATTTATAGGTGGCTAACAGTGGCTCCACATGGGGATGGCATCTTCTTGAAGGTGTCAAGAATCACAGAAAATAATATTTGGAGTAGGCCAAATTCCTAGTACTTGACACATCTTTTTATTTTCTTTGATCAGCTGCCATAAACATGAAGGATGTTATATCAGCAGAAAACACTTCCCAAACACTACCTACCCATCCTATTGTCCTAAAAAAATTTCTTCAAGGTGCACTTAGACTTGCAGAACTTTCACATCATCAATTTTTTATTTTTATTTTTACGAATAGGAAAATAAACCTATCTATTGCTACCCTTATTACTCCATGAGACTAGATTTAACAGTTGGCCACATAGATTCTCTACCTAGACTAATATCTTCTAGGATTAAACTGTCTAGCAGATTTATTTCTCTACATTCTAAGACAGAAATTGAAACACAACCAAACCAATATTAGATTGTCTGGTTTGCAAAAATTAAAAACAACTAACTAAATGCTCACAGGATGAGCTTTATTGAGATTTCCTACCTACCCTACTCTATCTTGAAATATTTACGTGTCTAGCTTACAAACTCTCTTTTCCAATACATCCAGTCAATTAAATGATTCCATGATTGGTCTTTTCTGCTCATCTCTTTGAGCATGTTGGATAGGCAGGGCCACTCCCATTCTTTTTGTTTTTTAAGAGTAGCTTTTAAAATATTTCTTATTGTCTGCAACAAGTTGCTCTCGATGACCTTTGATCCTTCTTCAAATGTTTGCAGGAAATGAGCATAAGGATCTTGAAATGATATCTGGTTCTGAATATTTGGCAAGTAGGCTTCAACCAGGATTGCTTCCTCTTCCACTGGATCAAACAGAAGATCCTTTTAAGAAAGGAAATTTCCCTCATCTTCATCATCATCTAAGCTAGAGGACTCATTATATATTGCAGGGCTGTCCTCTTGTAGCTCTTAGATATTCTGATCTGGGGTGCTGAGCTCTGTGAAAAGACTAACATATTCTTGAGCAGGGGTTTCTTTGATTACCTCAACCCTTTCAGGAGAAGGTTCAGGATATTCATATTTCTCAAGAGTTTCTTCATTACTTTCCTCCTCATCCTCTGAGCTAAAAGGCTGTTGACTTCCATCTTCATGGTAATTATTACTGATGATCTGATATATAATAGAGTGAAGATTCAATGAATCCTCGTCTACTACTAGAATTTCATAACCCTCTCCATCAGTATCATAAATAGCCTGACTTGGTTCATTGCTTTCTTGAATTTGTTGGTCATGATCTTCTTCCCATAAATATATTGATGGTGGTCCTGTAAGCTTAGTTTCCCTTTGGAAAAAATCATTATCAGATAGATCAAAACTAGGAAAATCATAATTATAAGCAGTGTTACCAATCAAACCTTCTAGGCTCTCAGCAAGTCTTTCTTCAAAACAATCTGCAAGTTCATCTTCTGATCTAAAATCTTGTTCATCAATCATGCTTTGCATGTTGCTTGTGTCTTGCAGTGATCTGGCGTGTTTTTCCTGAGGACAAGGTGTAGGTATTTTCCAATCATCATTTCTAGTTTCAACCTCATATTCTTCCTCTTCTATGTTTAGCAAGGTGTTGGCTGTCTCTATCAATTTTTCTAGCTTTATTTCTGCAGAAATCAGCCTTCTTTGCTCTACTTGGTCCTTCTTTATTGCACTTAATTTTTCCTCCCTGCACCTCATGTTGTATTCGATAGTAATTGCTACGTTCTGCATTTCTTCCATGCTTGCAAGCTCTCTTTCTCTTATATGGAATTCCACCTCAGGGTCAAAAGAACTTGGATAGTGTAATGGGGCCCATCCCAAGGGTGGTTTTATCTCAGAAGGTATTACATTATACACCTTATTAAACCTGGCTAGAAAATTTTGTATTGTCTCTCCTGGTTGTCTTCTCAAATTCTGGTATTCTTCTAGGGTGAGGAAGACATTTCCTGAGGCTACCCATCTATCAAGGAAAACTTGAGAAAACTGCTGAAAATTGATGATGCTTTCATCTGGAAGGTTTTTAAACCAACTCTTAACATTTCCTTGTAATGATAAGGAAAAAATTCTAATACGCACATCATATTCTTCTATTTCATATAAGTCAAGTAAATCCTCAAGCTTTTGAAAATGCTGCCTAGCAGTAATCTTTTTGTTTTCTCCATAAAAAAGGGGCAGCTTATCTGTAAGTCCTGCAGGAAGAGGTTGGAAAATAAGAGGCAAAACCAGAGGCTTATATCTTTCTATGACCTTTGTAGGTGTAGGTAGTGCAACAAGAGGCTTATGACTGCTTGAAGTTTCATTAGGGGTAAGAGACACAGCATGAGGCTCTTGTTTCACTAGGTCTTTCATAGGTGTATGGGTCTGCTCATGGTCTGAAGACTGAGGCTTGAAACCTTTCCCATAATCAAAGTGGATATCATCTTTTTACACTTGATCAGGCTTAAATTAAGATAGAACGTAATGGTAGATAAAAACAATGAATTCTTTAAACCAAATCTAGCCTAAATGTTCTATCCTTCTATGAGGTCTGGCCATATTTCAGGTTCTTCCTCCAGTGGAGTCTTTAGGTCTATTAGGAATTATGGAGTGTGGAGTCGCCAAGTGGATGAATTTGAATGTTTGAATTAGGTTGTTGTCCACCATCAGCAATTGAATACCAATCTAACCAGAGATTTTGGGTCTTTGAGGGCCTACGGGTATCTAAGATGAAATGCACTCAATCCCCAGCGGAGTCGCCATTATGTTGTGGTTCCTATGTTTTGGCAATATTGGCAAGACCAAAAGATAAGACAACATCAAAACACTTTGGGATCCTAGGATCTAGCCCTCCTGGATCCAGAGAGGGATCTCTCTATAAATGTAAATAATAATATATCTTTAAATCTCAAAATGAGGTATTAGGCTAGGTGTGAAGCACAAGGGTTTGTTTGATTGTTTGGTTGGATTGGTTGGAGATAATTAACTAATAAGGTTATGGAAGTAAATAAGGAACTGAATAGAAGGATGTCTCAGCATGGGAAGATAGGTCGAGAGAAAGGTTAATCCATTGGGCTATGGAGTCATGAAAGGGGATTACTTGCATAACAACTATCCAAGGTTTCCATGGGGAAAGTCATCTATACCAAAGGATCTTTTTAGATAGATGGTGGAATGGAACATTAAGAATGGGTGAAAGAAAGGAACCAAAGCGCAGTCTAAGATCAAGTCAGATGTCATTTAAATCCAGGCCTGCTTTTGACATATTTCAAAGGAAACTCTCATAAAGACACAAATGGTAGCTTAAGATCAGGTCAGATGTCATTTAAATCCAGGCCTGCTTTCAGCGTACTCTTAAGGAAAATAGTCCAACAGTCCTCATAACCACTTTCAGAATGGTAGAAAACATTAAAGATTGAACATAGAGTAAGGCCTAAGATCAGAGAACGACTTTTAACCTTCAATGCTTTCGACACTCACTCAAAGGGATCTTGAAAAGGCCAACTATTGGAAAAGGACCCTAGTGGATAGGGCTAACTCTAAATCCCCAGTATCCCAATTATTTCAGCTAAAACCAAACAAGAACATATAAGGAATAAAACCCCAAATTCATACATCAGTAAGCATGGACCAGCCAACTTCTATACTGGTTAAATTATCATGAATTTGCTCTTAGACACACAGTCAGTAGAAAACATCAAAGATAAGAAGAGCAGGAAGCATTAGGGTAATTTATAGCAGTATATCCTAAGCTAGATTATTGATTCTTATCAGAGAATAATGGACAGCATGATAGATATTAAATGAGACAGTCATAGTAAGAAAAACATCACCCATAATATAGACCAGGATCCTGTGAAATTTTCTTTTTCAATTGATGTGAAAAACCAGTCACATACTTCGAGCTCAATGGCTCTTTACATTCCAAAATTCTCCTCCCAGCCTATAAAATTACAAACTACTCAGTGACTTCCCCTAATAACAGTTCTAACAGTCGATAAAATCCCTATCAACCAACAACAACCTTTACAATGTATTCTTCAGGAGTTCTTATAGGAGAGTGAGGAGCAGCAGTAGTAGATGTAAATTTTAAATGATTCATTAAGACGGAGTGGAGGAAGTATTCGAATGCCCACTCTGCATAATGGCTCTGCATTAACATGTTTTGTCCTCTTTAGGCCGGTCTAGAAGTCCTTGTTAATAACTTCAAGTATGTTCCTCTCAAGTATTATGGCTATGTGGTACTTTGTTTTTTCCTTCTGAAAGAAGTAACATGGATAGAAAGTCTGTAGGTCTCCCATACTTCCATAAATATTGTCATGACAGTTCCTTTAAGGCCTCTGTCAGTGTAGTAACTATTCTGGTGTTCGATGGACGATGGGGGAAGTCATGTTGATAGTCCTTTCTGGAGAAAAAGTGTTCTGCTGATATTAAAACTGAGATATGGCTTGATTCATGTGTTTAGGCTTCATTAAGCCTCTTAATCATCTTCATGGTATTCATTGTGTCTTTTTCCTCTTAATCATTGGATTATAGCGTTCAAATCCTTAATAATTGACTCTTATCCTTTAATTTTCTTCACTGATACTCTTTTATGCTTCTGTGACAGTCTTTCTACACTCTAGATCACCATTACGGTGACAGTGGAGACAGAATGAATTCATCTCTCTGTAAACACTACAAAAACACAATAAACCTGTTATAAAATCTAAGGGGAGTGAGAGGAGGAATGTTGTGGAGGCCCATGGAGATGGTGGCACAATGCGAGGAAAATGGTGGATGCAGGCGGAAAATGGAGGAAAACCATGTGGAACGGAGGAAAAACGGTCTAATGAAGGTTTGTGGTGAAGAGGATTTTAGGCCGTCGGATTATAATAATCCTTGGCGATCTACGGTTAATATTTCATGATGGGGTTGTTTGGAGGATAAGTGAGGAAATCAATGAATGGGGCGAAGTTATATCATGGCCGTTCGATTGGACTAAGGGACGGTGGAGATTGGCGGAAAGGATTCTTCGAGAGCAATGGTGAATGGAAAATGGGCGGAGGTACGATTATATCGTGACCGTCAGATTTCGTTAAACAACGGATGAGATCATTTAAATGGAGTCATTAGGGAACAGATGATTGGAGAACTGGAAGGGGTCACGGTTAGATTTGGACCGTCGGATCAAATCCAATAGGGGAAATCTACGGTCTAGATCAATCCATGAAGTCTTAATGTGAAGGGTGGTAAGTGGAAAACCAGACCGGTTTTCACACGGGGTCTAGAGTGGTATGTGGTTTTCAATAAATTCATGAGATACTAATCATCGCACGCCACGTGGTGATACAAAACCGTCTACATCACGTGATTTTGAAACGTTAACGCCCGGATGAAAAATTTGCGTGATATGCTTCTTGGACGTTGGATGTGGGGCGGAGAGATCTGACGGTGGAGGTGCAAGAGCAATCGGGGAAGATGCATAGGGCGGGGTGAGCCATCAGGTTCATTGCTGACTGTCGGATCTGAATGATTGGATGGTTAAGATCTGATGAAGCGGCAGAGGTGAATCGGGTCATCGGGTTTCATCGAGTTTAATCGCAACCGTAGGATCTACACATATGGAAAGCTATGATTTGCTGTCGGGGCGGAATTTTTTTTCAAAGGGGAAAAGTTTATATGGTGCACGAAATAATCTTTGACCATCGGATCTGTGAAAATCGACGGCCAGGACTGAATCAGAGGTCGGGAAGAGGAGGTCTAATCCGATTGGAGATTTTTGGAAAATCAAAGGAAAAGGCATTAATAAGAAGTTCTGATTGCAATTAGCACCTGAGGGCTAGTGCCTAGTTCCGGCGTCAGGTTATATGTGGAGAAAGGGTCTAAGGGCTAAACTAAAAGCGGCTTAAGTCCCCAATGTAAAAATGAGTGTTTTAGGCCTAAATTTAGTGATTTTTAAGGCCAAATGGGGGGTTCCAGTAAAGGGAAAAAGGGATTTTTAAACCAAATGAAGGGAGCCATAAGGTTTAAAAGGGGATTTTGATGATTTAGATGGTTGATGGAGGAATTTTGAAGGAATTTGAAAAGGGGAAAAGGTGGTGAAAAATGGAGGTTTTTTGAGGATGAAATCAGGTAGATGGAGGTCTTTTGAGAGCATTTTCTTTACAAAATAGTGAGGCTTTCCAATGGAAACAATAGTGAAGGTTGCTTCGAGGACAGAAGGCACATGGAGGCTTCAAGGATGAAATATTTTCAAGGGAAATGTTTCTCTTGAAGACTCAGAACATATTTAGCCACCTGTTTGCTTGACAAAAATTTATAGGTGGCTAACAGGTGTTGCGCACAAATCTCATGCATCCTCAGCTTGAAAAATTAACATTTTTGGATTCCACTCATCATAAGCAATCTTCTCACAAAATTTTAGATCATTTGGAGTAGTTTTGACCCCCCAAAGGGTCAAAAAACACCAAAATTTTGACCATTCTGCCTCATTTTCAGGCAAGGTGTTGTGCACAAAGAAGTGTTGGGAGAATGGGTTTTTTGAGAGATAAATGGCACTCATTCATGAAAACTCAAGAATTTCTGGAAAGTAGACTCATTAGGTTTTCCAAAGAGCCATCACGGAGCCAATCCGGCATCGGGAAGGGGTCCAAAACTTAGTCACAAAAGACCCTATTTTCTGCTGAAGTGGTGCTGCGCACAAAGACTGTCTAAGTGTGTTTTGGACCAAAAGTCAACAAAACACCCTCATTTATTGAAAAATGATATTTTTGATTTTTTTAAGGCAGAACACTCTAGAATTAGGTGCAAATATTTAGTTTGGAATTTATTTCTTAGGATATTATGTGCCTTGGGCCTTGCATGGTCTCATGGCCATAAATGACATTTATGGTTGAATTTGACATTTTCCTACCATATTTAGGGTTTTAGTCCTCATTTTCTCCATAAATATAGCATGAGGCCCTCATGTATTTTGTTGGCATTTGATGAGCTTTGAGAGAAATACATGGTTTATATGAGCTTGGAGAAGAAATTGGTGTTGTGAAGTTGATGAATGGCTTGTTTGGGTTGATGATGGAGAAGCTTGTTTGCAAGATTCCTTAGCTTGGTGAATGGTGATGTCTTCTTAACTCGTTTATGTTTTTCTTTTTATCATTATGTTTCATATTTCTTGTTTGCTATAAATCAGAAAAGTATAGGTTGAGACATGCTCTTTGAGGCACCTCAGTCCTCCTATTTGTTTTCCTCTGTTTAGTCAGCTTAAGGAATTCTTGATTTCTCCTTAGGTCCACCTAAACTTGATTTTGTTTCATGTATGGTTATTATGCTACTTTAAAAGTATGATTCATGGTATGCCCTGCTTATTTGAAGCTTTCAAAACTCTATCTTGAAACCTTTCTTTGGAATATTGTTTGCTAGGTTAAGTCAAAGAGGTCTTGTTCAATCTTTCCCTTTATCCATGCCTACCAACTTGTTTTAGAATTCTCTATAGCTTGATTTATGATGTTTAGGAGTTCCCTCTTCATAGATTAAGTTATTTGTGATCTTGTATGTTTCCCCAAAGTCTGGAGGTGAATTTACTAAAGTTAGAAGCTCTTATGCTCTCTATGTTTCACTGACATGTTTATCTTGGATATTTATTGGTTTAAAATATTATCATGGAGTAAATGGTTTGCCCTAGCTCATGCTTAGTATCTTGTGCTAATCATATTTAAGACCTCCTTGCTCATACGTATTTGACAAAGGATTCTTGATTGCCCTTTTCCCTACCTTATTCACAAGCTTGATGTCCATCCCACTTCACTCATAAACTTAAAGGATCCATTAACCTTGCTATATTGGCCTTGCACTACACTCTAATTCATTATTGAGACACCCTTGACTTTCATTGACTCCATAGCCCAATGGCTTTGTTAGACTCTCACTCCACCTATTCCACTTGACCATCTTACCCAGCCAAAACAATCAGCAAAACCCTACACTTAAAAACTAGCCTAAAATCAAAACCCTAAAGCAAAAAGAACACATCCTTTGCACCCAATAGAGAGATCCCTCTCTGAGTCTAGGAAGGCTAGGTCCTAGGACTCCAAAGACTGGTTCCATGTTACCCTGTCATTTGGTATACCAATCTACCAAATCACGGGACACTAACATTCTGGTGATCACGGTGGGACCTTCTAAGTATTTGGTTGCCTTAATACCTCTTAAGACTCTTTAGACCCTCAATTTGACTTAGAAAATCCAGTGAATCTGCCACCTCATCACCACACTAACATTCCGGCGATCATGGTGGGACCTTTTGAGTTAATGACAAACTAAGTATCCCTTAGGACTTCAGAAACCTTCGTCAAATCATAGAGAACTCAACTGATAGCCAAGAGTAAATTCTGTTTGTTTCAACATCTTAGCAAAATGACGATTTAGCCATATGACACTCTTACAAACCTTAAAAATATAAAAAATAAAACTCAGAAAACCCCAAAACATCCCTAGATTGTTTTTTTGTCAGTATTGGTGGTGGACCATGCACACATATCCTCAAAACAGCTAAAAACATCCACCTGGCGACTCCACTAGCCTCCAGAAGGCCTATTATTTTACTAGTTCTCACAGACTCCCCTAGTAATGCTTTAAGCAATCCTAATCATGTTGATGGTGGATAAAAAAGTTCAAATATTCCACCTGGTGACTCCACAACCATCAATAGACCAAAATACTCCAATGGTAGAGAACTCTAGACTGATTGAAAAAGACACAGTGACCCTTTTTTATTAACAAATATGGATCCAATAATACAAAGGATATGTGCTCCATTGAACAGAGATCATATCCATGGATTCCCACAGAAGATACCTGAAATAAATTGGATGAAAAACCTACCTATATTTCAAGATGAAAAATGTGATGACCCCTTGTTACATCTCATCCAATTTCATGTACATGTATGGAGGTTAAAGGTTGAATGGCATGAGGACTGCCTCATGAAAATGTTTATGGCAAATTTAGAGGGTAAGGCAAGAGAATGGTATGAGTGGCTAAAATATGGTAGCTTGTTTTCCTTGAAAGATTTCCACAAGGTGTTTTATGAACATTATAAATAATATTGTCCATCTTTATCATTAGTTGAAAATTGTTGTGATCAATCTGAAGATTTCATACAACACCTTGTAAAGATTAATGAGGATTTAGGGAATTGGCATCCTGAAGATTTATTAGAAGAACTCCATGCATTTTATTCTTAAGATAGCTATCATGACAACCAAGAGGAGTTAGAACCCAATCAAGAAATAGAAGAAAACCCACAAGATCTCTCTCAAGGCACAAGTGATGATTCACCATCTCTTCTAGGTGAGGCTCAAGAAAACATTCAGCCTCAAAATCAGCCTTCACAAGAGAGAGAGAGAAATGTTGTACTTCCATCCAAAGAAAGAGAAAAATTCCTCCTCTTTTAACTGAAGAGGAAATAAATCGAATGCTAAACATGTAGCTAGCCTCTAAGCCTTTATGTGAAAAAAACATTTCTATTCATTCTTCTACCAATCCCATCTACCATACATCAGAAAGTGAACTCGTAGATCAACTCAAAGAAGAATAAAATGACAATCCAATATGTTTGATTGGTGATGTTACTTATGTTGATAATTTTCCAAAGTTTGATCATTTTGATGATGATGTCCTCCAAACAGAAACTAACCTTGTAGAGCAATCAACAATTGATTTGTGGGATGAAATTCACTATCATCAGCTTGAAAAACATAAGTAGCCAATACAGGTCACCTATGACACTGATGAGGAAATCCTTGAAAGTTTAGAAGTAAGTGAGGAGTCTCTCACTCTTTTCTCTACTTCACTTCAGTCCATAAAAAATAACTTTCACGTAATTGGAAATCAACAGTCTTTCATCTTTGATCTTGAGTTTGAGGAGGATGAGGAACTTCTTGAGAAAGTTTTCAATGAGAAGCCTTCTCCTGAAAAGGTTGAGGAAATCATTTGGAACATGGAATCCTCCTTAACTCCAGATTTGCAGCCACCAAGTTCCTTTGAACTACAAATTGCAGATGAAGACATGGAAAGTTATGATCGCAAGAGAGTTGCTGCACTTCTTTCTCAAGAATATTTGTTGCCAAGGAGTGCTCCTACTCATCAACAAGGTGGCTTTCACACAGAACTCAACCAATTCTATCAGAATAGATCAGTTTTGTTAGAGGATAACATTGCAATATATGATGAGTCTACTAGTTCAGATGATCATGAGGAAGAGGAGGAGTTTATTTCCCAAAAGAGTAACAAGTTCAGCCAAGTGGAGAAAGAAGTAGTCCTGGATCAAGCTTATCTCTTGAATCTTCACATTTAGGTATTGTGTCAAGATCCTTTTGCTGATTTGTTAGAGACATTTGAAGAGGGAGTAAAACATGTC
Organism: Pinus albicaulis; assembly: GCA_034641835.2. NCBI lineage: Eukaryota > Viridiplantae > Streptophyta > Pinopsida > Pinales > Pinaceae > Pinus > Pinus albicaulis. The sequence goes on from CM076575.1 coordinate 692,615,965, forward strand.
AAGAGAAGTTTGATGCAGAATTTCAAGAACATTTTAGGCACTACTATTCAAACACAAGTAAGGTGGGAGTGGCCTTTTAATTTTGTCAGCACCCTCAAAGAGTTGAACCAAGATCCCTCATACAATCATCTGCTTGATTGGTTGTATTGGAAAAGAGAGTTAATCATGGGAAATTAGATTAGGATAGATAGACATGCAAATAAGCTCAGCCTTTGAGCATATTTTAGTTATAGATTGTTTTGAAAATACAAAAATAGAGAAAATATGAAAAAAAGGGCAGATTTGAAAAGAGGTATAGCCCCATACCCAAAAAAGAGTACCACTGAAAGTGTGCAAGCCTAAATGCCACTACTTGTTCCAAAAAAGTCTTGATTTAGTCATCTAGCCTAATCATGGTTGAACATGTTTTCAATTTATTGCTGATAAGTTAGTGAAAGAGAGCTTGTCAAATCATTCAAACTTGACTTGTCAAACAAGATATATTAGGAATGAAAGATATTGGTTCCGCATGCTTAAAACAGAACCAAGGATAAAAATGGGGATGAATAGCAAACAATGTATCCTAGCCCTGATGTTTCTAGTCTTATTTTGTACAAAAATAACATTTGTGTGCAGCTTGTTCTTATGCCACAAGCTCATGGTAAGTCAGATTGTCTAATCCTGATTTAACCATGTTTTCAATTTCATGTTTATAGCTTAGTGAATGAATCCTGTCAAATAGTTTAACCTTGACAGTTGAATAGTCTAGGTAGAGAATCAAAGGAGTTCATTAGCATAATCTGAACTCCTGGAAGAAATAAGAAGAAGTAAATAGTTTGTTTTGTTTTCAAAATAAAAAGATGTCAAGCTTGCAAGTCCAAATGCACCCAAAGAAGAAAAACAATGTTAGGAAAGTAGGTTGGGTAGGTAGAGATGAAGTTGAGCTAATCATATCTTTCAGATTATTGAGATCATAGCTTCAAGCAAGCATTAGCAAACGAAAAGAGGTAAAAAAATTCCCAATGGATGAGGCATTGGTCTCCATAAAGCCAAAGATCTGAAGTTCTGGACACCTCCTAAAAAGGAGCTGCCTACCCAAGTGGAGCCACTATTAGTCATTAGTAATTTTTTTCCTTCATAGATGACTAAATGATTTCCAAATATTTCTAGAAAAAAAGTTCATGAACATTGTGAGTTCTATAAATCTCACTACCTTCATCATCCCTAAGATAATTTTTCACTATTTCATCATTCCATCATGTCAAGCTCTGCTTACCAGTCCCAAAGAACCCATTAGGGGCTCATGTCACTCATTTTTTCTATATTTTGTCACCTTTGGCCCAAATCATCTGTTTTGTTTTGCCTAAACCCCCCACTGCTACCTAAGGCCACCAATCAAATAGCTTTGTTGTGTCTCCCAAAAGTACTCCAAGCATTGATGGTCTCAAAACTTCTCTGTAGGCTCTTTAGATAAATTAACTACATTGGATTTTGGATCTTCAATACATCAGTTTATCATTAACTCTGTTTTACACTTGATGACCCCAAAATCTAAGTTTTTAGTCCAAAGCCAAGTCCAAGGAACCTTCCACTAGGTCACCTAGGGTTTCACAAGTCATAGGGTGGATTTCGTATCCTAAAATCTCTATTTTTCCTATGCAAAGAGACTGCATTCAAAGAAGAAAAAGGACAAGTGATTTTGTCCAAAATTGATCAAAGGGTCATTCAAAAAAGGCCTCCTTGGCCTAGTGCACAAATTCTGCAAGGGACAACTGCCCTTGCTCACATTACTATAAAACGATCAAGATGACCATCAACCTTGAAAAGAGGTAAGGTAATAGGGTGAAATCATCACTGAAGGCATCCACAGCAAAGAAGAAAGCAACAAGGCATATGTTTGAAGAGAATCAGGGTTTGTGACTGATTTGGCCAAACAAGTGAATCAGTACAAGGACTACAAGGATAGAAGGTCACCTTCAACTCCATCCAGTGCACATTAAAGATTTTTAGAAATAATTAGTGAGTTGTGAATGATTTTAGAGAACTTAGAAGACAACACTATTTTATTTTTTCTAATAGCCCTAAAACCTAGGAGTTTGGGAAGAATGACAAACAAGTCAAATAATGATGATAGGGCCTCCTTCATAATAGCAGATATCATTTCAGGGGGTATCCAAGCTTCCCTCTAGGGTTTGAAAAAGAAGCACTGATTCCACCTCACCAAAACAACAAAATGACAAAGAGTATCAATGCAAGGGCCTGACTTTTCAAGGTACAGTCAGAGGCATTAAAAAGGATCAAAAGGAGGTAGAAATAAGGTAAAGTTCCAAAGGATAAAATCATTACTGAGCATGAGTTTACTATTGGGAAAATAAGTTGTCAAAATTCCAAAAAAGGCACTAAGGGATCAAAAGAAAAAGTTGTGTAGGCACCTACAAAAACAGAAGTGGCCAAAGGGAGTCACAAAATGGTTTAAACTGCTAAATTTTCCCACCAGAAGATATATCACTGTCAAAATGATCAAAGGAACAAACATGTAATTAGTCTAAAAAGCAGAGAAGCCTCCAAAAATGGTTTCCTTATCAAAAGTATATTCTACAAGAGATAGATTAGCCATGAGTGGCACTTCTGCAGGATTGTCAAAAATGGCTACCTACAGGAAAATTGATAAGGTCAAACACACCTAATGTATCTCACAATGGTGGCACATATGAAGACTAAAGGAGTTTTTGATGCCAACTGCTAGGGTTTTCACACCAAGAGGTTTTTCACTACTTCATAGTAAAAACATGACAGAATGTCAGTTAAAGGAAGGTCAGAATTCTTATCTTCAGTCTCATCCACCAAGTAGTCAAAGGCATAAAAAATACATGACTTAATATTCCAAGATTTCCAAAATCTGGATAAGAGGCAAAGTTTAATTTTGTTTAAAAATGTAAATCCAAGAGAAACACCAAGATTCTCCAGCCAAGGAAAAAACCATTTTTCTCATAATTCTACCACCTACAGGACAAAAAGACCAAAAGGTCAGTGAAAATTAAGAAGGGAAACAAACATTAAAAAAGGGGGTTTGATTATAAAATTATTTTTCAAAAAGGAGTATATAGGTCTCCTCTCCCTCTTCCCAACTCATTTTTGTCTTTGAAGAAGAGATAGAAAATTGTTGGAGCATTTCTAGGCATTTTTTTGAAGAACTAGTTGAAATTTCCAGGCGCTATGCACAAACGGAGGTGCTACACATAGAGCCTTCAGCGTTGTGCACAGAGGAGAAGAGGCAGTGCTAAAAAGCACTATGCTATGCACCGAAGGGCTGGCGCTATGCGCAAGCAGTGGCGCTACACACACTCCTAGTTTGGAGCTCGACTTGCCCACCATTCAACGTTGTTGCGCACAGGGCAGGCCCGATAGGCCCGATAACTCGCTTGAGGTGCCCACAGCCTCCCCAATGTTGTTCACATTCCTACCACCATCCCGACCCAACCCGACGCTACGCACAGGGAAGGCATGACTAAACGGCCAGTCGGGTGGCGCTACGCACAAAGGAGATTTGGCCAAAGTTGCCAAAAAGTGGCCAAAATCACTCTTTTTCTCCTCAGTTTTACCCCAAGCTTCTGCATAAGTTTGAAAAGTTTGGTGGTCACTCTTCCTTTCCCCTCCAAGTGTTTTCTTTGCACCCATAATCAAAGGAGAGTATAAAAACCTAAATTGGCTAAACCCTAATCTTCATGGAAATCAAACATTTAACCCTATAGGGCAAGAATTACCAATTGGAGAGTGGTCATTAGCATAAATACACTCAATGAAAGCTAAGCCTCCTTATAAACTCTGAAAGCATTCCTTGATTTCTTCCATTTTGCCTCCATTTGTTAAATTTTTCCCTCACCATCACTCATTTTTCCTCCCTAGACCTAAAAGCTCTCACCAAACTAAAAAACCATTTTGTTTAAAAACACAATCAGTCACCATGTTCGAAGAAGAGATCGGTACCAGTAGTGATGAAGGCCAAAGGCCTATCAAGCCAAAACACAATGGAGGAAGGACTAATATGTTTGAGCCCTTGGATACAATTCAAATTACCTCTTCTCCCATGATCCTTTCATGTTTTCAAGATGTTGGATGCTATCAGTTCTGTGAGGGTTAAACAGGTCCAAAACCACTCAGATTTGACTAGGTTGTTCATTCTGAGCCTACAAAACCACCAGGTCAACCTAGCAGGATTAAAATTTTAGTTATCATCTGAATCCATTGATAAATCCACAAGGATATGAGATGTAGGTGAGAGATGGTTCAAGCAGAAAAAATTGGCCTTAAGCTAGTATGAGCCCTTCCTCAAACCTAGCTATCAACAGGGCTGAAAGACATTTTTCCCCTTCTCCCACCTGCTAGAGAGATATGCCCCACTTATGAGGTAGATCATCAAGTACTTCACTTGTGAAGGGAGGTACTCCAGGCTTTATTCATATCACATAAGGCTGCTAATGCACTTCACCAGGGTTAAATTGCTAAAACTACCATACTATCTCTACCGGAGCATTGACAAAATGGCTTCAGTGGTCAAGAAAAGGAGTTATGCCCACCAAATGCAAAACCTTTTTCACCACTCCTTGGTTTATATGATTGTTTTGCACCAGCTAGAGCAGCAAGGAATCCCTTGGGAAGTTTTCATCTCACATGATATATTTTCAAATTCCCAAGCCTTAATTCAGTAAAATTTTATTTCCACTTCACACTCACTTACCTCCACTCCTCCATCACCTCCACCTATGCCTTCTCCACAAGGAAACCTATATCTTTCCTCTTCTCCTGATGCATCAAATGAAGATGATGAAAAAGATAATGGGGAACAAGAAGATGACAGTGGAGATGAAGAAATCAGTAGGTCAGAGACTGAGTTTAATGAGGAATAAGGGGCTGACAGTAGAAATGATGAACAACAATATGATGGTGGGAATGATGAGAAAAGTGGGGTATATAGAGAGTTTAATGAAGAAGAGCAGGAGGATGATGATGACAAGGAAGAGGGAGATGAACATGGCAGTCATGAAGACAAAAACAGTGAGCACTTGGAGGAAGAAAATGATGGTAGTGATACAAATGAATCACTCCCAAGTACAGAAAAAGGTGGTGTTGGTGAGCAAGATGAAGACCAAGAAGATAATGAGGAACAAGTAGAATTTGATGAAGGAGACAGTGATAAAGAGAATGTCACTGATAGGACAGTCAGTGAGTAAAAGGACGTCAAAAGAGATAGTCATGACAATCATGATAGCTGTCATGACTGTCATGACACAGATCAACCTTCTAATGATGAACAAGACCAAAGTGAAGCAGATATAGAGGTTGATGATCAAATCCAATATCAAGGTAACAACACTAAAGACAACAAGGAGGGTGATAATGATGAGAATGTTGAAGGCAACAGTGAGGCCCACAACTCTCCCAATGAAAAAGATGACGATTTACAAAGTGATGGGAGACCTAGAAATGAGGGTGAGATGGAAGAGGAGGCTACACACAACAGTCCAAAAGGTGAGAAAGAAGGCTTTCCAGCAGATGATAACATTCATGACAAGGACCCTAGAGTAGAAATCATTAGACCTTTTGATTTTTCATACCACAAGGGGAAGAGGGATGTGTTTGCTGCCTCAAAAAGGCAAGGGGCCATCTCTTCTACAGCCATCAAACCATTGGACAAAGATAAGAAAAAAATGAATGAAAATATTGAAGATCTTTTAGCCACCAATAAAAATTTTCATATTAAATGGTGGCTAAAATATTTTTGGAGCCTTTAAGGAACAAGTTTTATTGCTAAAAAGTGTTATCTCTTGAAAATTCATGGGCGCATCATGCCCTTGTTTCAATCTTCACCACTGTTTCCATTTTAAAACTCAGAAATTCTGCTGATTCCATAGGAGAAAATACTACTGCAAAATCCATTTTTTCCCTCCCTCCACTTCAAAACTAACCTTCATTTTACCCCTTTGTTTCCCATGAAATTCCTCCATTTTCCATTTTTCCCCTTTTCCCCTTCATAAAATCTCCTTTACAGAGTTCAAAACTCCTTTTTAAACTCTGCTAAAACCCCCAAATCCATCAAAAAACTCTGAAAAAATCATAAAAATACATTTTTTGTACTAAGGGTCTAAGCCCCTTTGGGCTAAATCCTAAACCACTTCCCCACATGTGCCCGTGCCCTAGAACCAAGCGCTAAGCCCTTTTGGCGCTCATCGCATTAGAAAAATCGGAGCGCACAAGTCTTTTTGCCATGTTAAAACCTACGATGTGATTAGCCCCTCGTTTTATAACCCTCGATCTTATTATCACCTCATATAACCCTTGTGCCCGCAATCGGGTGCTAAAAAATTGTATAATTCCATCTCCGATGCATATTTCCCTTTGTTAATTCAAAAAACCCACTTTTTCCTAAGTTTGGTCTAAATGTGCCTATGCGATGTTTTTTAAATGAAAATGGGTAGATTGAAAAGTCCCCCGCATCAATTTTTCCCGATGCGATTTAGTTCCTTTGTATAAAATCCACTCTACGCTTTAATCCATATAACTTGCGCCCCAGACCAAGAGTTAAAGTCCCGAAGCGCTAATCGCATCGGAGAAAATCAAATGGTTAGATTGAAAGACCAAGCCCGACCTTTCGATCCGATTGACCCTTATATATAAGCCCCAGGCCTATTATCTTTCATATAAACCATAGGCCCTGCAGTCGGGCGCCAAGCCTTTTCATATATACATATTCCGCTCCGAACAACCAAAACCTTTGTTTTTATTAAATTTTGGTTTTCATGTGTCATAAAGGGTTTTCCACTGGTTCGCTATTTAAAGAAATCTCGACCGTTGATCTAAATCCGATCAACAATCAGTGCAACATTGCATCAGAAATTTTCAAAAGGTGCATTTCGCGTATGTTATTTCCTCTCCTCGATTGGCATTCCCCGATGGATCCTCCGCCATTGGATCTATGCGCTATATTCTAGATCCGACAGCCTTCATTTGCTCCGATCATTAGCCTGTCCCCCACCTTCAAACCCCTCCGATTTATTTCCCACCGTCGATATGATCTGCAGATCGACGACCATCACTCAATTACATCAGCGCCTGTCAAGTTCTTTCCCCCCTCTGATCACATGCCTCTGATTGAATCTGGACCATCCACGTGTCTAGATCGGACGGTCTAGGATACGTCTCCCGACTTTGGTTAAAAACATATGCCCCGCTTCATAAATTTCTTTGGCCAATCCTCAGTCGTTGATCTCTGCAGATCAACGGCCCTCATTAATATTTCTAGGCCCTTGTATCATTTCCGTTCATATCCCAGATCACTTCTCGGCCGTCGATTCATTCCATCCAACAGTTCATATTTAACCCAACGGGCCTGCCTCCTGTGGGTCTTTCCTTCTTCAAGATTCAATCTCAACCGTCCAGATCTTATATCAATGGCTCATATTGAAACCGCCTTCCCTGCTTCTGTGCATGCATCTATCTCATATTGCGCTCATTCTCCATCGTCAGATCTGAGGCCCTAGATCTGATGGTCCACATTCCATATCGTGTAACTTTCAGCGCGAAGGATAATTTATTGAGGGCCGCACGATATTGGTGGTTTTGAAAAGCCATGTGTTGGGCGGGAACGAATATTGGATTCAAAAAGGCAAAGCCACCTCCCCACCTTTTTCTCATGCGAAAACAGTTGTTTTTCTCCCGAAACCACTTTCCCTCTTTTCGTTGTGTTTTATCGCACATGCCTTCCCATCGTTGATCTATGTATATCAATGGCTCAGATCTAATATGGCATCTCATCATCACCCTCTGCCTCTACCAAAGGATTTTTAATGCAGGCCTCCACCATCACAACAGAGGCCAATTGATTCCTCTCAGCTACCACAAAGCCACCTATTGCCTCAAAGCGTTCAAACAGAGGCCAAAGTTATTGATCAGAAAGAATATATTTTCCTTAGCGCAACCAAATAGTTAATTATGCCAAAAGAACTTAATGCAAAATATCAACATATTTAATTACATCCTGAAACAGAGCCTAAAAGTCAACAAAAGCTCCCACTGAGCTTAAATCTTAAATGTAAAACAATTAATACAAAAAAACATCTGTAAGCTTCTTCATCAAGCCCCTTAAATGCCGAGAAGCATTAAGTCTATATTAATTGACCTAGGAAATCTTTTATCAAATCCCACCTCCTCATTCCTTCTATAAATACTCCTGTAGAAGATGAGAAAATGTTGGTTGCAGAACTTTGAAATATACTTGTGCTCGAAACTTCCGATTGTAAATAGTGTTCAAAGGCTCTTGAAGCTCTGCTTGTGATAGAATAGTTAGGTTGAGAAGTGAAGATGATTTCTAACCTGAAACACTAGACTTAAAGTTGTAACTGCTTTGAGGCATCAATACAAGCTAATTTATGGGATCCTGGTCTATGTCGACGGTGATGTTTTTCTTATTGTAAATTTTTATTTCATTTCTATTTTCACTTTGTTCATCTTCTCTAATAAAGAACAGCAACAAAAGAGTTATGATTTATTTTATATCAGTACCCTTCTCTGACTAATAAGCTTTATCTAAATGTTTTCTTCCGAATTGTGTTGTTTAGGAATGATTTAATTCAGTTTGAGCAGTTAGGAATGCTAGCATTCCCTCGTCCTACTGTCTTAGCTAAATGTTGTTCTTGAATGTTATTTTCAGTTTATGTTAAGTAGAGATGAACTAAGGAATTTATGGTGAGCCCTGTCCTAGTTTTGTCTGATCATCTGCAATTTCCCTGAAATGTATTTAGAAATTTAGCTAGTTTAAAATGCTTAATGCTTACCAGATCTTAGACCATTTCTGTTATCATTTGTGTTTCCCTTGTGTTTAAATGTTTTTCTATTGAAATTGCATCAAAGGTTGGCTAGTTTCGAAGTACTTACCAGATCCTAGGTTACTTTTATGTTTTTCTTAAGTGTATGTCAAAAGCTGGCTAGTTTCAAAGTACTTACCAGATCTTGGGCTACTCTTTGTTCTTCATTTATTTAATTCCCCTTCTTTTTGTATCATTTCATTCCATAAATCAACTTTTGCACAGATCCTCAGACATGATGACTTGCCTCATGGACCATTTCGCTCCTTGTTTCAATTAAACCTATTATGACTCAGCAGCTCAATGGACTAAACCAAGATACATCCATATTTTTAGTCAAAGCTCATTTTATTTGCTCATCTCTGCCTGAAACTATTTCCTCATTTAGGACTTTCAACTCAACACATCATGTTTTGAATCCATCCAAAACAAAAACAAAAACTTTCTGACTTCATAACTAGCCTAATATCAATACTCAAAACTCTTAAAGATAAACTCATTATACTGAGATCTTTTCCGGATTCGTGAGTTGGATCCTAGAATCCCAAAGTGGTTGAAACGGTGTTCTCCCTGCTATCAGACTTTGCCAATCTTGTTGATTACAGGGAGCTAACATTTCTGGCGACTCCGCTGGGAACAACTGTGAGTGTTTTTCATCATAAATACTTCTAAGACCTTAGAAATCATAATTTCAAGAACTTTGTGTAGTGAGTACAAATAGCCTCTTCAAGCACTACCAAACTGTTGGTGATCATGATGAAACTTGTTTGAATCGGTGACAAACTAGGCAGACCCTAGGATTCTCATAATTTTTTATCTAACCTTGAAGGATCAGCTGGCTTAGCCATTAGAGCAAACTGTTTTTGTCTCATAACTGTAGCTAAGTTGTGAAAAAGATTTAGGACACTCTTAGAAACCACAGAACTGAAAAATAACTCAGAAAACCCCAAAATATTTCAGATTGGTATTCAATAAACATGGTGGTGGACCATAAAACCTTTTACCTCCAAAAGAGCTAAAAAATTCCACTTGGCGACTCCATAATCCTAAACAGACCTTAAGACTTCACTGGGAAGAACCCTTATCATCATAACATTATTCAAGCTCTGTTAGAGGACTGTTGGATTAAATTTGTGTGAAACAGATTAGTTAACCTCTTAAACATTGTCATATTTGGTTGAACTTTTCTTGTTTACTCAGTTCTAAAAACACAGCATAGTGGCTCCTAGAAATATTCATGCTAGAGCCTATCTTGACCCTGACCCACCTGAGATAGTTGATAACCCAGAAAGTATCCTTAGGAAGTCTCCTAAGATAAAATTTTCAACTATTTTCAGATCACCCTTAAGAGCTAATTCAGTGCCTGAAAATATTGCAGCTCTACAACAATCACAAGTAGACTTAAGAAATCCATTTAGAACTAGGTCTCTTGATGATTTAGATCAGCTAAATTCTGAGTCTTCTCTTTCATCTCCTGAAAGAAGTGAACATCCTGGTAGTAGAGAAACAACACCACCTGATTTACACTTCCTTCAACAATCTATTCCTGGTTCATCCACATCTCTTCATCCTACATCCACTGTCCAAACCACCCCACTTCAACCCATTTTTCCTTTTGTTAATCCACCTCTTGTAAATCCACCTCCACCACATATCATAGCAGCATGGTATGCTCCCTTAGTCTTTCCTGTACCATTAATCAATCTTCCATAGGACTATCAGTCCAAAATTCCATTATATGATGCTAGTAATGCTACTACTACATCACAACATGTGGATAAGATGAATGACTACTTTGAAAGAAATGAAATTGATGATGATTCTGTCAAGATTTAATTATTTTCTCAGAGTCTGGGGGGAGAAGTAAGAAAATGGTTTAAAGGCTTAACCCCCCATAGTATCAATGATCTCCAAGACTTCCATCAGAAATTCTTAAACAAATGGGAAGTGAAGAAGAATCCTCTCCAAGTCCTTTCTGATTACAATAACCTCCACAGAAACACTGGGGAAAGTGTTCAAGGTTACTGCACTAGATTTAATAGTGTGTACAATGCACTTTCCCCAGATCTAAAACCTCCACAAGGCTCAGCTCTAAACAAGTTTCCTGAAGGGTTTGACCCTGAGATGGCCTATCATCTGAGAGAGAGAGATCTTGCAACTCTTGAAGATATGAAAAAAGGAGCTCTTGCTGTGGAAGTTAACTTAATGGAGAAGAGAGCAAGAATGAAGAATGAGAAGAGAGTATCCTTCGGAGAGGAATCTACCCCTTCCACTTCCAGCTCAAAGATGGAAAAAATGATGGAGGAGATGATGAAGAAAATGAGCATTCTTGAGAGAGCACAAGCAAGTCAAAACCAAACTGCTCCTTAAAATAGAAACCAGAACCAAAATCAGAATTTTAGAAGGAACCAACCTCCAAACAGACCTAGGGAAGATGATCAACAAATCACTCCTCCTTTTCATCAAAACTACATGAGTGAGGTTGAGGAAACAGATGAACCAACAAAGTAAGATGATATCAACATGCTGGGAGTAGATAATGATGACTTTGAGATTCATTATGATAGAAAACAAGGTCTTTACACACCATATGATGACAAAAGAGATGATGACGAAAGTTATTATCAAGACATGGAGAATGTCATCATAGAGTCTCAAAGAGAATATGACCTTAGAGTAAAACCAATCAAAAAACTCCCAACACCAAAACCTCTAACAAATATTCACAAAACAGCACTGTAAACAAGCCTAAATTTTTCAAACAGAAGGACAAAACAGTGGCTGTGATTTCTGATAAAGGTAGAGAGAAAGGCACTCAAAACGTTACAAAACAGAGTGTAGACCTTAGCAGTACTAGCACTTTAGCTAATACTCCTATGAAAACAATTTTTTCAAATGTAAATAGAACGAATCAGCAAGCTGATGTTGCTGATAGAGTGGCAGTCAATAAGGCTGAGACAAGTACCTCAAAGAATCAAACAGCTTTCAGCCTGGAGCAGGAAATTTCCAAAATTAAAATCTCTGTTCCCTTGACTGAGTTAGCTGCCCAGAACGCATATAGGACTGAAATTTTGAAGGCTTTAAACTTTGAAGAGAATAGTGACATAGTCAATCTTAACGATGACCAACCAGAGCTTATTTTTGGTCCCAATATTGAAGGTAAGTATCAAGAGGGACCTGTTTGTCCCTTTTATGTGAGTTTAAATATTCATGAAAAAATTTTGCACAACACTATGCATGATTCCGAGGCTTCTCATAATTTAATGCCTAAAGTTGTGATGGAGAGCCTCGGTCTAGAAATCACCAGACCTTATAAAGACCTTTACTCCTTTGACTCGAGCAGAGTAAAATGTTTAGGATTAATCAAAGACCTCTGTGTTAACTTAGCATATATTCTAGCCAAATGCTTAGTCATGGATATTGTTGTGGCTGATGTGCCCCCAAAGTATGGAATGCTATTATCGAGATCTTGGGGGGCTAAGTTACAAGGGACTATGCAGATGGACATGACCTATGTGACCATCCATGTTTTCAATCAGACAAGAAGACTTTATAGGGAGTCCCATATGCAATACACGGTTACAAGTCAAGACAGACCACAAAAATCTCCTCTGTATTCTGTAAATACATGCCTCAATTCTTTTATCTTGTTTAACGATGAAACATTCAGTGAGAAATTCACTTTAAATGAATTAATGGCCGATAGAGAGGAGGAGGTAAGCACAACAGAGTTGTCAAAACAGTTTATTGCATTTGAAAACTTCAGCAAACCAAACACTGGTCTTGAACTACAAGTCTTGCATCCATCGCTTTTTAACCTTGATAGTCAAGAAAGCAACCCTCAACAGAGTGAAAAACTTGAAGAGTTGAAACGAATTCAACTAAGTGCTGATATTCAACAATAATCAGAAAGCACGTTAGTTGAAGAGGATAGTACCCAAGATAAACCTGAAACTAGTCCTCTATGGAGTATGAACTTCGACGGGTCATGCACTAGAACTAATGTTGGTGCAGGTGTCTAGATATGAAACACTGAGAACAACCACACCGAAAGCATTTCCTATAGATTAGACTTCCAGTGTTCAAATAACATAGCAGAATATGAATCCTTGCTTTTAGGCTTGCGTTTGTTGAAAAAGTTAGGAGCCAAGAGAATTTAAGCGTATGGGGATTCTGAGTTAATCATTAGGCAAGTCAACAGGGAATACAACGCGCATCACCCAAGACTTAAGGCCTATCGAAACGATGTCATGGATCGTTTAAAAACTTTTGAGGAGTAGCAGGTAATTTTTGTCCCAAGAAAAAGAAATATCATGGCCCACAGCTTAGCCTTTGCAGCGAGAACATGCCTAACTCCATATGAAACCAAAGACTGCACAACTCAGATAAAATTCAGACCGGTCGTTCTTGATAACGAAAAATAATAGCAAGTGTTCGACGGGGACAAACAAATAGAAGACTTCATGCAATTCAGAAATGAATTCGAACTACACAGTTTGGATTCAGATTATGAAACAGACGACAACAGTGAAGAAAATTTTCTTGGTGAAGAAGAACAGTCTCCTGAACTGGCCAATATTAATCTTTTGTCCAGCAAACTTGAAAACAAAACAGAGGTGATTGCAGAGGTAGAAACAGAGGAGTTAGAAACTTTGCAGTCCAAAGATCATAGTTTGCCTAAGGGTCTGGCCCCTTTAGAATAGTTGTTTGATTTTAATGATGTGGCCAAGAAGCCAAAACTGGAGCCTATAGAGACTGAAGTGGAGGAGTGAAATATAGGCACTAAACTAAATCCAATGATGATCAAACTGTCTAAGACTTTACCAGCTCACATTAAACTCAAATACATAGAGCTGTTTAAAGAATTTTATGATGTTTTTGCATGGAGTTACGAAGATCTTAAATCCTATGACACTGAAATAATACAGCACAAAATCCCTCTCAAGGAAAACCAAAAGCCATTCAAACAGAAACTGCGCAGAATAAACCCTGTTCAGCTAACTTTGGTTGAGAAGGATATCAAGAAAATGTATGAAGCTGGTATTATTGTCCCTATTAGATATTCTGAATGGGTGTCTAGTCTGGTGTCTGTTAGGAATAAAACAGGAGAGATCAGTCTTTGTATAGACTTCAAAGACTTAAAAAAAGCTTCATTGAAAGACAACTACCCTTTACCTAAGATGGATCATATTTTACAAAGGGTGGTGGGGTCTAAAAGAATTTCTTTGTTGGATGGCTACTCAGGGTATAATCAGATTTTAGTTCACCCTGATGATCAATTAAAGACAGATTTTACTACACCATGGGGCACTTTCATGTATGTGAAAATGCCCTTTGGTCTAATGAATGCTGGTGCAACAATCCAAAGAGCCATGGACATAGCATTCTCTAAAGAACTGGGCTACTTCATCATTATATACCTTGACGATGTTACTATTTTTTCAAAGACAGATGAAGAGCACTTAGAACATTTAAGAACATTCTTCGAGAGATCCAGGAAGTTTTGAATATCTCTGAACCCTAAGAAAACACTTTTTGGTCTCCAAGAAGGTAAACTTCTTGGGCAATTTATTTCAGAAGAGGGTATTAAGATAGATCCAAAAATGATTGAGGCCCTATTGCATATCTCTCATCCTCAAAACATAAAGGAGTTGCAATATTTCATTGGAAAGATTAACTTTTTGAGAAGGTTCATCCCCAACTTAACTGAGCTCCTTAGAAGTATTACAAACATGTTGAAGAAGGAGCAAGGGGTAAAATTGACCTTGGAAGAAAAGAAGTCCTTTGAGCAGGTGAAACAAGCATTAACCAAAACACCGGTTCTAATAAGTCCTGATTTTTCAAAAGATTTTTATATTTTTTCATTTGCATCAGAACATACAATAGTTGCTATCCTTTTACAGAAAAATCCACAAGGACAAGAGCAGCCTATTGCATTCTTTAGCAAGGCTTTGAGGGATGCCTCTCTGAAGTATAACATCATGGAGAAGCAAGCTTTTGCTTTGGTCAAAGCCTTAAAAGACTTCAGAGTATACATTTTTCACTCCCACATCATTGCCTTTATCCCAAATTCAGTTGTGAAAGACATTCTAACATAGGACCCAGATGGTAAGAGGGGTAAGTGGATTGTTTTTATTCTTGAATATGATTTAGAGATAAAGCCCACTAAACTCATCAAAGGCCAAGGTCTAGCTAGATTGATGGTTGAATCCAATTTTGAAGTTCTTGATATTAATATGATTAATGCTTTGGATGAACAAGAGGAAATATCAACTCCCATTGTTGAAGACCATTTTATGAATTCCTCTTGGTATGCTGATATTCTTTATGTTTTGATTAATTTGAATACACCTCTTGGTTTGAAAAAAACAAAGGCAAGGTTTTTGAAATTGAAAGCTGTAAACTATTGCATTATAGATAAATTTCTTTACTAGAAAAATGCAAGTGGTATATTGCTTAAATGTTTTCCTGAGTATGATGTAGAGAAGGTTAAGCACGAGTTCCATGAAGGAGAGTGTGGAGGCCATTTATACTGGAAGACAACAACCAACAAAATCTTGAGGGCTGGTTACTATTGGCCTACTCTTTTTCTTGATATACATAAGATGATAATTGCCTGTCATAAATGTCAACGTTTTGAGGGAAAAAGGAAGCTGCTACCCTTACCTCTGCATCCAATCATTGTTGAAGCCCCTTTCCAACAGTGGGGACTTGACTTCATAGGCGAAATCCATCCCTCATCCTCTGCCCAGCATAGATGGATTCTCACTACCACAGACTACTTCAATAAATGGATAGAAGCCATCCCCTGTAGGCAAGTCAATGATTCTGTTATCATAAAATTCATGGAGAATAATATTCTCTCAAGATTTGGCTGTCCTACCAAGATCATCACTGATAATGCAGCAGCATTTGGGTCAAAGAAGATGGTTGAATTCTGTCACAAATATCAGATAACATTGGGGAATTCCATGGCCTATTACCCTCAAAGTAATGGACTTACAAAATCCTCAAAAAAGAGTTTAGTGAACATAATCAAGAAGTTGTTGGAGGACAACAAAAAGTCTTGGCACACAAAGCTTGTGCATGCACTTTGGGCTGACAGATTGACTTTGAAGAAATCTATTGGCATGTCACCCTACCAGCTTGTGTATGGCACTGATGTAATCTTTCCTACCAGCCTTGGTGTACCAATTATGAAGTTGATTCAAAAGGTTTGGTATGAAGATAATGACATGATCAGAAGGATAAATCAGGCTATTCACCTTCAGCAAACCAGAGAGGAGGTTTATAACAAAGCATTACAAAAATAGGACAGCATTAAAAAGCTTTTTGACAGAAGAACAAAGGCCAGCAATTTCAATATTGGGGACAAATTTTTAACGTGGGACTCAAGGAGAGAAAACAAGGGCAAGCATGGAAAATTTGACAACTTGTGGCTTGGCCCTTACTTCATTCATTCAGCTGCTGGTAATAATGCCTTTTTCTTACAAGAGTTGAATGGAGCAGAATTGTTTGGGGGTCCTGTCAATGGCAAGATGCTTAAACATTACTTCTCTTGATCCATGTCATGTTCTGAAAGCCTTTTTATCTTTTTTCTCATTATAAATATTTCATCCACCATTGCATTCAAATTTAGAAAATCAAAAATACAAAAACAATGAAAGAAAAAAAAGAGGGCAGATTTGTAAAAATAATAAAGGTACAACTCCATACCAACAAAAATAGAAACAAGTCTGAAAATGTGCAAGATTAAATGCCACTCCTGAAAAACACACTTCTAGTTAGTCAAACAGCCTAATCTTGACTAATTAGTTTTAAATTTATTGCTGATAGGATAATGAATTCGATTTGCCAAACTGGTTAATCTTGGCTTATCAGTAGATAGATTAGGCTAGAAATTAAAGGTTCAAACATGCTCAAAATCTGAACCTAGGTTTTCAAAAGAGGAATGACTCCAATCTGTTTTAAATTCTGAGTAAAAAATAGAGGTGAAACTGGTTCTAATTATCTTAAAATCTGAACGAGTCAACAAAGGAAAAAACAGCTCAAACAAGAGTAAAAACAGAGCTGTTAAAAGATGAAGGAAGTGCTTTAACTTTCAGATCTTAAGCCTTCCATTTTGTTTTTATTTTTTTGCAAAATAATATCTATGTGCAGCTTGTTTTTTTTTTATGCCATAGATCAACATCAAGTTAGATTGTTCAATCCTGACTTGTATGCTTTTCAATTTCTATTTTAGAAATTAGAGAATAAAATCTGTTAGACTATTTAATCCTAACAGATTAGTAGATTAGGTAGAGAAGCATATGGAATCAATTTTTTAATCTGAGTTCATGGAGAAATAAGGAGTAGAATTAGATTATTTTTATGCTTTCAAAAGAATAAAATGTTGTGAAAAGATTTTGCCAGTCCAAGTGCACTCTAAAGAAGAAAAAATGTTAGATCAGTAGGATTGGGTAGGTAGAAAGCTTGTATTGATGAATTTCCTTCGTTTTCCATTGCTGCTAACATTTTTTCAGAACAAAGAAGATCATCCAAGTAAAGAAAGGCAGCCCAATGGATAAGGCACTGATCAGCCTCCCAGAGAATGCAAGTCTGAAGTTCTTGATGCCTTCAAGAAGGCACTATCCCCAAGTGGAGCCACTGTTAGCCACCAATAAAATTTGTCATATCAAATGGTGGCTAAGACACTTTTGGAGCCTTCAAGGAACAATTTTAATTGCTAAAAAATGTTATCTCTTGAAGACTCATGGGGACATCATGCCCTTGTTTCAATCTTCACTGCTATTTCCATTTTAAAACTCAGAAATTCTGCTGATTCCATAAGAGAAAATACTGTTGCAAAATCCATTTTTCCCTTCCCTCCACTTCCAAACTAACCTTCATTTTACCCCTTTGTTTCCCATGAAATTCCTCCATTTTCCATTGTTCCCCTTTTACCCTTCATAAAATCTCCTTTACAAAGTTTAAAACTCCTTTTTAAACTCTGCCGAAACCCCCAAATCCATCAAAAAACTCTGAAAAAAATCATAAAAATACACTTTTTGTACTAAGGGTCTAAGCCCCTTTGGGCTAAATCCTAAACCACTTCCCCACATGTGCCCATGCCCTAGAACCAAGCGCTAAGCCCTTTCGGCGCTCATCGCATCGGAAAAATCGGAGCGCACAAGTCTTTTTTCCATGTTAAAACCTCCGATGCGATTAGCCCCTCGTTTTATAACCCCCGATCTTATTATTGCCTCATATAACTGTTGTGCCCGCAATCGGGCACTAAAACATTGTATAATTCCATCTCCGATGCATATTTCCCTTTTTTAATTAAAAAAACCCACTTTTTCCTAAGTTTAGTCTAAATGCGCCTATGCGATGTTTTTTAAATGAAAATGGGTAGATTGAAAAGCCCCCCACATCAATTTTTCCCGATGCGATTAAGTTCCTTTGTATAAACTCCACTCTCCACTTGACTCCATATAACTTGTGCCCGGGACCAAGATTTAAAGTCCCAAAGCGCTAATCGCATTGGAGAAAATCAAATCGTTAGATTGAAAGACCAAGCCTGACCTTCCAATCCGATTGGACCTTATATATAAGCCCCGAGCCTATTATCTTTCATATAAACCACAGGCCTCGCAGTCGGGCGCCAATCATTTTCATATATACATATCCCGCTCCGAACAGCCAAAACCTTTGTTTTTATTAAAGTTTGGTTTTCATGTGTCATAAAGGGTTTTCCGCCAGTTCGCTATTTAAAGAAATCTCGATCGTTGATCTAAAGCCGATCAAAGATTAGCGCAACATCGCATCGGTAATTTTCAAAAGGTGCATTTCACATATGTTATTTCCTCTCCCCAATTGGAATTACCCAATGGATCCTCCGCCATTGGATCTATCTGCTATATCCCAGATCCGACGACCTTCATTTGCTCCGATCATTAGCCTATCCCCCGCCTTCAAACCCCTCCGATCTATTTCCCACTGTCGATCTGATCTGCAGATCGACGGCCAGCGCTCAATCGCATCGGCGTCTATCAAGTTCTTTCCCCCCTCTGATTACATGCCTCTGATTGCATCTAGACTATCCACGTCTCTAGATCGGACGGTCCAGGATACATCTCCCGACTTTGGTTAAAAACATATTCCCCGCTTCATAAATGTCTTTGGCCAATCCTCAGCCGTTGATCTCTACAGATCAACGACCCTCATTAATATTTCTCTGCCCTTGTATCATTTATGTTCATATCCCAGATCACTTTTCGGTCGTCGATTAGTTCCATCCAACGGTTCATATTTAACCTGATGGGCCTGCCTCCTGTGGGTCTTGCCTTCTTCAAGATTCAATCTCTGCCATCCAGATCTTAGATCAACGTCTCAAATTGAAACCGCCCTCCCCGCTTCTGTCCACGCATCTATCTCATACTGCACTCATTCTCCACCATCCGATCTGAGGCCCCAGATCTAACGGTCCACGTTCCATATCGCATAACTTTCAGCGTGAAGGATAATTTCCTGAGGGCCGTGCGATATTGGTGGTTTTAAAAAGCCACATGTCGGGCACGAACGCATATCGCGTTCAAAAAGGTAAAACCACCTCCCCACCTTTTTCTCATGCGAAAACAGTTATTTTTCTCCGCGAAACCACTTTCCCTCTTTCCGTTGTGTTTTATCGCGTGTTCCTTCCAACCATTGATCTATGTAGATCAACAGCTCAGATCTAATCTGGCCTCTCACCATCGCCCTCCGCCTCTACCAAAGGATTTTTAACGCAGGCCTCCACCGTCACAACAAAGGCCAATTGATTCCTCTCAGCTACCAAAAAGCCACCTATTGCCTCAAAGAATTCAAACAGAGGCCAAATTTATTGATCAGAAAGAAGATATTTGCCTCAATGCAGCTAAATAGTTAATTCTTCCAAAAGAACTTAATGCAAAATATTAGCAGAGTTAATTATATCCTGAAACAAAGCCTAAAAGTCAACAAAAGCTCCCACTGAGCTTAAATCTTAAATGTAAAACAATTAATACAGACAAACATCTGTAAGCTTCTTCATCGAGCCCCTCAAAGGCCGAGAAGCATTAAGTCTATATTAATTGACCCAGGAGATCTTTTATCAGATCCCACCTCCTCATTCCTTCTATAAATACTCCTGTAGAAGATGAGAAAATGTTGGTTGCAGAACTTTGAAATATACTTGTGCTCGAAACTTCCGATTTTAAATAGTGTTCAAAGGCTCTTGAAGCTCTGCTTGTGATATAATAGTTAGGTTGAGAAGTGAATATGATTACTAACCTGAAACACTGGGCTTAAAGCTGTAATTGGTTTGAAGCATCAATACAAGTTGATTTATGGGATCCTGGTCTATGTCGACGGTGATGTTTTTCTTATTGTAAATTGTTATTTCATTTCTATTTTCACTTTGTTCATATTCTTTGATAAAGAACAACAAGCATAGAGTTAGGATTTATTGTATATCAGTACCCTTCTCTGACTGATAAGCTTTATCTAAATGTTTTCTTCCGAATTGTGTTGTTTAGGAATGATTTAATTCAGTTTGAGCAGTTAGGAATGCTGGCATTCCCTCGTCCTACTTTCTTAGCTAAATGTTGTTCCTGAATGTTATTTTTAGTTTATGTTAAGTAGATATGAAATAAGGAAGTTATGGTGAGCCCTGTCCTAGTTTTATCCCCAAAGACTATCTGAAAATTTCCCTAAGAATGTGTTGAAAGCTGGCTAGTTTCGAAGTACTTACTAGATCCTAGGTTACTTTTATGTTTTTATTAAGTGTATGTCAAAAGTTGGCTAGTGTCAAAGTACTTACCAGATCTTGGGCTACTCTTTGTTCTTCATTTGTTTAATTCCCCTTCTTGTTGTATCATTTCATTCCATAAAATCAACTTTAAAGAGATCCTTAGACATAGATGACTTTCCCCATGGACCACTCTTGCTCCTTGTTGTTTCAATTAAACCCTATTATGACTCCATAGCCCAATGGACTAAAACCAGCATTGCATCCATATTTTTCGCCAAAGCTCGTTCTATTTTCTTGCAACTTCACACCTTTGAAACTCTTTCCATTTAGGACTTTCCACTCAAATAATAATCATGCTCAACCATCCAAAACAAACAAAAACCTTTGGAATTCATAACTAGCCTAATATCAATACCCAAAACCTTAAAGATAAATCCATATTTACACTTATTGGAGAGATCCCTCTCCGGATTCAGGAGGGCTAGATCCTAGAATCCAAAAGTGGTTGAAATGGTGTTCTCCCTGCTTTCGGACTTTGTCAATCTTGCTGATTATAGGGAGCTAACAGGATCAACATGATGAAGAAAGAGAATTTGAACTTATACATATTGATAGTGAGGAAGAAGAGAAAATCTACAGGTCGCTCCTCTAAAGTAATAATTCCAAAATAAGAGATCTTCAGGCAGAGTCTGATAGATCCAAGTACAAATATGATGTCTTAGATTGGGAGAACCGACAAAGGAATGCACACATGGAAATTTATGAGGTAAGGGCACTCAGGGCCCAAAGACAGGCCATAAAGGCAGAGGTGCAATTAGAAGAATACAAGAAGAGTCATCCAAACAATGAAGAAGAAGAACAACAACAACCTAGAAGGAGGTTGAGGACCATTGGGCTGAGAAAAGCCTTGGCCAAAGAGAGGGAAGAATAATCTGCCCTAGCTGAGCAAATTCCTATTAGTGAGCTACTTGACAGAGACATAGAGTTTGATCGGGAACCTTGGCTTGAGAGGGCCAATATGCATTTAGAAGATATATTAGAGAAGGCAAACAAGGCCCTTGAGCTCCAAAGGAAAATGACTAAACACTATGCCCTCATAAATCAAATTGCTAAGGCAAAGCTCAAGAAGGCATTGCTTGAAAATAAAACACTAAAGAAGGCAAAAAAGCATGATAGCCTTGAATTTTTGGTTGAGGCTTCTCAATAGGTGTCCAAGACCTCTTGAAGGACCACTCCACCAATTTTGGGAAAATTTGAACAAAATTTTGTCTTTTTGAAATTTTGAGGCCTCTGTGCGTAGCACCCTTGGCGCTACACAAAAATATCATGAATCCTCAGCTTGCAAACTTAACATTTTTGGATTCCTCTCATCGTCATTATTCTGCTCACAAAATTTCAGATCATTTGGAGTAGTTTTGACCCCCCAAAAGGTCAAAAAACACCAAAATTTTGACCATTCTGCCTCAGTTTTAGGCAAGGTGCTGCGCACAAAGCAGTGTTGGGAGAATGGGTTTTTGGACAGGAAAATGGCAGTCATTAAGGAAAAATCAAGAATTTCTAGAAAGTAGACTCACTAGGATTTCCAACGAGCCATCACAGAGCCAAATCCAACATCGAGACGAGGTCCAAAACTTAGTCACAAAAGACCCTATTTTCTGTTGAAGTGGCGTTGCGCACAGAGACTGTCTAAGTGTGTTTTGGACCAAAAGTCAACAAAACACACTCATTTATTGAAAAATGATATTTTTGAGTTTTTTAAAGCAAAACACTCTAGAATTAGGTGCAAATAGTTATTTTGGCATTTATTTCTTAGGATATTATGTGCCTTGGGCCTTGCATGGTCTCTTGGCCGTAAATGACATTTATGGTTGAATTTGACATTTTCCTACCATATTTTACGTTTTAGTCCTCCTTTTCTCCATAAATAGAGCATGAGGCCCTCATGTATTTTTTTGGAATTTGATGAGCTTTGAGAGCAATACATGGTTTATATGAGCTTGAAGAAGAAATTGGTGTTGTGAAGTTGATGAATTGCTTGTTTGGCTTGATGATGGAGAAGCTTGTTTGCAGGATTCCTTAGCTTGGTGAATGGTTATGTCGTCTTAACTCGTTTATGTTTTTCTTTTTATCATTATGTTTCATCTTTCTTGGTTGCTATAAATCAGAAAAGTATAGGTTGAGACATGCTCTTTGAGGCACCTCATTCCTCCTATTTGTTATAGCCTTGATGTCTTCCTCTATTTGGTCAGCTTAAGGAATTCTTGATTGCTCCTTAGGTCCACCTAAACTTGTTTTTGTTTCATGTATGGTTGGTATGCTAGTTTACAAGTATGATTCACGGTATGCCCTACTTATTTGAATCTTTCGAAACTCTATCTTGAAACCTTTCTTTGGAATATTGTTTTCTAGGTTAAGTCAAAGAGGTTTTGCTCGATCTTGCCCTTTTTCCATGCCTAAAAACTTGTTTCAGAGTTCTCTATAGCTTGATTTATGATTTTTAGGAGTTCCCTCTTCATAGATTAAGTTGTTTGTGATCTTGTATGTTTTCCCAACGTCTGGAGGTGAATTTACTAAAGTTAGAAGCTCTTATGCTCTCTATGTTTCACTGACATGTTTATCTTGGATATTTATTGGTTTAAAATATTATCATAGAGTAAATGGTTTTTCCTAGATCATGCTTAGTATCTTGTGCTAATCATATTTAAGACCTCCTTGTTCATAGGTATTTGACAAAGGATTCTTGATTGCCCTTTGCCCTACCTTATTCACAAACTTGATGTCCATCCCACTTCACTCATAAACATAAAGGATCCATTAACCTTTCTAGATTGACCTTGCACTGCACTCTAATTCATTATTGAGACACCCTTGAATTTCATTGACTCCATAGCCCAATGGCTTTGTCATACTCTCACTCCACCTATTCCACTTGACCATCTTACCCAACCAAAACAATCAATAAAACCCTACACTTAACAACTAGCCTAAAATCAAAACCCTAAAGCAAAAAGAACACATTCTTTGCACCCAATAGAGAGATCCCTCTCTGAGTCCAAGAAGGCTAGGTCCTAGGACTCCAAAGACTGGTTCCATGTTACCCTGTCATATGGCATACCAATCTTCCAAATCAGGGGACACTAACACATAGCCTAAGGTACTATCCTTCTTCTTCACAAAAAATACCGGTGCACCCCAAGGTGATACACTCGACCTAATTTATCCCTTGTCAATAGTTTCCCTCAACTAGAACTTCAACTCTACCAACTTCTGTGTGCTCATCTTTTATGGTGCTTTTTATGTTGGTGATGCCCCTGATACCAACTCAATAGAAAATTCTACTTCCCTGTGAGGTGGAAACTCTAAAATCTCTGCGGGAAATACATCCTGAAAATATTGTAGGAATGGGTACCTCCTTAACACATATGCATCCTCAACTTCCTTATCTTTGTCACTATAAATATGCACCTCAAATAACACACACCCTTTCTCTTGTCTTTGCTTGGCCTGCAAATATGTAAACATTATCACTGATGTTACTTTCTTGTTACCCTGCAAGACTTGTTGTTCCCCATTGTCATCTAAGAACTCAATAGCCTTGTCATGACATTCTACCTTGGTCTTGTGAAGATATAACCAGTCCATAGGCAAAAGCATACTATATGATTCCAATGGAAATACATTCATATGTGTTGATGTAGGCATACCATTTGAGTCAAATGCATAAGCTCTTACCCAATGATGAACTCGCTTCTTAGTACCTGTAGCCAACTAAACTAACCAAGATTCTTCATGCACTTCCTTATTCAAACCACACTTATCCACTAGGTCAGGATTAACATAACTATAATTAGATCCAGGGTTAATTAAAATAGAAACAACTTGATTATGTTGGGCTTCCCATGTTTTGGCCAGATTGGCAAGACCAAAAGATGAGACAACATCAGAACCACTTTCAGACCTCAGGATCTATCCCTCCTGGGTCCAGAGAGGGATCTCTCTAATAAAACAAAGAATGATATATCTTTGAAGCTCAAAATGAGATGTTAGCCTAGGTATGAAGCACAAAGGGGGGTTTAAAAGGATTTGGTTGGCTGGTTGCTGGGTTGGTCATGAGATCATAGACTGAGAAAGTGATGGGAGAAAAGGAACAAAACAGCAGGATGTTTCAGTAAATAGGATAGGTCCAGAGAGTGCCATCCATTGGGCTATGGAGTCATGAAAGGTGATTACATGCAACAACTAGCCAAAGCTTTCAGAGGGAAACTCATCTAATACTAAAGAATATTTTTAGATTATATGGTGGGATGGAACATTAAGGAAATATAGTTAGAGAAGGAAAGCAACCCAATTTTCTGTCTATAGATCAAGTCAGAGGTCATTTAACTCCAGGCCTTCTGGGACATACTCATAGGTAATTCTCAAAGGGGGGACAAAGGGGCAGCTTATAGATCGGACCAGAGGTCATCTAACTCCAGGTCAGCTTTAGCATGCTTCAAGGGAAGACTGAGATAAGTTTAACAGAGAGATCTTAGAAAGGCCAGCTGGTCGCATAAGGATCCTAGTGGACATGGCTAACTCTAATCCCCAGTGTTCCCAAATATTCCAGCTTAAACCCAACAAGAACATCTAAGGACAGATTCATTTAATTCATACATCATCTAGTAGGCAATGACATCCACTACACTGGTTAAATTAACTGAAATCAACCCTCAGATACCACATTTAGCAGAAAACATTGAGGGCAAGGAGAGAAGAAACATAGGGTACCTAACAAGGGTAAATCCTATGCTAATATTCTGATGCGAGCCCAGAAGAACAATGAACAGCATGAAAATGTAATTAAACGATTAGATAAGAGAAACATCACCCATAGTAATAGACCGAAATCCAAAGAAATGTGCTTTGATTAATTGATGCAAAACGAGTCACATACACTGAGCTCAATGGTTGTTACAATCCAAACCTCTCCTCCCAGCCTACTACAATACAAACTACTCAGCTACTTTCTCCCAAACTGTTCTAACAGTCAAAACTGAATCCCTCTAACTACAATCGGCAACAACTGAACAACAACCATTACAATTTGTTCTCTGGAATTCTTATAGGCGAAGAGAAACAACAGGAGTAGATGACCTTTAATTTGTTTCATTAAGACAGAATGGCGGAAGCATTCACGCCCATACTGCTTAATGGCTCTACAGCACTGTGTGTACCCTGTAGTCTACTTCGGGAGTCTTTTTCAGGCCAAGATTGACTTCGGATATTCTTTGGAGGCCTTCCTGGTTGTTTGGAGCTCTGTGCTAGCCTTCTGGAATAAATGCACTGGGTGAAAAGTCCGCAAGGTCTCCATGCTTCATAATGGTGGTCCTGACAGTCTTTAAGAAGCTTCTGTCAGTGAAATACATTTAAGGGCTCGAGGAGGCGTGAAGACTTCCGTAGGAAGGTGTCCATATTGGGGAAATAGTGCTCTAATGACATTAAACACATATATGGCTCGTTTCATGTGCATTTGGTCTTCAGACTGTGCCTTCTTCCTTTGAGTAAGGATTATAACATTTAAATCTTCAATTACGGGCTCAGATTCCCCAAATCTGTTTCTGCTGTTGCAACGGCCTCCTTGTGATCCCTGCACAATGAATTAAATCAATTATAAAATTTGGGGATGGTGGTGGAAGACTTGATGTGGATGCCAGAGGAGTGGTGGTGGAGCAGTGGAGAAACAGTGGAAACAATGAAAAGTGGTGGAGAAATGATCGCATAGTGTAAAAACCCAAATATTAACGTTTGGGAAAATTACAAAGGAAAATATGGAAAAACAATGAATGGAGTCGTTGGATGTGGGACCAGACTAGGGCGGAGGGTGATTAGATATGAACCATGGATCTCAGGAGGAGATCAACGGTGGCGGTTAAGCGATGAGGTTAATAGGGAAGCTCGATGGGAGAAATACAGCGGAGACGTGATGCGACATGGGCCGTCGATCTTGGATGAACGGACAGTCATGATCAAATCAGAGGATCGCAATCGGGGGAGCAAGGGTGACACATTTTAAAAAGTTCCGATTGCGGTCGGAGGGGTGTTGCGATTAAACGCCAATCGTTGGATTTGGGACCAGCTCAACGATCCACATTTAATTGGAGGGAGATGGAGAGGGGCGACGGAAGGGGAGTGGGAAGAATCTGAACCATTGGATCTAGAGGGATGGACGGCTCAGATTGGATCGGGGGATCGCAATCACAAGGCGCTGAAGGGGGTTGCGATTAGAAAATGCAATTGCGATCGGAGCTAGGGATGCGATTATGCGCCAATCATTGGATCGGCGAAGGGGATGGACAGTTGTGATTTGATTGGGAGATCGCAATTGGGAGGAGCGGAAGGGTGTCACGGGAGGAGTTTCGATTACGATCGGGGTGGGATTGCGATTAGCGTCGGGACGTCCGATCAAAATGATGGATCAACGGTGGAGATCACGGCGGAGGCCTAAAGGACCAAACTCAATCGCATCAGAGTTTTTCAATGTTACAAAGGGATTTTCCCGCCCGACAACTCCGATTGCGATTGGCGCCCAAGACTTAAGCACTTGGTCTTGGTGCTAGGGGCACATGGGGAAGTGGTTTAAGGGGGTTGGAGGAAAAAGGGCTAGACCCTATTATAAGGTGGATAATGGGTTTTTTGCCCATTTTAATGCGATTAGAGGCTAGGGAAGGGTAACGATAGGGGGAAAAAGGGGAAAATTGACCCAACCAGGGGTGTAGGTATGATTTAAAGGGGATTTGGGTATGATTTAGAGGGTTAATGGGGGAGAAGGAGAGGAATTAAAGGGAAGAAAACAGAGGTTTAGAGGGAATGAAATAAGAGGGAAAGGAGGCCTTTTGGGCATTTATTCGCAAACAGAGAGGCTTTATAATGGGAATCAGCAGAGGGGATTTTATCAAAGGACCAAAGGCATAAGGAGGCTTCAAGGATGATGTGTTTTCAGGGGAAATGCATTCCTTGAAGGCTCAAAAACATTTTAGCCCCCTGTTTGCTTGTCAAAAAATTTATGGGGGGCTAACAGTGGCTCCACATGGGGATGGCTACTTCTTGAAGGAGTCAAGAATCCAGAGAATGATCTTTGGTGTAGGCCATATGTCTGCTACTTGGCACATCCCTTTCTTTCTTTAGATCAGCTGCCACAAATCATGAAGACATTACATCAGCTGTAACATTCTCCCAAACAACTACCTACCCATACTACTGTCCTAACATTTTTTCTTTGGACTTGCAAACCCTTTACATCATCAATTTTTACAAGCAGAAAAATAAACCTATACTACTTCTACCCTTATCGCTCCATGAGACCAGATTAGATTGTTGGCCTCATAACTTTCTTTACATACACTACTATCTGCTAGGATTAGAATGTCTAGCAGATTTATTCTCTACATTATAAGAAAGAAATTGAAAAACAGTCAAGCCAGGATTAGACTATCTGGCTTGCTGGACTTTGCAGAAATTAAAACGAATGACTACATGCTCACAGACTGAGCTTTATTGAGCTTTTCCTACCTACCCTACTCTAACTGGAAATCTCTGATGTTCTAGGTGATACAATAATGCCAATGCAGCCAGTCAAGCAATAGAAAAAAGGGGAAGAAGAACTGACTGCTCATCAGAGACAACCGTAGGATACTCTGCATGTGGATCTTCAAAACTGAGGCCACCAGTCGTGGTGACCACCTCTGATGTAACTGGCTCTTGCAAAGGATCAATGCTTAAGGCACTGAGCCAATCAGGGCCTCCATGTATTCTGCCACAGGATCAATCAGAACATGATATAGAATTTCTTCTTTAAGGCTCGTCATGGTTGGTAGGCTATCTGTATCCCGGGCAGCTTCAATCACTGCATTTGCATTGAGGGCTTCGTAATCACACTCCTCCTCTTCCTGGTTTGGAGTATCTGGTAGATGAGCATCAACCAGGAATACCTCTTCTTCCTCTGGATGGAGAAGAAGACTCTCTTGCAGTAGAGTGTCTCCTTCATCTTCTAAACTGGAGGACTCATCGTATATAACAGCTGAGTCCTCTTGAAGCTCTGATATATTCGGCTTCGATGTGCTGAGCTCCGTGAAAAGGTCTATGTATTCTTGAGCAGGGGCTTGTTCCATTACTTCCTCTTTTTCAAGAGAAGGCTCGTTATTTTCATCTTGCTCAAGAATCTCTTCTTTGCTTTCCTCCTCATCTTCTGAAAGGAAAAACTGCTAGTTACCAGTCTCACTGATGATCTGTGGTAAAGAAAAGTGAGAATTTGAGGAATCTTCATCTGCTATTATACTATCGTAGCTCTCCCCATCACAATCATAGAAAGGCTAACTGGTTTCATTACTTCTCTAAAATTTCTGGCTCCGATCTTCCTCCCATGATTCTAAGGATGATGGTCCTGTAAGCTCGGCTTCTCTTTGAAAATACTCATCATCAAACAGATCATAAATAGGAAAATCATAACTGTAAGTAATGTCACCCCCCAAACCTTCTGGATTTTCAACAGGTCTTTCTTCATCCTGATCCACAGAGGAGTCTTCTAGATCTATATTATCAAACTCATAAGAGGAATGGGCAAGAGTGTGTGTCTTATAAAAGATGTCTGAGGTGGACTGCCGATTTAATATCTGGTAAATCTCTTCTTCTGTCAAAAGAGGGGTTTCCCTCTCATCATGGACAGAAGAGTAGCAGTCCTCTTTTTCTTGTATTACATGATTTGGAGGCTGGATGTTTTCTTGAGCCTCTTCTTCCACATTAGATTCTGCATCTTCTATGTGGTCTCTTATTTCCTCAAAGCAACATTCCCTATTAGCCTTTGCTATTAGGTCCTGATATTCTCTAGTCAGCGTAACACAAGACATAGGTGAGCAATCAGGCAGTTCCTGATCACTTTCCTCTTCATCTTCTATAGACTCTTGAGCATCATACATGTCTTGCTCATCCTCTCGGTCTTGAGTTTTTTCTTGTTCTGGAAGAGGCATGGGCTGTTCTAAATAATCATCATTTTCATTCAGACTAGCCATGAACATTTCCAGCACTTTACTGAACGTTTCTGTTAATTCATATAATTGATCTTCCAAAGCATCATACTTTGTATCCCTGTCCATGTTTGGATTCATGCTTACGCAAAGAAGGCTACTACTTCTTCTCAACCAGTTCAGAGTCCTCCACCAGTGGAGTCATTTGGCCTTTTGGGAGTTATGGGGTGTGGAGTCACCAGGTGGATGTACATGAATGTTTGAAGCAGGGTGTTGTCCACCATCAGCAATAGAATGCCAATATAACCAGAGATTTTGGGTCTTTTGAGTGCCTAAGAGTGTTTAAGGTGAAATGCACTCAACTTCCCCAGTGGAGTTGCCATTATGTTGGTGACAACGATGGGAGATAGACAAATGTTATCAGTTATAGGCTCTCAGATTTTTCCCCAGTGGAGTTGCCATTATGTTGGGGTTCCCATGTTTTGGCCAAATTGGCAAGACCAAAAGATGAGACAACATCAGAACCACTTTCAGACCTCGGGATCTTGCCCTCCTGGGTCCAGAGAGGGATCTCTCTAATAAAAAAAAGAATGATATATCTTTGAAGCTCAAAATGAGATGTTAGCCTAGGTATGAAGCACAAATGGGGGTTTAAAAGGATTTGGTTGGCTGGTTGTTGGGTTGGTCATGAGATCATAGACTGAGAAAGTGATGGGAGAAAAGGAACAAAACAACAGGATGTTTCAGCAAAGAGGATAGGTCTAGAGAGTGCCATCCATTGGGCTATGGAGTCATGAAAGGTGATTACATGCAAAAACTAGCCAAAGCTTTTAGAGGGCAAGTCATCTAATAGTAAAGGATATTTTAGATTATATGGTGGGATGGATCATTAAGGAAAGATAGTTAGAGAAGGAAAGCAACCCAATTTTCTGTATATAGATCAGGTCAGAGGTCATTTAACTCCAGGCCTGTTGGGACATACTCATAGGTAACTCTCAAATGGGGGACAAAGGGGCAGATTATAGATCGGACCAGAGGTCATCTAACTCCAGGTCAGCTTTAGCATGCTCCAAGGGAAAACTGAGATAAGTTTAACAGAGAGATATTATAAAGGCCAGCTGGTCACACAAGGATACTAGTGGAGAGGGCTAACTCTAATCCCCAGTGTTCCCAAATCTTCCAGCTTAAACCCAACAAGAACATCTAAGGACAGATTCATTTAATTCATACATCATCTTGTAGGCAATGGCATCCACTACACTGGTTAAATTAACTGAAATCAACCCTCAAATACCACATTTAGCAGAAAACATTGAGGGCAAGGAGAGCAGAAACATAGGGTACCTAACAAGGGTAAACCCTATGCTAATATTCTGATGCGATCCCAGAAGAACAATGACCAGCATGAAAATGTAATTAAACGATTATATAAGAGAAACATCACCCGTAGTAATAGACCAGGATCCAAAGAAATGTGCTTTGATTAATTGATGCAAAACCAGTCACATACAATGAGCTCAATGGCTGTTACAATCCAAACTTCTCCTCCCATCCTACTACAATACAAACTACTCAACTACTTTCTTCCAAACCGTTCTAACAGTCAAAACTGAATCCCTCTAACTACAATCGGCAACAACTGAACAACAACCATTACAATTTGTTCTCCGGAATTCTTATAGGCGAAGAGAAACAACAGGAGTAGATGACCTTTAATTCTTTTCATTAAGATAGAATGGCGGAAGCATTCACACCCATACTGCTTAATGGCTCTGCAATGTTGTGTGTACCCTGTAGTCTGCTTCGGGAGTCTTTGTCAAGCCAAGATTGACTTCGGATATTCTTTGGAGTCCTTCCTGGCTATTTGGAGCTCTGCGCTAGCCTTCTGGAATAAATGCACTGGGTGAAAATTCTGCAAGGTCTCCATGCTTCATAATGGTGGTCCTGACAGTCTTTAAGAAGCTTCTGTCAGTGAAATACATTTAAGGGCTCGAGGAGGCGTGAAGACTTCTATACGAAGGTGTCCATCTTGGGGAAACAGTGCTCTGCTGACATTAAACACAGATATGGCGCGTTTCATGTGCAATTGGTCTTCAAACTGTGCCTTCTTCCTTTGAGTAAGGATTATAACATTTAAATCTTCAATTACGGGCTCAGATTCCCCAAATCCGTTTCTGCTGCTGCAGCGGCCTCTCTGTGATCCCTGCATAATGAATTAAATAAATTATAAAATTTGGGGATGGTGGTGGAAGACTTGCTGTGGATGTCGAAGGAGTGGTGGTGGAGCAGTGGAGAAACAGTGGAAACAATGAAAAGTGGTGGAGAAATGATTGCATAGTGTAAAAACCCAAAGATTAACATTTGGGCGAATTACAAAGGAAAATACGGAAAAACAATGAATGGAGCCGTTGGATGTAGGACCCGGCCAGGGCGGAGGGCGATTAGATATGAACCGTGGATCTCAGGAGGAGATCAATGGTGGTGGTTAAGCGATGAGGTGAGTAGGGAAGCCCGATGGGAGAAATACAGTGGAGACGCGATGCGACGTGGGCCGTCGATCTTGGACGAATAGACGGTCGTGATCAAATCGAAGGATCACAATCGGGGGAGCAGGGGTGACACATTTTAAAAATTTATGATTGTGTTCGGAGGGGTGTTGCGATTAAATGCCAACCGTCAGATCTGGGACCAGATCAACGGTCCACATTTAATCAGAGGGAGATGGAGAGGGGCCACGGAAGGGGAGCGGGATGAATCTGAACCGTTGGATTTGGAGGGATGGACGGATTAGATTGGATCGGGGGATCGCAATCGCAAGGCGCAGAAGGGGGGTGAGATTAGAAAATGCAATTGCGATCGGAGCTGGGGATGCGATTATGCACCATCTGTTGGATCAGCAAAGGGGATGTACGGCTGTGATTTTATCGGGAGATCGCAATCAGGAGGAGTGGAAGGGTGTCACGGGAGGAGTTGCGATTGCGATCGGGGCGGGATTGCGATTAGCGTCGGGCCGTCCAATCAAAATGATGGATCAACGATGGAGATCACGGCGGAGGCCTGAAGGACCAAACTCAATCACATCGGAGTTTTTCAATGTTACAAAGGGATTTTCCCACCCGACAACTCCAATTGCGATTGGCGCCCAAGACTTAAGTGCTTGGTCTTGGCGCTAGGGGCACGTGGGGAAGTTGTTTAATGGGGCTGGCGGAAAAAGGGCTAAGCCCTATTATAAGGTGGATAATGGGTTTTTTGCCCATTTTAATGCGATTGGAGGCTAGGGAAGGGTAACGATAGGGGGAAAAAGGGGAAAATTGACCCAACCAGGGGTGTAGGTATGATTTAAAATGGATTTGGGTATGATTTAGAGGGTTAATGGGGGAGAAGGAGAGGAATTAAAGGGAAGAAAACAGAGGTTTAGAGGGAATGAAATAAGAGGGAAAGGAGGCCTTTTGGGCATTTCTTCACAAATAGAGAGGCTTTATAATGGGAATCAGCAGAGGGGATTTTATCAAAGGACCAAAGGCACAAGGAGGCTTCAAGGATGATGTGTTTTCAGGGGAAATGCATTCATTGAAGGCTCAAAAACATTTTATCCCCCTGTTTGCTTGTTAAAAAATTTATGGGGGGCTAACAGATTACAAAGCTTATCATCCATCTCGATAATAAATGACTGGTGATCTTCCTACCTTTTATCCAACATTGCATAGATACTAGGAATAATTTGTCCAATATCTCCCACTATCTGTGCCTCATGTGCACTGTATATCTGCGGTGTACCACTCTGATGTTGCGGACAATCTCTCCTATGATGATCTCCTCCACAATTCCAACACTGCATGGGCTCCCTATTGTTAGGGTCCCGTGATTTGGCCGATTGGCTAGCCAAATGACGATGTAACATCAAACCAAGCTTTGGAGCCCAAGGACCTAGCCTTCCTGGACTCAGAGAGGGCTCTCTCTATATGTGTAAAAGATGTCGATGTGTTTACTTGCGGTGTTCTGATATTAGGCTAGTTTTGAAGTGTGTTTTTGGTTTTTTTAGTTTTTAAGTTTGTGAGGGATAAAACTGATCAAATACATAAACTGGATAACAAGATGCAGATAAATTGGGCTATGGGGTCAAACAAGTCAAGGAAGCTATGAGGTGATGATGTAAAGCTGCTGTAGGGCCGATTTGATTCACGGTAGAAGGGATCTCTGGGCAAAATGGATTGAATGGACAACAAGTTGGTGAAAGACAAGGGATTTCAAGTGTAACTAGTTAATAGCAGACATAAACATGTAATAGCAAGCCATTAATCATGCTAAGTATAACTATAAGCTAATTAATACACAGAAATCAAACATTCCAGCCATACATAGAGGTATAAGACCCTCTAACTTCGGGAAATGGCTATCAGACTTTGGGGAAAACACATAAGACAAACTAACAACTCATAAACTACGCTGGAACGCCTAAACATAGTCTCTAAGTCATTGGGCACTTTGACAAACAAGCTTTCATAGTTTTAGGCAAAGGGCTAGATCGGGACTAGGCCTCCTTGGTTCAACAAGATGATCAACAAATCAGTCAAAGAGAAAGTTTTATGGACAGAACTATGGGCAGCCTAATAGGTAGGTAGGGCAAACCATACATCCTGCTCAACATACATAGAACTTATGAATAAAACTTAGCAACAATACCTTAAGTTACTAAAGAGCAACTAAGAATTCTTTAGCATAACTAAGGAAGAAGAAAACATCAAGCTATGAAGATTCAGGGATTTTGAGGTGCCTCCATGGGCATATCTCAAAATCAATCTCTATTGATCTATAGCAGCAAGAAATATGTAATATGAATGAGAACTAGAAGACAAAACATATAAAGAGACACTATACCATTCTACCATGTCAAGGAGTCCATCAACAATCCTTCATCATTCCTCAAAAGCATCCAAGAGGCAGTCCAAAAATCATAACTCAAGTGTATTCTTCAAAGCTCATATGACCAATGTATTAATTCTTCTCTCAAGTTCAGCCTCTGATTTACAATGAAACCCATGGAATAAATAGGCTTGAGGGAGAAAAACCTCATGGAGCAACTAGCTATCCCATTGGCCAAGTCAAAATATCTAAACTTGTCCTTGAGGCTTTGCAAAGCCCAAGGCACAAAATATCCCATAAAATATCTAAAAAATTGCTAAAAACGGAAATTATATTGACTTTACATGATTTTCCCATGATAAAAATAGCTTAACGCACATTTGGGAAAAGCAGATTTTTGGAGTTCAAAAATTACAAAAATACTTCATATTTATGCCTGAAAAAGGTCCCCTGACTTGCTGGATGCAAATGGCAGCCTTCCCGATGTCGAAATGGGGCTCATGAGGGCTTGCTGGAAAGCTCTCTGTGTCTACTTTCCGGAGCAACTAGAACCAACTCAATCCGAGGTCCGGAAGTCATCCAAAACTGTACCTGTGTGCAAAAACCCAGAAAATAGCAGGCTGCTGATATGGCGGGCAGAATGTGCAAAATGAGGCTGTTTTTCGCCAATTTGAGGGGGCGAATGATCTTCAAATGCCATGAAAATCGCTGGAGACCTGCTCATGGAATTATGGCATCCATCGGTATCATCCTCCTCCCTTGACAACTCATCAAACTGAAATGGCGCAATTATGAGTTTTTGGCCAAAAACCCAAAAAATGCCAAAAAACAAAAAGTTGCCGAAACAGGCCCAAAATTGGCATGCATGACCCTCAAGGGTCCATAGAAACATGCTCTGAAGCTGAAGCCAAAATATCAAGGGCTGATATGCTTTTTGCTTCCTTCCGTGCTAGGCGCTTCTCCTTTGACCTCTTCAGCTTTTCTTGTGCTGCCTTTAGTTTGCGCCGGGCAAACTGATTTAGCTTTTGGAAGTGGTGTGTCCTCTTCCTCTGCAGCTCAAGATCCCTATTTGCCTTCTCAAGCTTTAATTCCAAATGCTGGTTAGCTCTCTCAAGCCATGCTTCTTTGTTTTCCTCAATTTCCTGCTCAAGGAGGGCAGTGAGGGGAAAGGCCTCGAAATGAGCTTGTTCTTCTGCTCTCTGTTTTTCCAAGGCTCTTCTAAGCCCGATGGTCCTAGGCCTCTTCCGCCTAGGCTGGTCTTCCTCCTCTTCATCATCAAACTCACCAATGAGCTCTTCAATTCTTACTTGCGCCTTTTCTGCCTCTTTCTTATACTTGATTGCCCTTGCCTCATGAATAGCTGCATGAAACTTCATTTGTTTGTTTTCAACCTCCAAGAAGTGGTTGAAATTCCTCGCTCTTTGAAGGTCTTCTTGTAACACCTCAATTTGCCCTTCTTTGTGAATGAGGAGGTTTTCAAGGAGGCGGGCCTCATTGTCACTATCATCACTTTGGATAGGAATAATAGCTAATTCACCCCCATGCTTTGTACTTTCTCCAATTCTACTTTTGCCTTTGAAAGCCAATCTGGCGCTTTTCCTCCTTGGCAAGCTAGAAGGTGTCTTTTTGGGCAATTTCCTCTTGCTAGGAACAGTCTTGGTCACTGTTTGGATGGCAGCCTTAGCTTGCTGTTCCTCATCAATGTTTTGTCCAATTTGTGTTTCAAGAGGTGTTTCAATTTCTTGCCCAACTTGCTGTGCTTCATCAACTGTCTGCTGCTGTCCCTCAACACCCAAATGCTGCTCATCAATGTGTACCTGTGGCTGTTCTTCACTTTGTATCTACTGTCCTTCATCATCTGCCTGCTGCTGGCCTTCATCTTGTATCTACTATTGTTCCTCTTCCTGAACCTGCTGTTGTTCCTCAACCCCTAGCTGCTGCTGTTCACTGCCTTCTAGCTGCTGTTGTTCACTGCCTTCTCCTCCTCCCTGTGGTTCACTGCCCTCTCCTTCTCCCTGTTGACTTGGCTGCCCAGTGGTCATTTTGAGTCTTTTAGGGGTAGGCCTACTAGACAAAGGCACTGGACGATGGACAGACTGAGTAGGAGACACATGAACAGGAGGGATAGTGGCGAAATCTGAATGGCTAATGAATGAATCCCATGAAACCCCTTTCTTCTCCAGCTGGTGTAAGAAGATAATCTTGATCAAGGAATGATGAAAAAGAGAAGGGATTTGCTGAGGTGGAGCCTTCTTTTGGACAGTAGCTGCCATTTTCTCTATGCTTTTGGACAAAAAGTACGGAAGGTTTAGTTGCCTGCTTCTGGTAAAATGCATCAACAAGCGGACATGGTAGGCATAAATTTGATTAAACCTCCCCTCACAAGTGAAATATCTAATTATGGCTTTCATCAGTGGAGCATAACTGTCAAGAAGATAGGAAAAAGGGAAAATAGCAGTGATGGTTTCCCTATGTTCAGGCTTGATGAAAGGTTTATAATCCTCTAGATCAAGATGAGCTTATTTAAACCACTTTTCACCATGATACGGGATCTTGGTAGCCTTGGATACATACCTTGGAGAAATTTTGAAGTCAAGACCCGCCAATTGGAAGTGTTTGTCCTTGAATCTCAAAGCGCACAAATGTGTGAGTGGCGAAAAACTCTTGACTTCTTCTATCCTCTGGCAAAAATCAAGATAGCCTACTTCATGGAAATTGAAAAGCACGGATGGGTGAGCATTGATTTCTTCTATGGAGATAGGCTCATATCTCTTATGTGGACCGCTCCTGTGATCTCGCTTTGGAGGCATTCTGACTTTGACCAAACTTTGGAAGAGGCAAACTGCCTTCACTGTATGAAAACTGCTCTGCTGGATTGAAACTAGTCACTTGACTGTTTATACAGAAAAAAAAAATGTGGTTAGGATAGATTGCAACAATGTTTTTTGTTGAATAAACCACCTCTGCACTCCTTAAAAACAACCCTTCAACTCTGGATGCACTTCAGCCAGGCAAAATTTTTAATATGGTGCCATGTGTAAAGATGAGACAAACTCCTGTGTCAATTTCCTGTATATAGTGTTAGGCAAACATAGCTACATCTCTGTCTTCAATGTAAAACTGCAATCATCAACTACCTGTCTTTTAGAAGTGGCCCTATTCACCTTCAGAATATCTCTGTCAACAATTCTTCAAAATGATACAATATAGTGAAAAGAAAAAGCAGACCCAGGTTAGGTGTAAAATCAATGCACAGTGCTTTAGGAAACACACCCTTTATTTGTGAATTCAAAAGATCAACCACCACATATGAACCTACATCCTCAAAGTTAAATTCAATCATCGACAACCACTTGCCCTTCTTTTTGTCTGTAGAAAGTGGCCACTGCACCTTTGGAAAATCTGCGGTTCAACAAACTTACGGTAGTGAAAAATACAGTAAAATAGGGAAGCGGTGCTAGAAAGGGCTTGTTGTGATAAGTGCTTTAATTACCACATCCTTCGAAATGACTTCCTCCTTGAAAAAATATCATGATCAACGACTCTTAATGACACCATATAGTGAAAAAGAAAGGCGAACAGGTTAGGTGACATATCGATTGCACAATGCTTTTTAGGAAACACACTGCCCTCCTCTTGTGAGTTCAAAAGATCTATCGATACATCTATACCCCTCTGTCTCCAGTGTTAGAGTTCAACCATCGACAACCTGCCGCCCCTCGGTGTTACGGTAACCTTTGACAATCTCGTTGTCAACAACTCTTCACAGTAGTGACAAAATACAGTGAAAAAGGGGCAGTCTGCTAAAAGAGTGTGCTGTGAGAAAATGCCAATAATCACTCTGTTCTTGAAGTCTAAGATGTCAACTAATATACCAAAATCCTTGCTCAAGGAGGATTTCAATCTTTTAACAATTCTGCCCTGTATAGGTGTGCCACCTTTCAACAATTTGCATCTCTAGCAAACCATTATACCTATGTCTAGACAGTAAAAACACAGGACTGGAGTAAAATGACAGAGCTTTAGAAGACTATCAAGCTTTTGGACAGAGGTTATATGAGTTTTCTCTTTCAAACAACAAGAATGTCAAACCCCTCTTACTGAGTGCACTTCACTATTTTAATAGTGTGGAAATGTTTGGATGACAGTGTGAAGGTTCCTCTTCAGAATTAGGCCTGTCTTTCTACAACAAAAATCTCCTTTTAATCAAAACACAGCTCTTTACAGGAAAACCTCTGCCCTTCGATTGGTTTGAAGATGAAACAAACTGGCTCTTAACCTCAAAACCCAATATCTCTATAAGTGCTCTTTGAATGACAAATTCAGCCTTTTATCATATTGCAATACTCAACTCACTGTGTAGAAAAGCCTGTTTTTTCTTTTAACTGTAATGACAAGGTCCGGGGTTTTAAACCTTCTTGTCATTTATCAAAACCTTGAAATCGACGGGGAATATATAAAAATACCTTGAATTTTGACGAACACCTGTTTTGAAGGGCTGCAGAAATGCTGGAAACTTTTGACACTTGCGCGGCACCTTTTGAAGAAAACACGTCGCGCAGAAAGCACTTGTCGGGTCGGCCTGTCGGGTGGTCGGGCGGCCTGTACAGGCGTGTCGCGCCAATGTATAGGCACGTCGCGCTGTCAACGGTGGCCCGTGCAAATTTTCGCCCAGGCACGTCGCGCGCTAACACAGGCGCGTCGCTCGGCTCTTGTCAGTGCAAACTTCTGAACTTTCGACCAGATTTTCTTGCTTTGGTGCTAGGGAGACCGGATTCGTCTTCAGTTTTTTGAAAATGAAATCTTTACTCTCACACTCACTCTTTGATGTCATGTCACAACAAAACTCCAACGGTCGTTTAAACTTTGAAAGTAACATTGATTTTTTAACTTTGTTTTGTGTTTAAACTTTGGGCTTGTCATTTTAAATATGTGAACCCGAACATTGACTCTGACCCCGAGCTTTAAACTTTGACAAAAACTCAACAAACTCCACGCCACTTCTGCTACTGTGTTTTAATAATACAGGTAGTTTGTCAATTTTTTCTAACAACTCTTGGTCTTCGGCAGATTCTTCATCTTTTACCTACAGTAGGTGTTCAAATCCCTGCTTGTAGGTGTAGTATACAATACCCCTGTTCCTTTAAATAATAAAGGTTGTGCTTCTTCTTTTTAAACTATCCAACAATGATCACATGCTGAATGACCTTTGGAACATAGTGAACAATAACTTAAAAGGGGATATCTTCTTGGTGACAGAATTTTAAAAGCCTTGTCTGCAGGTTCTTTTTCCATGTAGTTATGTGCTACATCTGCCCTTTGGAATGATGACAACTGTGTTTGTTTTAAGACATATAAACAGTGACAGTTTATCAAAACAAACTTCTTCTGCCTATTCATAAGATTGTATACTCATTTGCCTTGTTCATCTGAACAGATAAGCTTGTAAAACAGGAAAACATGGCTTTTGATACACAGTCATTATTTTGCTTTGACCAGTGTGTTGACCCCTTTTTGTCAATAGAACCATTTCATAACTTAGACTATGTTCACTGTTTTCCCCTCTTCGCGATTTTTATCAAGGAAAGACAATTCATAATGTGCCAGCAACATTTGAAAACTTTGAACACCATTTCTTGAAAAGCGCTCCTTTGGACCTTTGGCATGTGATATTGTTTTGTTGTTTTGATCCTTTTCCTCAAGGAAACTGCCCCCTTTTTAGTATCAATGGCATACCTTATTCATAACATTTCCTGCCCACCAAGATGTATATTTTGAAAGATATTGTCATATGAATAGGAAGAGTAATACTTTTGAATTAGAAGCATTATCTTTAACCTGTGTAATGACTTCCACTTTCCTTCTTTGTACCTCTCTACCGCACCTTTCTGACTAATTCAGTCTTCAACAATATCCAAGGCTCTGGCCATCTGCTCATACATGGAGGAGGCTCTTCATCAGGTAAGGTATCTAAAGATGTTTTGACAACTCTGTTTGACACAGCTTTTCTCAGGATGTGATGGTAAGTAAACCACTTGAAAAACATCAATCTTAGTATCTTTACTTGCAAGCATCACTGTATTTCAGCAGAAACCCTAGCCAAAGTGACACTGTTTCTCTGCACTGCTTTAAGGGTGACTAAAATATCATCATGGGTTTTGGTCATCTCATGACACACCATTTGAAGGATAGTTTCTGTAATTATGGAGGTCAGTGTCTTTTGAGAAAATAAGAACTTTCCTTCTGCCTGTGTAATGGCATTGGTTAACAGCATCTATTCCATTTGATCATGGACAAAACAGGCTCATTATGATTGGGATGTTTACTGATGACAGGCCTTTCTAAAGTTCA
Organism: Pinus albicaulis; assembly: GCA_034641835.2. NCBI lineage: Eukaryota > Viridiplantae > Streptophyta > Pinopsida > Pinales > Pinaceae > Pinus > Pinus albicaulis. The sequence goes on from CM076575.1 coordinate 692,656,767, forward strand.
ACAATTTACATGATTTGAAAGCTTCAGATGACCTTCTTTATCAAACCAGACTCTCCTTTCCTTTGAGCTAGCATATTTCAACTATATTCCTGTTATGATCATCAGTCACATTCATAAAACCTGGAGTCCCTATTTCATTTGTTTCAGTTCAAGTCAAACCTGGACTTTTGCAATCTTCTAAGTCAATACTGGCCCGCGCCCTCTGCTTATGGATGAAGGAGGCGCCCTAACCCTCTGCTTGTAAATGAAGGAGGTTCTGGGCCTTGACAATTTACCAGTTTGTTGAGACAGTGGTGACCCTTTCTTACTGTGATTTTCATGTTGGAAAGAGCTGTAAGGTCCTGATGAGTGACTTTTGTTTTGCAGCTTCATCTCAGGCTCATAATACATTTAGAAGCAGCTGTTCCTCTAACTGTAGATCAAGCATTTAATCCTGAGATGAAGTTATATTTCCTGCTTTTGTAGAAACCATAGAACACTGTGAAAAACCTAATAGTCAGCTTGAGATTGGGGTTTATGCAGTGCTGAGATCTAGGGGATATGAGTGGCGCGACTTAGGGCTGTTTGTCAATTTCATTTGCAAAGTAAGGGGTCAATCATGATAGGTCTGTTGCAGATGGAGGCTTTTTGGCTTTTTGATGATTGCCAAGGGTGAAATGTCTTAAAGCGCCACTTCCTAACATAGGGGAGACTCTTGAAACAGATGTGGATTTGCCTTTTAAAGCTGATGGTCAGACCAATAAGGCTGAAGCTAGATAGGATTGTCATAATGAGGTTTTGATTTCGACATGGGCGAACTGAAAAGGTAGAAAGGCGAAAAAAGTTTTAGGAGGGTTTTCTGGATGACATATTGACATGAGGAAATCAGTTTCTAGAAAACTCAACTGTAGATATAGTCATCACTAACATGTAAAAAATACTGATGGCTAACAGTGGCTCCATTTGGGGAGGGCAGCTCCTCGTCAGGAGGTGTCCGAGTCGAATTACAGCTTATGAAGACCGATTATAGCATCCATTGGCGCAAAATTTACCCTTCTCTTGTTATTTCGAAAAATGACGACGCAAGTTGCTTTTAACGATAAATACTTCTACCTACCCCACTATCTTTCCTAACATTTTTTCTTCTGTTTGGCGCATTTGAACTAGCAGCCTTTTGACAATACATATTTTTCTTTTTGCAAAATGAAACTATCTACTTCTACTCTTATATCTGCCGGGAGTTCAGATTAAGCTGATGAACTCCTTCATTTCTCTACCTAAAACTAGATCGACTGTCAAGATTAAGCAGTTTGACAGGATTTCATTCTCTAATCTACAACATGAAATTCAACAATGATCAAATCAGGATTAGGCAGTCTGATTTGTCATGCATTTGCGGCATAAAAGACAAGTTGCACACAAATGTTATTCTGCAATAAAAGGAAACTAGACAAGCGGGGCTAAGATGTACAATGTGTTTTTCATCCCTCGCTTCTCTCTTTGGTTCTGTTTTAGGCATGTGGAACGAGAATCTCTCCCTAATCTAAGCTCTGTGATAAGTCAATCTTACACAATGTTGACTATCTTGGCACTCACTAACTTATCAGCAAATAAATTTAAACATGCTCAGCTATGATTAGGCTAGATAGCTGAACAAGACATTGGAGCACTAGTAGCGGCATTTAGACTTGCTCGCTTTCTGAAAGACTATTTTTTGGAACATCGGGCCTTTGTTCTACCTTCACTTGCCCTCTTTTCTGCTTTTTACTGTTTTTGACTTTCCTATCTTTTACTGTTTTTGGCTTTTCTATTTTTTCAATATTTCAAACAATGGTATGTACAATGAATGCAAGTGTCCCAAACTCAAAAATGGAGTTCTTGACAAAAATAGTGTTTTAATGTCCTGCCATTCACAGGACCCCCAAAAATTTCAGTCCCATCAGGTTCTTGTAAGAAGAAAGCATTGTTTCCACTGGCTGAGCTGATGATGTAAGGCCCTTTCCATAAATTTTCAAACTTGCCATGTTTACCTTTGTCTTCTCTTCTAGAATCCCATTTTAAAACTTTATCTCCAATTTGAAAATCATTTTCCTTAGTTCTTCTGTCAAAAATCTGTTTTATTTTGTCTTGTGCTAATTGAGCTCTTTGATAAACTTCTTCTCTGGTTTGTTGTAAATGGATAGTCTGGTTTACTCTCCTTTGTATGTCATTTTCTTCTATTTGGACTTCTTGTAATAGTTTCATTACCGGAACCCCTAAAGATGTTGGGAAAATGGCATCTATACCATAAACTAGCTGGTAAGGGGACATACCTATGGATTTCTTGGTAGTTAATCTATCAGCCCATAAGGCGTGTACTAGTTTCCCATGCCATGCCTTTTGATTTTGTTCAAGAAGTTTTTTGATAATGTTGACTAGGCTTTTGTTAGAAGACTCGGCTAAGCCATTACCTTGAGGGTAATAGGCTGTGGAATGCCCTAATGAAATATGATACTTGTGACAAAAGTCTATCATTTTCTTGGAAGAGAAGGCAGCGGCGTTATCTGTAATGATTTTCCTGGGACAGCCAAATCTGGATAGGATATTGGTTTCTAGGAACGTGATGATGACTGAATCAGTGGCGTTCCGAGATGGTATGGCTTCTATCCATTTGGTAAAGTAATCAGTGGCTGTGAGGATCCATTTATGTTGAGCGGAGGAGGAGGGGTGAATTTCCCCAATGAAATCTAGACCCCATTGTTGGAATGGTCCTTCAACTATGATGGGATGTAAGGGCAAAGGTAGAAGCTTTTTCTTGCCATCAAAAATTTGACATTTATGGCAGGTCATGACCAGTTTGTGAGTATCAGGGAACAAGGTGGGCCAATAATAACCGGCTCTAAGGATTTTGTTTGCAGTAGTTTTCCAGTAGAGATGACCTCCACATTCCCCTTCATGCATTTCCCGCATAATTTTCTCTGCATCAGACTCAAGCAAACATTTAAGCAACATACCAGTAGGATTTTTCCAATACAGAGAACTATCTATAATGCAAAACTTTAAAGATTTTTGTTTGAGGAATCTTTCTTTTGTTTTTGATAAAGTCGGAGGAGCATTCATATAAGTTAATACATAAATAATGTCTGCATACCAAGGTGAATCCAAAAATGTTTGATCGATAGGGGGAAGTGTGCACTCTTCCTGTTCTTCTAAGGCATCGACAAAATTTATATCTAAAGCTTGGAGGTTGGTTTCAGCCATTAGTCTCGCAAGTCCTTGTCCTTTAACTAGTTTAGTAGGCCGGATTTCTAAATCATACTCTAGGATGATAGCAATCCACTTTCCCCTTTTACCATTGGGATCCTGGTTGAGAATGTCCTTGACGACAGTATTAGGGACGAAAGCTATGACATGAGAATGTAAGATGTAAACTCGGAAATCCTTTAGTGCCTTTACCAATGCGAATGCCTGTTTTTCCATGATGTTATATTTCAAGGGAGCATCTCTCAGGGATTTGCTAAAAAAGGCAATGGGTTGCTCTTGCCCAGCTGCATTTTTTTGCAACAACACCGCAGCTATTGTATGTTCTGAGGCAAATGAGAAAATGTAAAAATCTTTGGTGAAGTCAGGGCTTATTAATACTGGTGTTTCGGTTAAAGCCCTTTTAATTAGTTCAAAAGATTTTTTGGCTTCTATAGTCCATTTAACCCCGACCTCCTTTCTCAACATATTTGTGATCTCTTTCAGGAGCTCAGCAATGTTTGGGATGAATCTTCTCAAGAAATTTATCTTGCCGATAAAGGACTGTAATTCCTTTATGTTTCTGGGGTGACTTATCTGTAGGATTCCTTCGATTCTTTGGGGGTCTATTTTAATTCCTTCTTCCGAAATAATGTGACCTAGGAGTTTCCCTTCTTCTAAACCGAAGAGAGTTTTCTTGGGGTTTAGGGATAACCCATACTTTCTGCATTTGTTGAAAACTTTTCTTAAGTGTACTAGGTGTTCTTCATCCGATTTAGAATATACTGTTATATCGTCGAGATATATGACTATGAAAACACCTATGTCTTCTGAGAAAGCTATGTCCATGGCTCTTTGAAATGTGGCGCCAGCATTCATTAGTCCGAAAGGCATTTTAACGTACATAAAAGTGCCCCAGGGGGTGGTGAAAGCTGTTTTATGCTGATCGGTAGGATAAACCAATACTTGGTTATAACCAGAAAAACCATCAAGCAATGAGATTCTTTTAGCGCCTACTACCTTCTGAAGTATGTGGTCCATTTTGGGCAGAGGGTAGTTAACTTTTAGACATGCCCTATTCAAGTTTCGGAAATCTATGCAGAGTCTGATTTCACCAGTCTTTTTCCTAACTGATACTAAATTTGAGACCCACTCAGAATATCGGAGAGATACTATTATTCCGGCATCATACATCTTTTTAATTTCCTTTTCAACCAATGGGAGTAATACCGGGTTTATCCTTCTTAACTTCTGTTTAAAAGGTTTTTGGTTTTCTTTAAGGGGAATTTTATGTTGGATGATGCTGGTATCATATGATTTCAAATCTTGGTACCCCCATGCAAACACATCTTTAAATTCTTTGAATAGATTTATGTACCTATGTTTCATGTTAGGTGGGAGGGTTTTGGATAGTTTAATGTTTTTAGGCTCTTCTGGATTTCCTATGTTGTATTCCTCTATGTCATCCTCTGTAGATTCCATTTTAGGCTTTTTGGCCACATCATTAAAGTCAAACAATTCTTCTAAAGGTGCGAGCCCTCTGGGTATGGTGTCATTTTCGCAGTGTAAGACTTCGAGTTCTCTTTGGTCAATGTCTTCTTCTATCTCCCTGTCACATGGATGGTCTACCAGGTTTAGATTGGTCCATAAAGGTGGATTTAGCTCTTGGTCTTGACTTAGGTTGGGTTTCCTCTCTTCATCTCCTGAGTCTGTTTTGGTTATTTCAAACTCATTCCTAGATTGTAGGAAATCATCAATTTGATCATCATCTTGGAATATTTGCCAATGGTCAAGATTATCTGGTACAGTGGGGCGGTGTTTCACTTGAATGTCATATTGCTCACTCATACATGGTATTGGGCTATTGCTTGCAGCAAAGGCGAGATCATTTGCCAGACTGTTTTGAATCCTAGGGATATAGGTGAGTTCATATTTTTCAAAAGTTTTAAGGATATCCAAAGCTGCATTCCTATATTCTCTCAGTCTTGGGTTCTTTGCTGAATATTCACTTTTGATTTGCCTGATTACAAGCTCAGAGTCTCCTTGGGCTGATATTCTATTGGCGCCCAAGTCTTTAAGCATATGCAGACTGATGAGAAGGGCTTCATATTCCGCAATGTTATTAGTACATTGGAACTCTAATCTAAAAGAATGACCTTCCTTAGTATTGTGTATCCAGATGCCCGCTCCTGAACCTGTCTTGCCACAAGAACCATCAAAGCTTATACTCCAAAGAGTTTCCTTTTCATACATGATACTAAGCTGCTTTTCTGGTTTCTTGGGACTTTGGTCATCAATTTCTTCATCCAGTAATGGTTTGGACATGTCTTCGTTTTCTTTTATCAGCTTGTTTATACCACTTTCATTGTATAGGATAAAAGAATCTAAATTGGAATGAATGGAATAGATGGGGGTATTGTTTGGCTTATCTCTGTTGCTAACCATGTATTTCATGCGAGTTTCCCGGTATAACCTCCTAGTTTGGTTGAAAACTGGGATAGTAGCGAATGACATATCCATTTGAAGGCTACCTTGTATTTTGGCAGCCCATGCTCTTGATAACAGCATTCCATACTTGGGTGTGATGTCGGCCACTACTACATCCATGACTAAGTTTTTGGCTGGTAGTTGTGTTAGGGCAAAATCTAGATTTTTTATCAGACCTAAACATTTTACCTGACTTGAGTCGAAAGAATACAGGTTTTTGTAAGGTTGATTCACTTCTAGTCCTAGGTTTTCCATGACTGCTTTAGGCATGAGGTTATGAGAAGCACCTGAATCCAACATGGCATTATGTAATATTTTGTCCCGTATGTTTAAGCTTAAATAGAAAGGAGAGATAGTTCCTTCTCGATATTCACCTTCTACTTTAGGGCCAAATAAAAGCTCGGGTTTGTCGTCAGTTAGATTCAAGGTATCTGCCCTACTTTCTAGGTCAAAGACTTTGAAGATTTGAGATCTATACCTATCTATAGTTATTAACTCTGTAAGGGGTATGGTAACTTTTATTTTGGAAATTTCCCCTTCGAAGCTAAAAGGAGTAGGTAGCTTGGGCATATTTGTTTCAGCTTTTTCAGACATAACCTTTTCTATGTTCTTAATTTGCTGACTTTGGCTTGGGACTTCTTTTGATACAATCACCCTTGGGGTTTCTTTAGAGGTACTAGGAGTGTCTGAGCTAGTACTTGTCTGAATGGCCTTACCTTTGTTTTGGTCAGTCTTCTCAACCTTGATTTTGTCACTGCTTGATGCTTTTTTGAGGATGGTATTTGGAGCTTTAGCAGTATTAGAGTTACCTTTCTTGATATTATCTTGGTTTCTTTTGCTTCTAAGGTCATATCGCTTGTGGGCTTCTACAATAGCATTTTGAAACTCTATGGCAGGGTCATCGGGATCTTCATAATTGGTCTCATCTTGATCAGGAGAAAAGAACGCTTGTTCTTCTTCGGTGAGGTACACCTCACTCTCATTGTCAGACCCTATGAGGTTTAAATGATGTTCATCAAGAGGTTCTGAGTCCCTATCATCTTCTTCCACATAGTTTTCATTGAATGGTGGCCTGATCTGTTGGTCATTATCCCTTGGTCTGTTTTGGGGCTGCTCCTTCCTAAAGTTTTGGTTTCGGTTTCTGATTGGAGGGTTTGGCTGGTTGTCCCTAACAGGAGCTTTTTCATTGATCTTTTCCCACATTTTAGCCATGGATTTGACTAGGTCATCTATTCTAGGATCTAGGGAAGGTGATGAAGTGGAGACCTCATCTCTATATGTGACCTTTCTCTCTGATCTAGTTCTGGCTCTTTTTTCAGCTAAGTTGGCATCTGCTTTTATAGCTATTTGTTGCATTTCCTCCAAGGTAGGGGGATCCTTATCTCTCAGATGATATGTCATGTCCGGATCAAAACCCTCAGGAAATTTTTCCAAAGCTAAACCAAGTGGAGGTTTGAAATGAGGTGGGAGGGAGTTATATACACTATTGAACCTAGTACAGTAAGCTTGGACACTTTCCCCATTTTCCCGTTTTAGATTGTTATATTCTGACAGGATTTGAATGGGGTTTCTTCGGATTTCCCACCTATTTCTGAAGACTTGATGTAGTTCTGGGATATCATGGATACTTTTTGGAGCTAAGCTTTTGAACCATGCTTTGGGTTCACCACCAAGACTTTGGGCGAATATTCTCATTCTGACAGTCTCGTCTTGTACCTCTAGGTATTCATAAGCATCAGTCATCCTACTTATATGCTATTGAGGTGTGGTGGTGTCTTCTCCAGTAAAGTGTGGGATTTTGTCTTGATATTTGTTTGGGAGAGGAGCTAAAGGCGGTGGCAACACCAAAGGTGCGTACCAGGCTGCCATGACTGGAGCTAATGGATGATGTATAAGATGAGGATTAGTGGGCTGAAATGAAGTGGTTTGAACAGTGGCGGTTTGACCAGGTGTGACGGATGAACTTGGACTAGTGATCTGGTTTTGAGCAGATCTGGGATGATAGGAGCCAAACTGATAAAGAAGCTAGAAATCAGGAGGAGTGGTAGGTGAAGCTTCTCTACTAGGACCCTGTGGTGTGTCTAGGGGTTCAAGATCGTCAAAGTTTATCTTACTATATGATTTGCTTCTGAGAAGAGTTTGTGATGACTCTAGTTCCAAAGGTGAATCTAGTAGGATGGTGCGATGTTTAGGTACAGATCTTGTTCTACGGGTGAATCTACCAGAAGTTAGATGATCAGTTTCGGAAGCTTGCCACAGAATCTTCTCTGGGTCATCTACTATGATAGGGGGATTTGGGTCTGGATGAGCTCTGGTATTGATTTTTCGTGAAGCTAGATTTTAGATCCAGAGTTTAGAGAGAATGGTATTGGTGAATGTTTTGGATGAATGGTTTTTCTAAAGTTTTACTAAGGTGAAGGATGGTCAAAATAAAGGGATGGATTAGTGGAGTCGCCAGGTGGAACTGGGTTGTTGTTGTGAAGATAGCTATGGTCCACCACCAGTAACTAATCTGGGAATGTTTTTTGGATTTTCTGAGTTTTATGTGCAGCCTATGGTTTGTTAAAGTATTCTAGACTTGTTTCAACACTTTTCTAGGGTGATGAGAACAAAAAGAGTTTACTAAAAAATGAGTCTAGGGACTGCTTGCTTGTTTATGGTACCTAAAGGACCAAAGAGTCTATAAGAGTTTGCTGGACTATTATGTACTCAGTGTCCCACCATCTCCCGCTATGTTAGTGAGCGATGGGATAGGTCTATCGGATAGTAGCCTAGAGTTTTGAAAAATAGTAAGGCTTACTAGAAGTTAGTGGAGTCGCCAGGTGGATTATCAGTTGTTTTGAGATATACTTGTATGGTCCACCACCAATACTGTCAAAAACCAATCTAAGGGAGTATTTTTGTGGTTTTTTCTGAGTTTTATGTGCCTACAAGGTTTGGAAGAGTTTTCTATAACTGACTCATCATTTTGCTAAGATGGCGAGGGAGCTATTTTCTACCCTTCAGACAATATCTAGATATACTAAGCTTGATTGAGACTTCAAAAGTTACTAAGGTGTACTTAGATTGTCACTAACTCAGAAGGTCCTACTGTGAGTGTCACTATGTTAGTGAGCAGTGGGATAAGTCAATCAGATAGTATTCTTTAAGGTCTCTTAAGGTTAGGGAAACTAAGTTCGTTTAATACTCAGGGTCCCACCGTGATCGCCATTATGTTAGAGAGCGGTGGGATAAGTCAATCAAACAGTATTCTTAAAAATAAGGGACTTCTAGAGTTCTAAGGTGTCCTTAGATTGTCACTAACTCAAAGTCCCACCGTGATCGCCATTATGTTAGGGTCCCGTGATTTGGCCGATTGGCTAGCCAAATGACGATGTAACATCAAACCAAGCTTTGGAGCCCAAGGACCTAGCTTTCCTGGACTCAGAGAGGGCTCTCTCTATATGTGTAAAAGATGTCGGTGTGTTTACTTGCGGTGTTCTGATATTAGGCTAGTTATGAAGTGTGTTTTTGGTTTTTTAGTTTTTAAGTTTGTGAGGGATAAAACTGATCAAATACATAAACTGGATAACAAGATGTAGATAAATTGGGCTATGGGGTCAAACAGCTCAAGGAAGCTATGAAGTGATGATGTAAAGCTGCTGTAGGGCCGATTTGATTCACGGTAGAAGGGATCTCTGGGAAAAATGGATTAAGTGGACAACAAGTTGGTGAAAGACAAGGGATTTCAAGTGTAACTAGTTAATAGCAGACAATAAACATGTAATAGCAAACCATTAATCATGCTAAGCATAACTATAAGCTAATTAACACAGAAACTGACTCAAACAAAGAAGAAAGGATACAAGTCCTCTAACTGAACAACAGATTTTTGGGGAAAACACATAAGACAAACTAACAACTCATAAACTACGCCGAATGACTAAACATAGTCTTCTAAGTCAGTTGGGCACCAGATGCTGCTTTCAGTTTTAGCATTTTAGCAAAGGGCTAGATCGGGACTAGGCCTCCTTGGTTCAACAAGATGATCAAATCGCTCAAGAGAAAGTTTTATGGACAACTATGGGAAGCTAATAGGCAGGAGGGTAAAACCATACATCCCACTACAAGGTAGAACTTGAATAAAACTTACAAATAATACCTTTGCGGCTATGAGTGTTTGTCTTTTACACCATGTAGGTAGCATCAGAAAGCAGGAGATTCTGTGGATTTGGAGGTGCCTCCATGGGCATATCTCAAAATCAATCTCATCAATTATAGCAGCAAGAAAGAAAGAATAGAACAGAAGAAACACAGTAAGAAGCACTATACCATTCTACCATGTCAAGGAATCCATCAACAAGCCTTCAACATTCCTCAAAAGCATCCAAGAGGCAGTCCAAAAATCATAACTCAAATGTATTCTTCAAAGCTCATATGACCAATGCATTAATTCTTCTCTCAAGTTCAGCCTCCTGATTTACAATGAGAACCATGGAATAAATAGGCTTGAGGGAGGAAAACCTCATGGAGCAACTAGCTATCCCATTGGCCAAGTCAAAATATCTAAACTTGTCCTTGAGGCTTTGCAAAGCCCAAGGCACAAAATATCCCACAAAATATCTTAAAAACTGCTAAAAACGGAAATTATATTGACTTTACATCATTTCCCCATGATAAAAATAGCTTAACGCACATTTGGGAAAAGCAGATTTTTGGAGTTCAAAAATTACAAAAATACTTCATATTTATGCCTGAAAAAGGTCCCCTGACTTGCTGGATGAAAATGGCAGCCTTCCCGATGTCGAAATGGGGCTCATGAGGGCTTGCTGGAAAGCTCTCTGTGTCTACTTTCCGGCGCAACTGAAACCAACTCAATTTGAGGTCCGGAAGTCATCCAAAACTGTACATGTGTGTAAAAACCCAGAAAATAGCAGACTGCTGATATGGCGGGCAGAACGTGCAAAAAGAGGGTGTTTTTCGCCAATTTGAGGGGGCGAATGATCTTCAAATGCCCTGAAAATCGCTGGAGACCTGCTCATGGAATTATGGCATCCATCGGTATCATTCTTTTCCCTTGACGACTCATCAAACTGAAATGGCGAATTTACGAGTTTTTGGCCAAAAACCCAAAAAATGCCAAAAAACAAAAAGTTGTCGAACAAGGCCCAAAATTTGCATGCATGACCCTCAAGGGTCCATAGCAACGTGCTCCGAAGCTGAGGCCAAAATATCAAGGGCTGATATTCTTTTCCCTTCCTTCCGTGCTAGGCGCTTCTCCTTCAACTTCTTCAATTTCTCTTGTGCTACCTTTAATTTTCGCCTGGCAAACTGATTTAGCTTCTGAAAGTGAAGAGTCCTCTTTCTTTGTAGCTCAAGATCCCTGTTCGCCCTCTCAAGCTTTGTCTCCAAATGCTGGTTAGCTCTCTCAAGCCATGCTTCTTTGTTTTCCTCAATTTCCTGCTCAAGGAGGGAAGTGAGGGGAAAGGCCTCGAAATGAGCTTGTTCTTCTCCTCTCTGTTTTTCCAAGGCTCTTCTAAGCCCGATGGTCCTAGGCCTCTTCCGCCTAGGCTGGTCTTCCTCCTCTTCATCATCAAACTCGCCAATGAGCTCTTCAATTCTTACTTGCGCCTTTTCTGCCTCTTTCTTATACTTGATTTCCCTTGCCTCATGAATAGCTGCATGAAACTTCATCTGTTTGTTTTCAACCTCCAAGAAGTGGTTGAAATTCCTCGCCCTTTGAAGGTCTTCTTGTAACACCTCAATTTGCCCCTCTTTGTGAATGAGGAGGTTTTCAAGGAGGCGGGCCTCATTGTCACTATCATCGCTTTGGATAGGGATAATAGCTAATTCACCCCCATGCTTTGTACTTTCTCCAATTCTACTTTTGCCTTTGAAAGCCAATCTGGCGCTTTTCCTCCTTGGCAAGCTAGAAGGTGTCTTTTTGGGCAATTTCCTCTTGCTAGGAACAGTCTTGGTCACTGTTTGGATGGCAGCTTTAGCTTGCTATTCTTCCTCAATATCTTGTCCAGTTTGTGGCTCAAAAGGTGCTTCAATTTCTTGCCCCACTTGTTGTGCTTCATCAACTGTCTGCTGCTGTCCTTCACTTCTATATGCTGCTGTCCCTCAATATCTGCCTGCTGCTGTCCTTCAATATCTGCATGCTGCCCTTCATCACCTATCTGCTGCTGGTGTTCACTGCCCTCTATCTCTTCCTGTTGACTTGGCTGTCCCTCAACATCCAACAGCTGCTGTTCATCAACCTATAGCTGCTGCTGTTCACTGCCTTCTCCTTCTCCCTGTGGTTCACTGCCCTCTCCTTCTCCCTGTTGACTTGGCTGTCCAGTGGTCATTTTGAGTTTTTTAGGGGTAGGCCTACTAGACAAAGGCACTGGGCGATGGACAGGCTGAGTAGGAGACACATGAACAGGAGGGACAGTGGCGAAATCTGAATGGCTAATGAATGAATCCCATGAAACCCCTTTCTTCTCCAGCTGGTGTAAGAAGATAATCTTGATCAAGGAATGATGAAAAAGAGAAGGGATTTGCTGAGGTGGAGCCTTCTTTTGGACAGTAGCTGCCATTTTTTCTATGCTTTTGGACAAAAAGTACGGAAGGTTTAGTTGCCTGCTTCTGGTAAAATGCATCAACAAGCGGACATGGTAGGCATAAATTTGATTAAACCTCCCTTCACAAGTGAAATATCTCATTATGGCTTTCATCAGTGGAGCATAACTGTCAAGAAGATAGGAAAAAGGGAAAATAGCAGTGATAGTTTCCCTATGTTCAGGCTTGATGAAAGGTTTATAATCCTCTAGATCAAGATGAGCTTGTTTAAACCAATTTTCACCATGATACGGGATCTTGGTAGCCTTGGATACATACCTTGGAGAAATTTTGAAGTCAAGACCCGCCAATTGGAAGTGTTTGTCCTTGAATCTCAAAGCGCACAAATGTGTGAGTGGCGAAAAACTCTTGACTTCTTCTATCCTCTGGCAAAAATCAAGATAGCCTACTTCATGGAAATTGAAAAGCACGGATGGGTGAGCATTGATTTCTTCTATGGAGATAGGCTCATATCTCTTATGTGGACCGCTCCTGTGATCTCGCTTTGGAGGCATTCTGACTTTGACCAAACTTTGGAAGAGGCAAACTGCCTTAACTGTATGAAAACTGCTCTGCTGGATTGAAACTAGTCACTTGACTCTTTATACAGAAAAAAAAAATGTGGTTAGGATAGATTGCAACAATGTTTTTTGTTGAATAAACCACCTCTGCACTCCTTAAAAATAGCCCTTCAACTCTGGATGCACTTCAGCCAGGCAAACTTTTTAATATGGTGCCATGTGTAAAGATGAGACAAACTCCTGTGTCAATTTCCTGTATATAGTGTTAGGCAAACATAGCTACATCTCTGTCTTCAATGTAAAACTGCAATCATCAACCACCTGTCTTTTAGAAGTGGCCCTATTCACCTTCAGAATATCTCTGTCAACAATTCTTCAAAATGATACAATATAGTGAAAAGAAAAAGCAGACCCAGGTTAGGTGTAAAATCAATGCACAGTGCTTTAGGAAACACACCCTTTATTTGTGAATTCAAAAGATCAACCACCACATATGAACCTCTGTCTCAAAGTTAAATTCAATCATCAACAACCTCTGCCCTTCTTTTGTCCTGTAGAAAGTGGCCCTGCACCTTTGGAAAATCTCTGTTCAACAAACTTACAGTAGTGAAAAATACAGTGAAATAGGGGCAGATTGCTAGAAGGGGCTTGTTGTGATAAGTGCTTTGATTACCCTGTCCTTCAGAAATGGTCTTCCTCTTGAAAAATATCACAATCAACAGCTCTTCAAAATGACACCATATAGTGAAAAGAAAGGCAGAACTAGGTTAGGTGACATATTAGTGCACAATGCTTTTTAGGAAACACACCCTTTGCTTGTGAGTTTAAGAGATCTACCAATACATCTATACCTCTGTCTCCAATGTTAGAGTTCAACCATCAACAACCTCTGCCCCTCAGTGTTCTGTTCACCTTTGACAATCTCTGTCAACAACTCTTCACAGTAGTGACAAAATATAGTGAAAAAGGGGCAGTCTGCTAAAAGAGTGTGCTGTGAGAAAATGCCAATAATCACTCTGTTCTTAAAGTCTAAGATGTCAACTAATATACCAAAATCCTTGCTCAAGGAGGCTTTCAATCTTTTAACAATTCTGCCCTGTATAGGTGTGCCACCTTTCAACAATTTGCATCTCTAGCAAACCATTATACCTATGTCTAGACAGTAAAAACACAGGACTGGAGTAAAATGACAGAGCTTTAGAAGACTATCAAGCTTTTGGACAGAGGTTATATGAGTTTTCTCTTTCAAACAACAAGAATGTCAAACCCCTCTTACTGAGTGCACTTCACTGTTTTAATAGTGTGGAAATGTTTGGATGACAGTGTGAAGGTTCCTCTTCAGAATTAGGCCTGTCTTTCTACAACAAAAATCTCCTTTTAATCAAAACACAACTCTTTACAGGAAAACCTCTGCCCTTCGATTGGTTTGAAGATGAAACAAACTGGCTCTTAACCTGAAAACCCAGTATCTCTATAAGTGCTCTTTGAATGACAAATTCAGCCTTTTATCATATTGCAATACTCAGCTCACTGTGTAGAAAAGACTGTTTTTTCTTTTAACTGTAATGACAAGGTCCGGGGTTTTAAACCTTCTTTTCATTTATCAAAACCTTGAAATCGACGGGGAATATATAAAAATACCTTGAATTTTGACGAACACCTGTTTTGAAGGGCTGCAGAAATGCTGGAAACTTTTGACACTTGCGCGGCACCTTTTGAAGAAAACACGTCGCGCAGAAAGCACTTGTCGGGTCGGCCTGTCGGGTGGTCGGGCGGCCTGTACAGGCGCGTCGCGCCAATGTACAGGCATGTCGCACTGTCAACGGTGGTCCGTGCAAATTTTCGCCCAGGCACGTCGTGCGCTAACACAGGCGCGTCGCTCGGCTCTTCTCAGTGCAAACTTCTGAACTTTCGACCAGATTTTCTTGCTTTGGTGCTAGGGAGACCGGATTCGTCTTCAGTTTTTTGAAAATGAAATCTTTACTCTCACACTCACTCTTTGATGTCATGTCACAACAAAACTCCAACGGTCGTTTAAACTTTGAAAGTAACATTGATTTTTTAACTTTGTTTTGTGTTTAAACTTTGGGCTTGTCATTTTAAATATGTGAACCCAAACATTGACTCTGACCCCGAGCTTTAAACTTTGACAAAAACTCAACAAACTCCACGCCACTTCTGCTACTGTGTTTTAATAATACAGGTAGTTTTTCAATTTGTTCTAACAGCTCTTGGTCTTCGGCAGATTCTTCATCTTTTACCTACAGTAGGTGTTCAAATCCCTGCCTGTTGTTACACCATTTTTTGGTCATCTAACTCTTCATCATTAGATGGACCCAAGTACACCATGTAAGACCAGTTTTACCCCAAGTAAAACTGCTTTCACTATGTTAATTAGGAAACCTCAAAAGGAATAATTAATTAAACCATAATTTAATTATTATTCCCAGTCATGTTTAACCCAAAAACAAAGAAATTAATGAGATAAACCCATAGTTATCTTATTATTTTCTAGAAATAATTATTTAAATAATATTCCTTGTTAAATATGACCAAATCAACCACCATTAATCAACTAAATCATTATTTATTTGATTATATCCCAACCACTTCCTTAAAAAGATAAATAAATCATTTATTTATTTATTTTTCACTAATCAAGGGATTTGACCCAAGTCAAACACCCTTCCCCTCCAACAAATAATAATAAAATATTCCATAGAGGTGGATCTAGATTTGGTTAACATTATTTTAATCATGCACCAAGATCTAGAATGACCCAATATTTTGTTATAAATAGGAGGGTTTTCCCCTTCATTCTTCACCTTTTGTTGCATACTAGATCACTTTGGATCTATACACTCGGTCTCATTTTCTGTCATTGTTGCTCCCATTGAGCTCTACCTTCTACATTGGGTTTTCTACATCTACAAGAGAGAGAAAGCTTAGATCTGAAGTGCTGAGGACTACAAAGAACCCATCCCATTGAGGAGATCCGGATACACCTTCTTGTTTCCTCCCAGGTGCCCTGTAATATAAAAATTCATTCAAAAAATCGTGTTCTTGTCTTGTCTGTTGGATGCATGGAGCAAACTCTTTACTTAACTGCTTAATGTCTTTCCATTTATAGATCTGTTTGTTGCAGCACTTTAACTACTAATTGCAGATCTGAAGATGTTTTGCAGCCATTATTGTTGTTAGGGCTATTAGTTATGCGTAGCTAAAGTGGTTCTTTCTCGTACACTTCGACGAAGAATTCATACTAACAAATGGCGACTCCACACGGGTTTTAAATTACGACCGCTGTCGTTTTTCATATTCCTGCATATCCAGCTACTTCAGGCCCTAGGGCTTCTTTTTTAGCTGCTTAGTTTTTCTCTTTTCATGTCATTTTTCTCACATAAAACCCTAAAAACCCAAAATTTCTAACTTCCGTGTGTTTCTGGCCCTATTGCGCAGGTAAGCGACACCAGCCGCACCTGAGACGGCAATTTTTCAGAAAAAATCACACGAAACAAACGGACGCAGGGTCGCACCTTTGGCCCAAACCCGCGACCGACGCACTTTTCAGCCAGAACCTCGGCGATCTCAACCAAAATCAAAGGCCGTAACCTCGCGACCCGCCTTTTTTCCAAAGATTTTTCCGTAATTTTTCCGGGTCTCACAAGTAGCCTTACTGTGGTTTTCCAAATTTCCTCGTTCCTTGCCCCTAGGTTGGCTGATCCGGACTGCTTACTCATCTGTTGGGAACCCAAATTTCCTTAGGGCTTTAGAAATCTCCACTTTGTGGAAGAGTTTCAAAATTGCTTACCCGTCGCTCGTGAGCTTCACTCTCTTCTTTTCCAGACTGCGGACTACCTGCATCCATCGAAATCAGCCTCTTTTCCTTTCAAATCACCTCTTGTCGTTTTGTTTGGACCTCCCCTAAAGGCCTCTGCCTTGCCCCTCCCGGCTTTTTGCTGATTTCCCTTTTTTTTTTTTTTTTTCCAGCCACCTTGCCCCTGTCTCTTGGCTGTGATCTGCACCCCTTATCTGCAGCTTTATCCTCCGGATCTCTGTCCCCTTTGACCCTAGATCTGTTGAGCTTCATTTGTGTGTGTTTCCATAGTTTTTCCCTTTCTTTTCAGCATAGTTTTGAGAGACCCACTTTCTTGGGTTTGATAGATGCATATGTAGCTGTTATTTTTCTGTTATTTCAGCATTTTTATTCTGTTCTCTGTAGGTTTATTTTCAGCTACGTTGCACACTTTTTTGCTCTCAACAACGGAAAGGGTTTAAAAATTAAAATTAACGCACACCACACACCGACCTTAAGTGAAGAAGCGCCTGGTTTACACCGCCTGGCAAAGACTCTAAAATCAATCGTCACTGCACCTTATCTGCCCTTGACCTTCTTGATTTTGCCCCTTTCTGCCCTTGTCGCTTTCCTTCTTCCTGTCATCATTGCGCCCCCAAGGCGCCTTTCCCGGAGACTTCTTGGCCTTCATCCTCAGTTCCCGGTTGATCGACCTGCTCCGCACCGTCGTCGTCGAGCCAGTCCACCTTCGAGTCCGCACTCCGACTCCTCTCCCGATTCCTCAGGTCCCCCTTCTCCTCCCGGTTCTCCCCCTTTTACCTTCACCATGTCTGAATCAGGGCCCAATGCTAGCGGCCCCAATACCGGCCCTCCTTCTAGCGGAACCGTCACAACCACTACTCCGGCCACCCCTGTGCTGCCGTACATTGCAGGCCTCAGCCTCCCCGATTTCCATCAGTTGATTAACGACCCCATCCACCATAATACTACCTGGCCCACTATGCCTACCAAGTTACCCTCCGATATCCCTAAGTTCGAGGGCCTTAATGGCGACGACCCAACCAATCACGTCCGGTCTTTCCACATGTGGTGTTCCTCCAACTCCATTACCGATGACTCCATCCGTCTTCGGTTGTTCCAACGCACGCTTACCGGCGAAGCTTCTAAATGGTATGTAGAGCAGGCCACTTCCTCCCATACCACGTTAGAGACTCTTGCCCAAGCCTTCTTGTCGTACTTCCATCTCCCTCTCCGATACGACACTGTTACGGAGCTCTTGACTTCATTTAAGCAATCCTCTTCCACACGCCTTTCTGCCCATGTTCAGGAATGGCGACGAAGACGGAGCTTATGTCGAGCCCCTCCCTTTGAAGATCGGGTTTACATGGACTGGTTCCTTCGCACCCTCCCGTCTCCCATCGGTAAAGATGTCGCCTCTCACTTTCCTCAATCTGAAGAAGCCGCCCTCCAAATAGCTTTAAAGTATGACCTGATCTATGCTCAATCTGGTTATGTTTATACCGTTCTTCCTGACATCCCCCGGCCCGGTGGCGCTAACGCCCCGGGGGCATCTCATTCCGCCGACGGTATTGTTGGATCTCTTTTCCACCCCTCTGCTCATCCTCCTATGAGCCATGGCCCTCCTCAGGGAGGGGCCAGCACCTCTAGCACTCTGCCCCCTCCCGGCAACATGAATCCAGGATACGGCATGCCTCCTCCTTTTGCCCAACCTCCTGCTTACCTCAATGCTGCCCAACCCAACCCTTACTTTTATCCGCAGCCTGGTGCGCCAGCTCCCCTAGCATATGCGTTTCCGCCTCCCTTGCCTCCTCACCACCTGCAACAGCCCTTACAACCCCCTCCAGGGCAAGTATTTGCGCAGCAGGGTGCGTTTAATCCCCCTTCCCAAAGAAGGCGGAGAGGCAACCAGAACCCATCTGCCCCCGGTAACCGAGGACCCAATTCTGGTATGGACCCTAACACTAGCAACCAGCCTCAGGGCATTCCGCCCAGGCCGGACAGGCCGCTTCGCACAAACAAGCCTTGTTCGTGTTGCGGTGTTTACGGTCACTACACTCACGATTGCCCTCTCTTACCCCAGATGCGACAGATGTGGGAGTCTCAAGCCACATTGCACGGACAGCACACCTCCCCTCACGCTCCTCCTAATGTGGCCACTACCCAGCCAGCTATGTTCACTGATCCTTTCCCTCAACAGGGATTCATGGCTACCCACCCCCCTGACAGCCATGCCGCCACACCCTCGTCCATTTCTGGTTCCTCTGACTACCAGATCCTCATGATGCACTCCGATCCGTCCCCTTCCGTCGACCTTCACCTTCAAACTCGGTCTCGCCAGTACCCCAAGCCCCCTGCTCAGTCTGCTCCCGAGCCTCCATCTTCAGGTTCTACAGAGCCTCTTTCGACATCCAGTGGCCCCTTACACATCCCTCAACCCAAAGTCGAGGTTCACCCAAAGATTCCAAAGGGTCCATTACGCCGAAATGCTGCTTCCGGTCGAGCCGCTCAATCGTACAGTATAGTAGATGATTTGGCACAATCCCCTGCTGCCATTTCCACACTGGAACTCCTCCAGTCGTGCCCTTCTCAAAAGAAGGCTCTACTATCTGCCGTGGGCGCTGTTGATCCTGCCGATGACCAAATGATTGTTTTCGACGCCACTCAATCGGACCACCCTCCTCTTCCTCCTTCCGTTGCTTTCCAAATCCCAGTCAAAATCCGGAACGCCACTGTATCCCGCTGTATAATTGATGAGGGGGCATCCACCTGTGTGATGTCCGCTTCGGTTTGGAAGCAACTCGGATCCCCTGAGATGGCCCCTTCCACGATCACCCTTCGAGCGTGGGACGGTCATGCCTCCCAGCCTATTGGCCTGTTTCGTAACTGTCCCATCACCCTCGCCGGTAAGACTGTTTGCGTTGATGTCGAAGTCATTGACGCCCCTCTAGACTACAACATCCTATTGGGGCAAAGCTACACCTATGCCATGTCTGCTGTCCCATCCGCGGTCTTCCGTAAGATGTCTTTTCCACATAACGGGAAGATAGTCACCATTGACCAGCTATCGTATCATGAGTCATCGTCTCAGTCCTCCTCCGAGACGACCATCTCTTCTGTAGCCAACAAGCAAACTGTCGATTCCTTGACCAGTGTCTCCCCTGGCGTTTATAAAGATTCCACCTTGCTTGGTACTTTTCCTCACCTTCCTCCCCCTCCCGTTACTGATCCCAGCTTGTCGAATGTTTGCATGATGCAATCATCTCAGGCTGCCCATAAACGGCCTGCCTCAGCTAGCCCGCACCCTCCTCCCCCCCCTCCGCAACCCGCTCCAAGCCATCTCACCCACCGATCTCCCTTCTCGCCCTCCCCCTATAGCTGGCACCCCGCACCTCTTTATCCTCCAGGATCGGTCCCTCCTGGCCTTAACCATCTTGGAGCCGTTCCTCCTGGTCATTACCCTGCTGGACAGATCCCCTTCTTGGCTCCCCCTCCCGGAGTATATTCCGTCCCCGTCATGGCCACCCTTTCTCTCCCTAACTTGACCTTGGGTATTCCGGTTTGGTACCTTGACCCCCAGCCGCCACCCCCCCTGGTCACCCCAAACCTTACATGGCTTTGACACCGGTTCAACCGGTCCCCCTCGCTTCCTCCATAGCCAACGTGCCCCCAGCACCTCCACAGGACCCTTCTCCTGCTGCGTCGGCTCCCGGGAAGAAAGGAAAAGCCCGCAGGGGGGCAACCAAAGACCAAACCACCACAACCACCTCGGCTCCTCCCCCACCCTCGAAGCCTTGTGCCTTATGTGATGTCATCGGTCATGCCACTCATGCTTGTCCCGAGTTACCCCGTATTCGCCCCATGGTAAAAGTCGCGTTCCCCGACACTACGGTCCCCGAAACTCCCACTCCTGCTTCGACCGTCTCCAAGAACCCCAAGACTCTCCGCACCAACAAGCCTTGTGCTTTGTGCGGTGTCCATGGCCACTACTCCCATCATTGTCCTCACCTGACGCATTACCGTGACTCCCTTGAGGTGATCCGCGAGTATGAGGTTGAACAAAATCAATCCGCCTCTCCCATTCTCGCGCAGTATGCTGCAGCCCAGCCTGAGGATTCCACCGATCCCATCCACATTCCCCCCCCCCCCCGATGTCCAGATGACGGAGTCTACAGTCACCATTCTTTACCTATCCTCCTCTGCACGACACTTGGAACCTAGCCCGTCTGCCGCCTCCCCCATTGTGTCCCTTGATACTCGAGATCACTCCACTGGTGTCTCTGTTGACCTTCGCAGCCCGAGTCCTCGCCATGTTTCCGATAGCCATCATACATCACCTTGTTTGAGTTTTGCTCATCCTTCCCCTTCCCCCCGCCATTTCCGCTTGATGACTTCTGCCCCCTCACGCTGCCGTCCTTTCCTTTCATCCCCTCATGTATTGTCTTGTCACACCACCTTGCGCATCCCCCCGTCCACATCCTTTATCGGTTACGCCGATGGTGCAAGTCGCTACTCCAGAAATCTTGCCTCGGCAGGGTGGGCCATCTTCACCCCCTTGCATGACCTCGTTCTGTCTAACGGGGTATGCATTGGTTCTGCCACCAACAATCAGGCCGAATACGATGCAGTGCGTGGCCTACTAGCTGATGCCTTGCTGCATCGCATTCGCCACCCGCACGTTCGCTTGGATTCCTTGCTTCTTGTCATGCAACTAAATGGTGTTTATCGTGTGCATAACCCTGTGCTGTTTCGACGCTACTTACGCGTGAAAGTCTTAATACGTGCGTTTGAAACCATCACTTTCAACCATGTACCCAGAGACCAGAATCACTACGTAGATAGTATTGCAAACCATGTTCTAGATTGGCATTTATCACACACAATTCATACAGGACAATAACATTAAATCAACCATCAAAAGACGATGCATATCCTTAATATGTGTCGCAAACCATATATTGATGAGTCCCTTTACTCTGATACATACGACATGCCCATAGCATGTTCCAAAAACTGGGGGCACCATACGCCCCCCCACACACATACATCCGACATGCCCATAGCATGTTACAAACCAAAAACAAAAACTGGGGGCACCATATGCCCCTCCCTACACTATAGGAGGCACCCCCGCCCCTACATACATCAAAGGGGGCACCATATGTCCCTAATCACTATCTGGAGGCTCCCGGGCCAATGGCTCTGCCCCTGCAGCATGTAGATCACGCATAGTTTGACCGGCCATCGCCATGCGCCGCATGATACCTCGCCACTCCAAGGGGAGACCAACACATGGCTCTATGTACTGGTCGTCTAAATCCTGCCACCCGCGCTCTGATACTCCGGTCAACAGCTGCTCACATCTACGGCGGATGTCCTCCAGTAGGGCAGTTGCACCATCATTTTGCGCTGCCCTCGATCCACTCGGACCCGTAGCTCCAGACGCTGCCGGTCGTCCCATATATCCGGCCGGTTTTACCGGTGCTATATCTGCATACCAAAAGTCCCTGAATCAGTATCATTATTTACTATTCAAAAACTTTAAACATGCCCATATAAGAATAGCAATTTTTCACTTACCATCGGGCCCCCAGACTCGACCAGGCGGAAGTGGCAGATCCGGATCCCCACAGTAGCTCATCCCACTATATGGGTAGTCGTCTATGTACAACGGCATCTGATCCCAATGGGCAAAAAACTCCGGTCGAAATGTTCGCCCGACCGCCCCTCCTCCTCCTTTGCAGAGTAGTCGTCCCCAACGACGCATCCTAGGCTCTCTCGGGCCCCCATCTGGAAGCTGCACGCGAGGCCTCAAGGTCGGGATCTTCTCAAAGAAGAAGGCGCACAACAAAGTCCCATATGAGCAATCATGATTCACCTGCCGCTTGCATAGCGACAACTGTCGCTTTAGCGACACCAACATCATTTGGGCCCACCCAAAGTAGGTCCCACTCAACACACTCTCCACTATCATCATCTCCCCACCGGTGATGTGATGGAACGCCTGGGTGCCTAGGATTCGCAGCACAGCTGCAGCCACTGCACGGGTTTCTAGCCTCTCTAGATCCCCGATCGATATCCGAGTCCCCTTGACTTGGAACCCCGGTCGACAATGGCGTTCCACAAACTCCATGATATGCCACCCCCGCGGCAACACTGGCTGCGTGTCTCCCACTATCCCCAATGGTGGGAGGCCGGTCAGGAAATACACATCCTGGACCGTCAGTTCGATCCTGTGCCCCTGCACTACAAAGATCTCCTGATCTGGATCCCAGTAACTGATAATCCGGGCCAGTAATGATTCCCCTTATCTCATCAACGGGTTCTCCACAAACTTGAGAACCCCAAATCTGGCCAATACACGACGGACGCCCTGATCCGCCTGGATCTCTGCCCGAAGTGTTCCCAGATCCCTCTCTCTCCAGTTGACTCGTAACTCTTCCATACCTGCAAAAACACATTCTTTTTGTCAGGGTACAGATCGGGCAACCCATAACCACACACAAAAACCCAACTCCCAGCCATCAAACAGCATCAAGCTCCCCTCCCCTCCCAGGTCGCAGCCTTCTGCCCATTTCTGGACCAGGTCGCACCTTTTGCCCCAAAACCTGCGTCCTGGGTCGCACCTTTTGCCCCAAAAGGTGCGACCCGGCCGTAGAGAGGAGGGAGGGGCTGTTTCTGGGGTGTTGGGCCCTAAACTGCAAATCTAATCCATCAAAATGCAAGAGCAAGGTTAGGCCTCTTACCTCCAACCGACAGATCTCGAATCCAACGGTCAGTTTGTCCGCTACGTTCGCCGCAAGATTTAGGGCCTTCTCTCCTCTCCACATTCACCACAGCAACAATAGCAAATGAATGATTTTGGAGGGAAAACTGCCTCATTAAAAGAGAACCCCCGTTTCTTCTTTCGACTGCTGCGACCACACCGTAGCCCCGTTCGACGAACCGTCAGCACCGCTGGATAGATCTCACCGAGCTCTCAAATGGGTTTTACTTAGTTTTTGGTGATTTGATACTTCACCTGGACACATTTGTCCACGAAGGGTCACTTCACCGCTCCTCAAAATCGAATTTCCTCACTTACGACACTTGTACTTGGGGCACCATATCGCCCCCTTACTTGTCCATGTTCGTGCTGATTTTCGTCATGAGTGCCCACCTTGTACTCATGCTTCTATGACCCCCCATTGGGGCCTTTATTGTGTGGCATCACTATCTAGTCGCCCTTGCTTAGAGCATCCGAGTTGAGTCATCATTGCATTCATGGAGTCTATCCTGCATCCTTTTACACCCTACTATAGCCCTCCATTCTTTTTGCTTGGTTCCTCTCTTGTGTCGCATCTCATGACCTTCAGCCCCACTGTCCCCTGTCCCTTTCGATATTGTGTCGGTCGCTGCCATGTCATTCATGCCCTTTATGCTCTAACAAGGGAAGTCGTCCATTCGCCACTCCACCCTTCCCATTTCCGCCATCATCATTAGTGTCAGTCTGTCCGTCGCTCTATTGCTATTCTCTCGTGCCTTAGTTGAGGATCTCTCATTGCCTCACCTAAGGCGGGCCTCCTTCTGTCGACCTCAACACACTTATCCCAGAAGCAAGGTCTAGAGGGCAGTGTACCTTGGTTCCAGCTTCCACTTTTGTTCGGTGCCTCGGATCAGGCAGGGGGATTTCTTACCTCCCTTTGACTTGATTACTTCTCCAGCTCCTTTCAGCATGATCGAGATTCGTATACTGGACAGTCCAGTGACCCAGCAGCAGCTCTTGATGATTCCCGGGCGTGTGTGAGATGTCTCAGCCCTCATGAGGGGGTGGCCCTGCAGGTAGCCCCCCACATGCCCGGATGCCCTCTTCATTGCAGCCTTTGATGCCGCTCCAGATTTTGATGATGTTGGCCTTAGCCACTTGCAGCACCTCTATGATTTGCATGTATCAGTCAGATTTTGTGAGCCCTTCCCCATTTACAAGGGGCATTTGGGTTGTATTTATCTCATGTACTCAGATGATATTGTATTAGTCCTGGCTGTTATCCCAGGCACATCATGTATGTGAGACTATTCATTGTATTTTTATCTGGCTCTTGATTATGCCAGCTGTACTCTATGGTTCGGTCCCTTGTTCACTGGACACACTATTCTTTTGTACTTTGTCACGGCGGGCATAGGTATGCCTCCCCGCCGCCTTCAGCACAGGTACCCTCTCATAACAGAGACTTGTTGCACCTGCGAGTCTCGTCTCCTCAGGGTCTAGTCCTTCAGCACACTATCTACCTCATATTTCTCTCTCTGACATACCCCTTTGTTGTCTAGTGATTGTCTTCTTACAACGTACTTCGGTCATACGATTTGCTCCTGACACTCGCACGCTGGGGGGCAATCTGTTACACCATTTTTTGGTCATCTAACTTTTCATCATTAGATGGACCCAAGTACACCATGTAAGACCAGCTTTACCCCAAGTAAAACTGCTTTCACTATGTTAATTAGGAAACCCCAAAAGGAATAATTAATTAAACCATAATTTAATTATTATTCCCAGTCATGTTTAACCCAAAAACAAAGAAATTAATGAGATAAACCCATAGTTATCTTATTATTTTCTATAAATAATTATTTAAATAATATTCCTTGTTAAATATGACCAAATCAACCACCATTAATCAACTAAATCATTATTTATTTGATTATATCCCAACCACTTCCTTAAAAAGATAAATAAATCATTTATTTATTTATTTTTCACTAATCAAGGGATTTGACCCAAGTCAAACACCCTTTCCCTCCAACAAATAATAATAAAATATCCCATAGAGGTGGATCTAGATTTGGTTAACATTATTTTAATCATGCACCAAGATCTAGAATGACCCAATATTTTGTTATAAATAGGAGGGTTTTCCCCTTCATTCTTCACCTTTTGTCGCATACTAGATCACTCTGGATCTATACACTCGGTCTCATTTTCTGCCATTGTTGCTCCCATTGAGCTCTACCTTCTACATTGGGTTTTCTACATCTACAAGAGAGAGAAAGCTTAGATCTGAAGTGCTGAGGACTACAAAGAACACATCCCATTGAGGAGATCTGGATACACCTTCTTGTTTCCTCCCAGGTGCCCTGTAATATAAAAATTCATTCAAAAATCGTGTTCTTGTCTTGTCTGTTGGATGCATGGAGCAAACTCTTTACTTCACTTCTTAATATCTTTCCATTTATAGATCTGTTTGTTGCAGCACTTTAACTACTAATTGCAGATTTGAAGATGTTTTGCAGCCATTATTGTTGTTAGGGCTATTAGTTATGCGTAGCTAAAGTGGTTCTTTTTCGTACGCTTCGACAAAGAATTCATACTAACACCTGTAGGTGTAGTATACAATACCCCTGTTCCTTAAAATAATAAAGGTTGTGCTTCTTCTTTTTAAACTATCCAACAATGATCACATGCTGAATGACCTTTGGAACATAGTGAACAATAACTTAAAAGGGGATATCTTCTTGGTGACAGAAATTTAAAAGCCTTGTCTGCAGGTTCTTTTTCCATGTAGTTTTGTGCTACATCTGCCCTTTGGAATGATGACAACTGTGTTTGTTTTAAGACATACAAACAGTGACAGTTTATCAAAACAGACTTCTTCTGCCTATTCATAAGATTGTATACCCATTTGCCTTGTTCATCTGAACAGATAAGCTTGTAAAACAGGAAAACATGGCTTTTGATACACAGTCATTATTTTGCTTTGACCAGTGTGTTGACCCCTTTTTTGTCAATAGAACCATTTCATAACTTAGACTATGTTCACTGTTTTCCCCTCTTGGCGATTTTTATCAAGGAAAGACAATTCCTAATGCGCCAGCAACATTTGAAAACTTTGAACACCATTTCTTGAAAAGCGCTCCTTTGGACCTTTGGCATGTGATATTGTTTTGTTGTTTTGATCCTTTCCCTCAAGGAAACTGCCCCCTTTTTAGTATCAATGGCATACCTTATTCATAACATTTCCTGCCCACCAAGATGTATATTTTGAAAGATATTTTCATATGAATAGGAAGAGTAATACTTTTGAATTAGAAGCATTATCTTTAACCTGTGTAATGACTTCCACTTTCCTTCTTTGTACCTCTCTACCGCACCTTTCTGACTAATTCAGTCTTCAACAATATCCAAGGCTCTGGCCATCTGCTCATACATGGAGGAGGCTCTTCATCAGGTAAGGTATCTAAAGGTGTTTTGACAACTCTGTTTGACACAACTTTTCTCAGGATGTGATGGTAAGTAAACCACTTGAAAAACATCAATCTTAGTATCTTTACTTGCAAGCATCACTGTATTTCAGCAGAAACCCTAGCCAAAGTGACACTGTTTCTCTGCACTGCTTTAAGGGTGACTAAAATATCATCATGTGTTTTGTTCATCTCATGACACACCATTTGAAGGATAGTTTCTGTAATTATGGAGGTCAGTGTCTTTTGAGAAAATAAGAACTTTCCTTCTGCCTGTGTAATGGCATTGGTTAACAGCATCTATTCCATTTGATCCTGGACAAAACAGGCTCATTATGATTGGGATGTTTACTGATGACAGGCCTTTCTAAAGTTCAACAATTTACATGATTTGAAAGCTTCAGATGACCTTCTTTATCAAACCAGACTCTCCTTTCCTTTGAGCTAGCATATTTCAACTATATTCCTGTTATGATCATCAGTCACATTCATAAAACCTGGAGTCCCTGTTTCATTTGTTTCAGTTCAAGTCAAACCTGGACTTTTGCAATCTTCTAAGTCAATACTGGCCCGCGCCCTCTTCTTATGGATGAAGGAGGCACCCTAACCCTCTGCTTGTAAATGAAGGAGGTTCTGGGCCTTGACAATTTACCAGTTTGCTGAGACAGTGGTGAACCTTTCTTACTGTGATTTTCATGCTGGAAAGAGCTGTAAGGTCCTGATGAGTGACTTTTTTTTTGCAGCTTCATCTCAGGCTCATAATACATTTAGAAGCAGCTGTTCTTCTAACTGTAGATCAAGCATTTAATCCTGAGATGAAGTTATATTTCCTACTTTTGTAGAAACCATAGAACACTGTGAAAAACCTAATAGTCAGCTTGAGATTGGGGTTTATGCAGTGCTGAGATCTAGGGGATATGAGTGGCGCGACTTTAGGGTTGTTTGTCAATTTCATTTGCAAAGTAAGAGGTCAGTCATGGTAGGTCTGTTGCAGATGGAGGCTTTTTGGCTTTTTGATGATTGCCAAGGGTGAAATGTCTTAAAACGCCACTTCCTAACCTAGGGGAGACTCTTGAAACAGATGTGGATTTGCCTTTTAAAACTGATGGTCAGACCAATAATGCTGAAGCAAGATAGGATTGTGATAATGAGGTTTTGATTTCGACATGGGCGAACTGAAAAGGTAGAAAGGCGAAAAAAGTTTTAGGAGGGTTTTCTGGATGACATATTGACATGAGGAAATCAGTTTCTAGAAAACTCAGCTGTAGATATAGTCATCACTAACATGTAAAAAATATTGATGGCTAACACCTATTTTCACTCTGCTCCTTAGACCCAAGTCCCTATCCTCTGCTAATTGTATTGAACCTCTTAGGTGGTGCAACATTCTCTTTGTTACCTACAACCTGAGTTCTTGCTCACTTTTTGTCCAATTTTCCTTTTTTCCATGCATTACCCTTCCAATCTAGCTTAGTCTCTGTTAGTCATCAGTAATTTCTACTATCTGTAGATGACTAAACATTGGTTATAGATTTCTAAAAACAAAATTCCCTAAATATTGTGAGTTTTAGAAATCTCACTGCCTTCATTATCCTTATAGAAAATTTTTCACTATTCTACCATTTTTCCATTTCGTGGTCACCCTGCCACTCCTAAAGGATTCCTTATGGACTTATGCCTCCTATCTCCATCCTTTTTTCCTACCTATGACCTCATCACTCTGTTTTTCCCTTACCCATAACACCACTTTACAACTAGGGTTACCTATAGCCTATTCCTTCCCATGTTCACCAAGTTCCTCAAGCATTGATGGTCTCAAAACTATCTTTTTAGGCTCTTTAGATAAATTAAGTACATTGTATTTGGATCTTCAATACACCACTTTGTCAATACCTTGTTTTTACACTTGAATAATCCAAACCAAATTTCAGTCAAAGACCAGGTCAAAGAACCCTCCCACTAGGTCATTAGGGTTTCACAGGTTATAAGGTCATCATTGATGTTTTAAGTACTTCTTTTCCTGTGCTAGAAGCTGGCTCAGATGTAATATAATATCAGCACATGGTTATCTAAGAAAGATCAGAAAATTTCAAAAGAAGACTACTTTATCAAATTCAAGTTCTGCAAATGGTAAATGTGAACTTTGACACTTCTTCAGGAGTGTTAAAGGGTCTATCAGCAGAAAGTTGGTAAGGTAGGAGGTCTGCTCCTCAATAAAGAAATTCATAGCAAGGAGAGGGGAAGAAATTTGGTTTCAAGGATAACTAAGGTTTTGAGCTTGATGGCCCAACAAAGTGTCAAATAATGAATCAATTGTAGAAATGACCGTGGAGGAGGCACACCAAGAAACCAAACATGAAGAGAATTTTTTCAGAAATTATACATGAAATAGGGAAAAAAGGTGAGGTGAACTGGACATAAATGAATGAACTTAAAAGGGCTATAGAGAACTTAGAAGAAAACATTGATCATTGTTTTCAAGCACTCTAGACACCTAGGGTTTTGGGAAGATGATTAGAGAAGATGAAATGATAAGTTAAACTCCATAATGACTACAAAGGGATTCTAAAGATGTCACTGTTTGTAAATATTCCAAACTTGTCCGAAGAAGTTTTTCATGCCAAAAATTATCAAAAGATAGTTTGAGCTCCATGGTTAAGGTAAAGGAAGATTTAGAATTTTCCAGTGTGTGTAAACATCCCAAGGTTTCCAAGGTAAAATGTCTCACTGCCTCAAAGAGAAAGGATGTAAAGAGTATCAGTGAGAAAGGAAAAGTCAAAAGTTTTCAATCACTTGCAAAGAAAAAGACGATTTTACTTTAGGTTGGAGATACTAGGATGTGGAAGCATCATAAAGAGTTGCCAAGCTCAACCTGTTATGCCTCAAGATCAATGAAAAAGGGAAAATCAATGTTTTCAAGTCCCCTACAATTGGAAGTGTCAAAAAGGGTAAAAACATGATCAGAACTTCATAATTCAAGAAAGAGAGGAATTTGATGGTACTACCATATAAAATCCTCCTAGAGGTACTTTAATGAGCTTATCATGACAAAATGAGCAAAGAGGAAGTCAAAGTCATCCTTTTAGCAAACCTGCATACAAATAGTGCAAAATTGTTAGTAAGAAAAAGTGAAAAAGATAAGTCCAGTATTGTAATGGAAGCCACAGAGGTTTTCAAAGTAGCCGTTGTTTAAAAACATCCTAAGACTGTCAAAAGAGAATTCATCATGCCTCACAAAACAAGAGCAAAAGCCAAGTCAATGTTTTAGTCACCTACAACCAAAGGTCAAAAGAGCATTAGTGAAAGAAATGAAAAATGTTTTAGACATTAGGAAAGTGGGTTGTAAGAGATTAATTTAAAATCCTTGAGCCTATATAAACTCATCTCGACACTTCAATAACTCATTATTCACTTGCAAAGTCATCAGAGCATTCATGAGAGAAAACTGTGAGTTTTTCGGGTAAAAAATTGACTAAATGTTGAGGCGTTGTGCATTCAAGTTGGCGCTCCACGCTTGGAGTCGGGAATTGTGCCCCTACTCTTTTCTCCCGTGCATTTTATCAAAGCGTTGCATGCATGTGAGGTGGCACTGCGCACCTGGAAAAGCGTTCTGTACTTTCCCGTTTTCACTTGACAGACCTGACAAGGACCTCGGCATTGCGCGCTTGGCACAAGATGCTGCGCCTTTGCCCAACCTGACTCACCGGTTGCCTGGGCATTGCACCCTTGGCCAGGAGGGCCTCCTACACCAAATCAACTCAAAAAACCCTTCAAATCATCTCCAAGGTTTTTTAAAGCATATTTAAGGGGTAAGTACATCTCATCAAGCCCTTTCCAAGTATTTTGTCATCATTTGATTAAAGGAATGGAACCCTAAGGAGATAAACTAAATTTCATGCTCAAAATCGCTAGTTAAGCCTCATTCACCTACCTACAAAAGAGAGTCAGTGACACATAGAAGGTTGCATTGTTGGAGGTTTCCCATTCACCTGCACTAACCCTAAACTCATTCCTTCATAAATCTCTGGCCCTTACACTACAAACAGATTGACCTTACATTGCCTTTTTTTTCATTTCAAATTGAAATAAGTACAAGGTGTCAAAGAAGAGTTTAAACAAGCAGCAAAGGGTGGTCATTGAGCTTTGCCTCTCACTCTCAATATTCCCATACCTTTACCCTCACTCATTCATCCATATCATTCACTTGTAAAGGTTTCCATTCCACCATCCCTTCATCTCATTTCTTTTGTGCAGTCCTAGGGTTTTTCTCAAAACATAGTGATTAAAATGTCAAGGGAAGGTGACAGTGATAGTGGTGAGGAAGGCCAAATACCAAGGAGGCATAAAAACAAAAGTGGAAAAATAAATAGGTTTGAACCCCTCAACACCTTAGAGATGATGGCCTCTCCCATGACTGTTTCATGTTTCTAGAATGTGGGATGTTTTGATTTTTGTGAAAGGATAAAACAAGTGCAAAACCACCCTGAGCTAACCAGGCTCTTCATACTTAAATTGCATGAGAAACAAGTTGACCTTGCAGGAGTAAAATTTGAGTTGTCTTCTGATGCTATTGCCAATGCCACTGGGATACCTAGTGTACGGGAGAAATGGTTCAAGCAGGTGTTGGAACAAGGTCCTCCAAAGGCTGTGAATTGGGACATATTTGAGTATTTTTGTATATTTTTGGCATATTTTAGTCTAGCGTAGGGTTTTTGAGGTGGATCAAAGCCCCAAAAGCATTGTAATGGGTCAAAAGGTAGAACTAGAGTCCCCAAACCATGGTTTGTGGACCACAGGAAATATTAGGCTAGATCGTTATAAATATAAGGACATTTTGAGTCAATAGGGAGCATGTATTAAGATTGGTGTGAATTATGAATTAGTAGATCTATTTGGGTTATTGGGGAAAGGACTCTTGCTGGTTGTGTGCACAGAGACCCTCAGTCCTGCTGTGTGCGGACCCTATAGCTGTGTGCGTAGGTTGGGTTTTGGGTATTGTAAAAGAATCTGAATGATTAATGAAAGCGGAAGTTTGTTGGAATATATGAATCTGTTAATGTGAATCTATGATATCTGTTATGTTATGCATGGTTATTTGTTAAGCTCTGAAAGTAACTGTGTTATTTTCTTATGTTGCGTTGACATCTGATCTAAATCTGTCTGTTATACTTTATGCAAGAATATCTGTGATAGTTGCGTTATTGTTCTGTATGTGTTTTTTACTGTGATTATAATTGGTATTGCACACATGGATGCGAAGGGATCGATAGATCTGGATTCAGTGATATACGATCTGGTAATTTTGAAGTCGAATGCAGCTCTGCTTGACTTACCTATCCTCTCCCAGGGTGTAGAAACTTGGTTCCAACACCCTCCCATACTGCTTCGGGTGAGACTTTGGCCTGCGCAAGCAGGTCACTGCCAAAAGGGCTAGTAGTATAGGGGTTTGTTGGCAAACCTTAACCTCTGAACTTGGGTCAGGACCCCTCGAGCCAAAAAATGGTTCCATTGTCGAGGCTGGGAGAATTTTTGAGAGAGGGATTGGGTAATGCCAAGGTCATATCGAAAACCTGAAAGAAAAGAAATTGATGAATGGTTCGAAATAGAAAGTCAAGAATTCACAGTAAAATAAAACTGCAGTAAGAGGTTGACCACCGAAGAGTGGAAGAATAAGTATATTTTTATGCAGATCTACGAGATCTTCTTTGTAACAATTGTGATCGAGCTCCAGGAGTGGCTCACAAGGTTGGTTTAATTTCAGAAGTGTTGGAAGGATGAGCGGGTCACACAATGGACCCCAGAATTGATCCAGCAGTTAGAGAATGTTGATAATGCCATCACTCGCACAGTGGACCATTGGGTGGACAGTGTACTAGGAGGGTTCATGATAGAATTTTCCATTGACCAGCTCATCTCCTACTCTGAAGTAGAGCAAATATTCTTCAAGGGATTCCAGGGTAAGTTCTGAAGACCTTACCATTGTTGATTAAGATATTACTGTGCGAAAAGAGTATTCTGTGTAACCACACCGAATGAATGACCTCTGATATGGATGGGAGTATGACACAAAGTGGAAAATACTATCGGACCAACCAAGAAGGAGATATATCTGTCTACAATCCGGTAAGTGAAGCAGCTACACAGAGTCCTCTAGCCACACCACTTTCAAACTAGCATAGGGGTAAGAATTCATATACACCTCCACCACCACCAGAAGACAACATGGCTACGCACATGAAGTTGCCTACCTTTAAGGGTGTGGGAGATGAATACATGGATTAGTTCTGGTTTGTCGCAGAGTTGGTATGGACTGCGCAGAATGTAGCAAGTGATGCGGTGAAGAGGGCATAGTTGTCCCTTGCCTTTGAAGGAAGAGCTTTGGACTGGTACATTGGATGCATCGGCCAACATACGAACACAACCATTGAAGAGATTAAGAATGCCTTGAAGCAATAGTTCAAGAAGCCTAAGTCCTACTCTCAAATAGTGGTTGATCTAAAGGATTTCAAGCAAGGACCTTCTAAGTCTGTGTGGGAGGCCGATTAGTGATTGAAGAAGGTAATCAGAAAAGGAGGATTTTGGTATGATGATAGACAGCACACAGAATGGTTCATTGCTATGATACTGCCTCACCTGCACGTACCTATGGGTCACCAAACTTTTGAATCGCAGGAAAAATCCCTGTAAGTCGCTATGAAGTTAGAAGCTGTGCCCAGAGATGATACTCAGTTGGGCATCCAGCAGATCCAAGGACAACTGGAGGCGATGCACATGGAGATCTAGAATCTATGAAGGGACCGAGGAGCAGAGGCTAGCCCTAAAATATGGTGCATACGATGCAGGACAAGTGGTCACACCAAGGATAACTACCCTCTGTTAGCATACTATATGCAGGTCAGGGAACCTAGTCCGTTAGGCCCTAGGGAAGTTTTAGGATCAAGTGGGCTGGCGCTATGGTGCGATGATTGTCGCATTGCGAGGCTGCACGACACAAACCACTATCCCCACCTTGCTGCTTATGTCCCAGAAGTAAAGCAGTAATGGTGCAGGTTCTGCAGGTCAGTAGGACATGATGAATAGAACTGTTGGGCATATGATTTGATGATCGATTGAGGGAACCTTTATAGGGTATAGTCGGACCCATCCTCGCCAAGATCCCTCCCAAGCACAGATGTCTCCCCAGCCAGGGGCAGGGGAGGTGGAAGAGGTGGAAGCGCAGGTCAAGGATGAGGGTAGCTAATCTATTATAACTATGGACAAGTAGGACACTTTTCCAGGGACTGCCTAAACCCTACAAGGAAGTCTTGTCGGTATTGCAGACAGCTAGACCATGTGATTGAAGACTGTCCAATCTTGATAGCAAAAATGCAGGAGAAGCAACTGACACCTACGCAGAATGTGTAGAGGGTTAAGGTTGAACTGCGAGACAAAGATCCAATCATGAATGTCATAACACGCAGTGGAATGGCCATTGGAGGGTCTGGGGAGAAGATTGCGACCGAACCGTTGATCTAGAAAAAAGTTATCAAGCAGGAAGACTTGGATCTCAAAAAGGAAAAAGAAACATTTGTCGCAGCCCCCAAAGACTTTTCTGAGGCAGAGGCATCTACTTCGCAGCCGCCGGTAGACCTCAAGGTGGATGAGGAGGTCAAATCCTTTTTACATGCATGTATGAAGTTGCTGAGCAACCCAAAGGCTGTGGAAAATATTTAGGCATTAATAGATAGCTATGCAACACAGGCTCGCCTCCCCCCGGAAATCAAGGATGTACACAAACTATATAGATATAAGAAACACACTGGTAGAGAGATGTAGTTGATTGTGCAGATCGATGATTACGAGATGGATCAGGTTATTTTGGACCTAGGGTCAGATGCGAATGTATTACATAAATAGACTTGGCAACAAATGGGGGACCCTAAGTTGGAATGGTCCATTATCCAGCTACGTCTAGCCAATCAGCAGAAGATCATACCCTTGGGGAGACTATCGAAGATCGTGGTGGATATCGCAGGGGTCAAGGTTCGGGCTGATTTTGAAGTAATTTAGATTATAGAAGATGCATACCCCTACCCTGCGCTTCTAGGGTTAAACTAGGCCATAGATATGGGAGGCATCATTAACTTGAAGAAGAGAAGTATGGTGTTTGAGAATAACGGTACAAGGGTGATAGTACCATTAGATACTACGGAAGGCGAACGATACACAGAGCTGGTGCGCGACGAAGAGGATGTGGATCACATCTGTAAGTTGACTGTGCGGGTTAAAGATTGGATCAACCCCATGGCGGATGGAGTAATCTGCTGGGAAAAGGACAGTGAATGCTTCTCCAACTCCAATTGGGAGATAGAGAATTGGAAAAACCAGTTACATGATGTCTCTGCGCTGCGATGTCTTTGGGTCACAAAGGACTTCCGCTGCGTTTCTTCAGAGGTAAGAGACCTACCTTATTTTGATGATTCTGGAAATATTAAGGAATTTTTATGAGCATTCGAAGCTGAGGTTCCAAGGGAACGAAGGTTATGGGCCCTTAAGCTATACATGCATGGAACACTTACGCGATGGTGGGAGACGCATGAGGAGGCATTCCAAGATTGGAAGGAGTGTCAGGATATGATGATCCTATGATTTTAGGCCGCAGCTGATGTGCGAGTCAACTCATTCCTTGGGCCGAAAGACCCACACAAATATCTGTTCGCTTGGACAGAACAGTGGTGCAACAGGACTACCAAAGAATGGGTTCATATGTTTATTCATGCCCTGGGACCACTTCCCACTGCATGGTACTTAGATGCAAAGCTACATCAACGCACCAGTCACTAAGAGACTTTGAAGCAGGAATTTCTAGGAACATTTGGGTTAGTAGGCGGGACAAAGGCTCTTGACGCAGCTCTGCAAGACATTGACGTTGTAGCATGGGGTGACTCGCACCTGTATGTCGCACTTGAAGTGCCCACATGGGCACCGCAGGGACCAAGTGATATGAAATTATGCAAAAGGAATTACTGACATCTATGTGAACTTGCTTATGTTAAAAAAGATTGCAATTAACATAAACGACATAAGCCATTAAAGACATATTTTAAACATATCAACACTACATAATTTAATAAGGAGTTCACTAGACTTCCTGGCTACATCTCCTGGTCCTTTAGCTTCCAGTGCTAACCTTTATATTATGTCTTCAAATGCTTTACAAACATGAGCTCAAAAAGTGAGACTCAAATGATGAAATAGACCTCACCATGATGACCGGCTTGGAATTTTGATGCGTAAAACTTGCCTATGTTTGACCAAAGTGACTTCCAGACCCCCTGGAAAGTCAAAAACCACTCTGCCTTTCTGCAAAACCGCCTCTGTCTGCAAGAAAACCACTTCCCTATGCAAAATCCACCTTGGAAACTGCACTGGTGGTTTTGGGCACATTTGGCACTGTAACTGGTTTATATATGAATCGGATGGCTTGATATTACAAGTTACACTATAGCACAAATGGCCCATGTGGACTTGTGAAGTCATTGGTTTAAATAGTTTTGGAGGGTCAGCGGTTCAAACCTCCGCCCGACCTCTCCGTCAAACCTCCGCGCTTTGCAAACATAGAAATAATGTCGTATTAAAACCTTAGGATAAGTTTTTATCAACCTATCTGTTTGTTATAATGCATATACATTAAAATGTATACGTGGTTGGATTTACATTAAATTTCAGCTCCATATATATGAATATATATATATATATATATATATATATATATATATATATATATATATCGAAATATATATATTCGGCGACTATGGTTCCAGCATATCCCATATGTGATTTAATATATATGCAACGGCTACATTTAAAACCTTTGATCTCCATCCAGCGGTTATGTGATATATCATATGGTTACAAGCAACATATCCATAGTTTGTTGCGATATATTTACATTGCATTTAAACCTTTATCAAAGGTTTCAACGATGGAAATACAATATCATATGCGACGGTTTATAAGGTAAGGTCCCTCAGTTTGTTATGATATATAATATATTGCAACATTAATACATACATATATACCTTTAATTCAAAATCCAATTGAAGCATTGGCCCAACCGGTGTTTGGACTCCAATGAAAACTTAGCAATTCAAGAGGTCAGGGGTTTGATCCTCCCTAGCCTCCATAATTTTACAAACAAGGTCAAACTGGGCAAAAATCTGGGCTGCCACATGTCAGCTCCGGATTGGCCCATATCAACCAATCATATCTTGACACGTCACTGAGCTCAATGACATCAACCTGGACAAATGGCGCATTCCTGGGATGACACATGTCCTGCTGACATCACAGTGTTGACTTTGACTTTGACCATTGACTGTTTGACTTTGAATTTTTCCATTTTTCCCTACTTTTCCCTAAAACTTTGACTTGCCACAACTTCCTCACACGAAGTCAGTTTCACGCGCCGTTCGCATCGTTGGAAAGCTGTCGATGAGCATTTCAACTTGATTCCATTTTCAACTGCATTTGAAGACTTAGATCTAGAGGCAAAACTGAATCCATTTTGGATCACTAAGCATGGTCAACTACCACAGCCTAGCCCCAAAAAAGGTAAGGATGATCCACAAGCTGTTTCTAACACAGAATTGGATGAGATGCACACCATTACCAGACCGCTCAGGCTGCAAACGTGTAGCATTGCGACGCACCCCACGTTGGCTAAGATTGGGGGTGCGGATACAGGAGGTGGAGTTATCATATATCCAGAAACTCATACAACAAGGGGACAACTGCGTTCAATTCTCGGCCACGCGGGTTATTATAGAAAGTTCATTTTGGGGTATGCATTGATCATAGCACCGCTGAAAGACTTTCTTACGAAGGAGGCCCTGTTTCGTTGGGATGACATATGTCGAGCAAACATGTCTTTGGTTTTGAAGTACCTAGGGATCAAGCCTGTGTTGGGGGAGGATACGCAGGAGGTGCGGGTGTTTAACCCAAGCGTAGTAGGTATGCCAAGCGCACAGGAGGTGCGAAAACTAGCCGTTGGCACAATGACATCTAGTAAAAATCAAAAGTTACCATTAAAAGGAGCGGGCTGCTAGCATTTAATGGGGTGTATTTTGGGGATTTTTTACCGTTTACCTGATGGTAAGTTCCAGGTCAAGTTTACCCTACCGTTGGACACCCGCAGGCACTATAAAAAGGGAAATATAGCTCAGACAAGGGTTCTGTCTCACTTGCATAGCTTGTACTTATTGTCTCTCGAACAAACGAACTTGAGCTGTAAGATTTTTTAGGTTCGCACTATTCCTTTCATGTCTGATCAACCTCCCCCTTCTGAAAGTATCCACCTAGAGTTGGGATTCATTTTCCACACTAGGATGATGGCCACTAACCCTACTGAGCTCTCGACACCTGCATACCCAGGAATTGAGGAAATAATGGAGATTGGGTCTGAGGATGAAGAAGTGCT
This sequence comes from Pinus albicaulis, assembly GCA_034641835.2. Taxonomy (NCBI): domain Eukaryota; kingdom Viridiplantae; phylum Streptophyta; class Pinopsida; order Pinales; family Pinaceae; genus Pinus; species Pinus albicaulis. The sequence goes on from CM076575.1 coordinate 692,695,048, forward strand.
CTCAAAACCAGTCATAAGGAAGGGAAAAGAGAAAGCATAGGGCTCAGGGAAGCCCCCAAAAGCTGCGGGGAAGCCTAGGACTTCCCCAAGGCATGCCTAGTCCCTGCACGCAACACCTCAGACTCAAGTTGCGCAGGAGGAAGCCCAGCCCACCAATCCAATCAACTGGTTAAATCCCTTCATCTTACCGTGCAGACCCTCGACACGCAAACCAAAGAACCTCGACGGCCTGATTACCTATCTGTAGACGCCACTAACCCTAGGAGAGGTCCCTGTCCTTAGTGACCTTTGCAAAAAGCTCCATGAAGTCAAATTTGACGATCATAACTTGGTGAATTATGAAGCATTCTCTGAGCTGGCCCCTGCATTGTACTTCGACACAATTTATGCAAATGATGGGGTCATAGTTGTTCCTCAGTGCTGGGTAAGTGGATTGGCCATGTTAGCCACCTATAATATTTGTTATAGCAAAAGGTGGCTAAGACTTTTTGAGCCTTCAAAGAAAAAATTTTATTACTAAAAAATGTTGGCTCTTGAAGACTCTTGAAGGCCTCATGCCTCTGTCCAAAATCTTCATTGCTGTTCCCATTTTATACTCAGAAATTCTGCTAATTTCATGAGAAAAGACTGCTGAAAACCCATCATTTTTTCCCTTCTTCCACTCAAAAATAACCTTCATTTTCTCCCCTTTTTCTCCATAAAAACTCCTTTGCTTTCATGATTTCTTTTCTTCCCTTCATGAAAATCACTCTTACAAAGTTAAAGACTCACTCTTTAACCATACCAAAACCCCCAAATCCATTAAAAACCTTGAAAAATTTCATGAAAAATACTTGTTTTTACATAAAGGCTTAAGCCCCCTTGGGCTAAAGTCCTAAACCACTTCCCCCACATGTCCACACCCTGGAATCTAGTGCTAATCCTGTTCGGCGCTAATCGCATCGGAAATTTTCAAATACGCGAGTCTTTGCCATGTTCTGAAGTTCCGATGCGATTAAGCTTTGCATCATATAAACTCCGATGCGATTAGCCTTTATATATAAATATACCGTGGGCCCGCCTTCACGCTTAAAACGTTGAAAATTATTTCCCGATCCGTTTTTTCCTTTGTAAAACCCGAAAACCCATTTATCCAAAGTTTTGGTCTAAAAGTTAGAATCACGTGTTAAATATCAAATGGATAGATTAAAAAGACTGATCTTGTAATTGCATCGCAATTTTTCAAATGGGTTTATTGAAAAGCCCAGGCCCGAAGGCCTGACCCCGATTAGCCCCTATATACATAAAGCCCGGGGCCTATCGGAGGTCTATATAAAGCCATGCCCCGCAACCGAGTGCCCAATAGCATTGGAACTTTTCCTTTGGTTTGGTTTAAGTGTTTACCACCGCTGATTGTGATGGCATGATCGCGCAATCACATCGGCCTTCTCTCCGATTACACAATCACATCGCTTCACTTCTGACTTCCGATTACGATCCCCCGATACATCTCCCGCCGTCGATCTGATCTGCAGATCGATGGTATGCAATTAATCTCATTGCAACTTTTACGTCGCACGCACTCATTTTCTCCCGCCGATCGGCCAGACCTCGATTCATTTTCCACCATTCATCTAATCCTAAGATCGACGGTCTACGCCACATCGCATCGTAAATTTCGATCGGTGTATTTTCTTGCCACCCCCGATTGCGATCCCCTGATTGCAATCCTCCGATTAGATCTGGACCATCGACGTGTCTAGATCGTACGGTCCAAAATCACCCCATCTTGTTCATTCCCCCGCTCTTCTTTGACCTCTTCCGAAATAAATCTCCACTGTTGGATGCTTTCATCCAACGGCTATGCTCCTTCCCCGCCTTCTGAAAGCAGTTAAACCTTAAAACGCAGGATTTTAAAATTTTTTGTGTATTTTTGCAAGGATTAATGGTTTTTCCATTTGTTCAAAAGAAATGCCGAAGGCCGGGAAAGACATTTCCCGTGCCTTTGAATTATCAATGGAGACTATTCACAAGGTTCTGATTCGATGTTTTATCAATGCTTCATGGGCATTGATGCTTTTAAAAGACTTGTGCGGCCTGCACATCGACAAGACACTGTGATTTAAATGACATTCAAAAGAGTATCAGTTTTTGAAGACATAGCACAACAGAATGAAGATTGAAGATAGATTTTGGAATTACGGCTAAGAATGATTATCAAAAGCCTAATTCCCAGAATTAAAACACCATTAAAAGAAAATCATAAGTGTTTAACAAATAGAAAGGCCTCCACTGTCACATTTGAGGCAAATTGATTCCTCTCGGCTACCACAGAGCCACCTGTTGCCTCAAACCATTCAAAACAAAGGCCGAAGTTATTGATTAAGAAAATATTTGCCTCAGAGCGCAGCCAAGCAATTAATTCTGCTAAAGAAACTAATGAAAACAAATATCAGCGGAGTTATTTCGTCCTGGATAGAGCCTAAAAGTCAATAAAGCTCCCACCAAGCTTTGATATTAATTGTAAAATAGTTAATACAGTGAAACACCTGTAAAATTTGTCATTGAGCCCTTCAAAGGCCGAGAAGACATCACTCTGTATTAATTGTCCTTAAGACCTTTTATTAGATATCACCTCCTCATCCTTCTATAAATACTTCTGTAGAGGATGAGAATCTGTTGGTTGTAGAACTTTGAAATACAATTGAGCTTCAGACTTCTATCTGTAAATAGTGTTCACTGGCCCTTGCAGCTTTGTTTGTGTTAGTTTTGTTAGGCTGGATAGTGAAGATGATTGCTGAACTGAAACATTGGACCTGAGTACTGTAACTGGTTTGACATCAATAAACAAGCTGTTTCTTGGGATCCTGGTCTATATCACTGGTGAAGTGCTTCTTTCTTTGTTATTGTTTTCCTTCTATGTATGTCATATTGTTCACTATTCTCTGATAAAGAACAACATTTATAGAGTTAGGACCTGTTGTATATCAGTAACCTTCTCTGACTGAAAAGATTTATCTCAAAGTTTTCCTCCAATTTGTTTATTTAAGAATGATTTAATACAATTTAAGCAGTTAGGAATGATGGAGTTCCCTCGTCCTACTGTTTGCTTTAAACATTGTTCTTGAAATTTATTTTCCTTATTTGCCTATTAAAGTTAGACTAGAAAAGTGATGGTTTTCCCTGTTTCTAGCTTCTATTCTCCAAAAGCAGATTCTGAAAGTTTCCCTTGGTGTTGACTGAAAGCAGACTAGGTTTAAAGTACTTTATCTGATCTTAAGTTTACACTCTGTTTTCTCTTATATGTTTTCATACTTTATGAAGGTAATTATGTGGATTACTGGATTGTTTGTCAATTAAGCTGCTTTAATACAAACTTGCCCAAGAAGTCAATGGTTAGCCCTGCACTTGGTTGGTTTTAAACAGTTACTTAAGAGGCTTTTCTTGTTTGGACTGACTATAAATCCTTTGTGAAATTATTATCAGTTTCCACCTCTCCAACACTTTATTGTTCCCATCCCATCATTATAATCTCAATAATCTTGTGATGTAGATGACTTGCCCCTTGGATCACTCTTGATGTTGTTGTTCAATTAAAGCCCTGTTATGACTCCATAGCCCAATGGACTAAAAACCAACCTTATATCTATCTTTTTAACCTAATTGTCCCATTTACTTGCAACTTCTCACCTTTGAAATTTTTTTTCATTTAGGACTTTCCACCTCAAGCAGTATTCATGCTCAACCATCCAAAAAACAAACAAAACCCTTGGCCTTCATAACTAGCCTAATATCATTACCCCAAATTTCAAAGACAAATCCATATTTGCACTTATTGGAGAGATCCCTCTCCGAATTCAGGAGGGCTAGATCCTAGAATCCCAAATTTGGTTGAAATAATGTTGCTTCTGCAATTTTAATCTCACCAATCTGCTAAAATTACAGATTCCTAACATTTCTGGCGATTCCACTGGGGATCGAACCCAAAATCTCTAGTTAATAAAAGTTCAAAAACATCTTGAAACTCTAGATAACCCCTGGTTTTATGACAATTGTTCTGTTTGACAGCTGAGACACCAGCAACTAACATTTCTGGCGACTCCACTGGGGAACGAAACCCAGAATCTTTTTCATTTTTATAAAACTTTGAGAGTAAAAAGCAGCCTTTTTAAGCACTACCAAATAATGGTAATCATGATAAAACTTGTTTGAATCAGTGACAAACTAGGTGAACCCTAGGATTCCCATAAATCTTTATCTAACCTTGAAAAATCAATTGGCTTAGCCATAAGAATAGACTATCTTTGTCTCATAACCGTAGCAAAGTTTTGAAACAGAGTTAGGATATTCTTAAAAACCATACAACTGAAAAGGAACTCAAAAAACCTAAAAATATTTCAGATTGGTATCCAATAAACATGGTGGTGGACCATAAAACCTTTTACCTCCTTAGGGGCTAAAAACTTCCACTTTGCGACTCCACAATTCTGAATAGACCTTAAGACTCCACTGAGAAGAACCCTTATCATTGTAATATCTTTCAAACTCAGTTAGAGGATTGTAGGATTAAAATTTGTGTAAACAGATTAGTTAACCTCTCAAAGATTGTCATACCTGGTTGAACTTTTCTTGTTTATTTGGGTCTGAAAAACACAGCATAGTGGCTCCTAGAAAGATTCACACTAGAGCCCATCCTGACCCTAACCCACCTGACATAGTTGATAACCCAGAAAGTATCCTTAGGAAGTCTCCTAGGATTAAATTGTCAACTATTTTCAGATCACCCTTGAGAGCCAATTCAGTCCCTGAAAATCTTTCAGCTCTTCAACAATCACAAGTTGACTTAGTAAATCCTTTTAGAACTAGGTCTCTTGGTGACTTAGATCAGTTAGATTCTGAGTCTTCACTTTCTTCTCCTGAATCAAGTGAACATCTTGGCAGCAGAGAAACAACACCTCTTGATTTGCATTTCCTTCACAATTTAGGTGTCTCTCATCCAAGATCAGCTCAACAATCTTTTCCTAGTCCATCCACTTCTGCTCACCCTACATCCATTGTTCAAACCACTCCACTTCAGCCCACTTTTCCTGTTATTAATCCACTCCTTGCGAATCCTCCCCCACCACCTATCGTGGCAGCATGGTATGCTCCCCTAGTCCTTCCTGTACCATTAGTCAATCTTCCACAGGACTATCAGACCAAAATTCCATTATATGATGCTAAAAATGCTACAACTACATCAAAACATGTGGATAAGATGAATGACTACATTGACATAAATGAAATTGATGATGATTCTGTCAAGCTTAGGTTATTTGCTCAGAGCTTAGGGGGAGAAGTAAGAAAATGGTTTAAAGGTTTAGCCCCCCATAGTGTTAATGATCTCCAAGCCTTCCATCAAACATTCTTAAACAAATGGGAAGTAAAGAAGAATCCTCTCCAAGTCCTTTCTAATTACAAGAACCTCCATAGAAACACTGGGGAAAGTGTGCAAGCTTATTGCACTAGATTTAACAGTGTGTATAATGCACTTTCCCCAGAACTAAAACCTCCACAGGGCTCAGCTTTAAACAAGTTTCTTGAAGGGTTTGACTCTGACATGACCTATCAGCTGAGAGAGAGAGATTTTGAAACTCTTGAAGATATGAAAAAAGGTGCTCTTTCTGTGGAGGTCAACTTAATGGAAAAGAGAGAAAGAATGAAAAATGAAAAGAGAGTGTCTTTTAGAGAGAAATACACACCTTCTACTTCCAACTCAAAGATGGAGAAAATGATGGAAGAAATGATGGAAGAAATGAGCATAATTAAGAGAGCACAAGCAAGCCAAAACCAAAATGCTCCTCAAAATAGAAACCAGAACCAAAACCAGAATTTTAGAAGAAACCAACCTCCAAACAGACCTAGAGAAGATGATCAGCAGATCACTCCTCCCTTTCAGCAAAACTATGTAAGTGAGGTTGAGGAAACAGATGAAATAGCAGAGAAGGATGATATCAACATGTTGGGGATAGATAATGATGACTGTGAGATTCATTATGATAGAAAACAAGGTCTATACACACCTTATAATGACATAAGAGATGACGATGAAAATTGTTATCAAGACATGGAAAATGTCATCATAGAATCTCAAATAGGATATGACCTTAGAAGAAAAACTAGTCAACAGACCCCCAACAACAAAACCTCTGAAAAATATTCACAAAACAACACTACAACCAAACTTAAAGTTGTCAAACAAAAGGATAAAATAGTGGCTGTAAATTCTGGTAATGATAAAGAGAAAGACACTCAAAACAAAGAAAAACAAAGTGCAGATCTTAGTAGTACTAACACTTCAGCTAGTACTCCTATGAAAACAATTTTTTCAAATGTAAATAGGACAAATCAGCAAGCTGATATTGCTGATAGAGTGACAGCTAATAAGGCTGAAACCAGCACTTTAAAGAGTCAAATTCCTTTCAGCCTGGAGCAGGAAATTTCAAAGATCAAAATCTCTGTTCCCTTGACTGAGTTAGTTGCCCAACATGTATATAGGACCCAAATTTTGAAGGATTTGAAAATAGAAGACAAAGATGACACTGTCAATCTTAATGATGACCAACCAGAGCTGATTTTTGGTCCTAAGATTGAAGGTAGATATCAAGAAGGACCTGTTCCTCCCTTTTATGTAATTTTAAACGTTCATGACAAAATTTTGCACAACGCTATGCATGATTCCGGGGCTTCTCATAATTTAATGCTAAAAGCTGTAATGGAGAGCCTGGGTTTAGAAATCACTAGACCTTACAAACACCTTTACTCCTTTTATTCCAGCAGTGTAAAATGTGTAGGATTAATGAAAGACCTCTGTGTTAACTTAGCCCAAATTCCAGCTAAATGTTTAGTCATGGATATTGTTGTGGTTGATGTGCCCCCAAAGTATGGAATTTTATTATCAAGATCTTGGGGGGCTAAGTTACAAGGGACTATGAAAATGGACATGACCTATGCGACTATCCCTGTTTTCAATCAAACTAGAAGACTTTACGGGGAGTCCCATATGAAATTCAAAGTTACAAGTCAAGACAGACTGCAAAACTCCCCCCTGTATTCTGTAACTACAGGCCTTGATTCTTTTATTATGTTTAATGATGAAACACTTGGTGAACAAGTCACTTTAATGGAATTAACGGCTGACAGGGAGGAAGAGGAACACAACGCAGAAATGTTAAAACAGTTTGCTGCGTTTGAAGACATTAGCAAACTAAACAAAGGTCTTGAACTACAGGTCATGTGTCCTTTTCTTTTAAACCTCGACGCCAAAGAAAACGACCCTCAAATGAGCGCAAATCTTGGGGAATCAAAATGAATACAACTAAGTGCTGAGTTTCCACAACAACCTTTTAGCACGTTAGTTAAAGAGGGCAGTAACCAGGATGAAACTAAGAACATTCCTCTGTGGAGTATGTATTTTGATGGATCCTGCACTAAGAACAATGCTGGCGCAGGTGTCTAGATTACTAACACTGAAACGAACCACACAGAATGTATTTCTTGTACATTAAACTTTCAATTTTCCAATAACATAGCAGAATATGAATCCCTTCTCTTAGGCTTACATTTATTGAAAAAGTTAGGAGCCAGAAGAATTAATGTGTATGGGGATTCAGAGTTAGTCATTAGACAAGTCAATGGGGAGTGTAACGCAAATCATCCCAGACTTAGGGCCTACCAAAATTACGTCATGGACCTTTTGAAAACATTCAAGCAATCCAAACTATCTTTTGTTCCAAGAAAAAGAAATATTGCGGCCCAAAATTTAGCCTTTCAGCTAGAACATGCTTAACGCCATATAACACCAAAGACTGCACAACTCAAATAAAATTTAGACCAGTTGTGCCTGATAATGAGAAATATTGGTAGGTGTTTGACAATGACAAACAAATAGAAGACTTCATGCAATTCAGAAATGAATTCGAACTACACAGTTCAGACTCAGACTATGAAACAAACTGCAGTGAAGAAAATTTTCTTAGTGAAGAAGACCCGTCTCCTGAGCTTGTCAATATTAATCTTATGGCTAGCAAACTAAAAAATAATAAAATAGAGGAGTTAGAAACTCTGCATTCTAAAGATGAAAGTTTTCCAAGAGGTCTGGCACCTTTAGAAGAGTTGTTTGATTTTAACGATGTGGAAAATAAACCAAGACTGGAATCTGTAGAGACTGAAGTGGAAGAGTGCAATATAGGCAGTAAACTTAAACCTAAAATGATCAAACTGTCCAAGACTTTACCGGCTCACATTAAAATTAAATACATCGAGCTGTTTAAAGAGTTCTCTGATGTTTTTGCATGGAGTTACGAAGATCTTAAATCCTACGACACTGAAATAATACAACACAAAATTCCCCTCAAAGAAAAGAAAAAACCATTCAAATAGAAACTATGCAGAATAAACCCTGTTCAGTTACCGTTGGTTTAGAAGGAGATCATGAAAATGTATGATGTTGGTTAGATATTCTGAATGGGTATCTAATCTGGTGTCTGTTAGGAAGAAAACTGGAGAAATCAGGCTTTGTATAGACTTTAGAGACTTAAACAAAGCTTTATTAAAAGACAACTACCCTTTACCCAAGATGGATCATATTTTACAAAGGGTGGTAGGGTCTAAAAGAATTTCTTTGCTTGATGGATATTCAGGGTACAATCAGATCTTAGTTCACCCTACTGATAAATTAAAGACAGCCTTTACTACACCATGGGGCACTTTCATGTATTTGAAGATGCCTTTTGGTCTAATGAATGCTGAAGAAACTTTTCAAAGAGCCATGGACATAGCATTCTCGGAGGAACTGGGCTTCTTCATCATTATCTATCTTGATGATGTTACTGTGTTTTCAAAAATAGATGAATAGCACTTAGAACATTTAAGAAAGGTTTTCGAGAAGTGCAGAAAGTTTGGGATATCTTTAAACCCTAAGAAGACACTATTTGGTCTCCAAGAAGGTAAACTTCTTGGACACATTATTTCTGAAGAGGGTATAAAGATAGATCCAAAGAGGATTGAGGCCATATTACAAATCACTCATCCTCAAAACATCAAAGAGATGCAGTCTTTCATTGGAAAGATCAAATTTTTGAGAAGATTCATCCCCAACTTAGCTGAGCTCCTTAGGAATATCACAAAAATATTAAAAAAGGAGCAAGGGGTAAAATGGACCTTGGAAGCAAAGAAGTCCTTTGAACTGGTGAAACAATCGTTAACCAAAACACCGGTTCTAATAAGTCCTGATTTTTCAAACGATTTTTATATTTTTTCATTTGCATCAGAACATACCATAGCTGTTATCCTTTTGTAGAAAAATCCACAAGGACAAGAGCAGCCTATTGCATTCTTTAGTAAGGCATTGAGGGATGCCCCTTTGAAGTATAACATTATGGAGAAGCAAGATTTTGCTTTGGTTAAAGCTTTGAAAGACTTCAGGGTATACATCCTTCACTCACACATCATTGCCTTCGTCCCAAATTCAGTTGTTAAATACATTCTAACACAGGACCCAGATGGTAAGAGAGGTAAGTGGATTGTTATTATTCTTGAATATGATTTAGAGATAAAACCCACTAAACTCATCAAAGGCCAAGGTCTAGCTAGATTAATGGTTGAATCAAATTTTGAAGTTCTTGATATTAATATGATTCATGCTTTGGATGACCAAGAAGAATTCTCCACTCCTATAGTTGAAGACCATTTTATCAAATCTCCTTGGTATGCTGATATTATTTATGTTTTGCTTAATTTAAATACACCTCCTGGTTTCACAAAAACAAAGGCAAGGTTCCTAAAGTTAAAAGCTGTAAACTATTGCATTATAGATAGATGTCTTTATTGGAAAAATGCAAGTGGTGTATTGCTTAAATGTTTTCCTGAGTTTGATGCAGAGAAGGTTAAATACCAGTTCCATGAAGGAGAGTGTGGAGGTCATTTGTACTGGAAAACAACAGCCAACAAAATTTTGAGGGTTGGTTTCTATCGGCCTACTCTCTTCCATGATGTGCATATGATGATCATATCCTGCCATAAATGTCAAATTTTTGAAGGCAAAAGAAAACTGTTTCCCCTGCCTCTTCATCCAATCACTGTTGAAGCCCCTTTTCAACAGTGGGGACTTGACTTCATAGAGAAATCCATCCCCCATCTTCTGCCCAGCATAGATGGATTCTCACTGCCACAGACTATTTCACTAAGTGGATAGAAGCCATACCTTGTAGGCAGACCAATGATTCAGTTATCATAAAATCTATGGAGACTAATATTCTCTCTAGATTTGGCTATCCTACCAAGATCATCACTGATAATGTAGCAACATTTGGATCAAAGAAGATGGTTGAGCTCTATCATAGATATCACATAACATTGGGGCATTCCACGGCCTATTACCCTCAAGGTAATGGACTTGCAGAATATTCAAACAAAAGCTTAGTGAGCATAATCAAGAAGCTGTTGGAGGACAACAAGAAGTCTTGGCACACAAAGCTGGTTCATGCACTTTGGGCTAACAGATTGACTTTGAAGAAATCTATTGGTATTTCACCTTTCCAGCTTATGTATGGTACTAATGCAATTTTTCCAAACAGTCTTGGTGTACCAGTGATGAAGTTGATTCAGGAGTTGCAAACTGAAGAAAATTACATGCTTAGAAGAATAAATCAGATCATTCATCTTCAGCAAACCAGAGATGAAGTTTATAACAAAGCATTACAGAAACAGGACAGCATTAAAAATCTTTTTGACAGAAGAACAAAGGCCAGTAATTTCAAGATTGGGGACAAAGTTTTAAAATGGGATTCAAGAAGGGAAGACAAGGGCAAGAATGGAAAATTTGACAACTTATGGCTTGGTCCTTACTCTATTCATTCAACTGCTGGCAACAATGCGTTTTTCTTGCAAAAGTTGAATGGAGCAGAACTATTTGGGGGTCCTGTCAATGGCAGGATGCTTAAGCATTACTTCTCTTGATCCATGTTATGTTCCAAAAGCCTTTTTTTTTTCTTTTTCCATTGTAAATATTTCATCCACCATTGCATTCAAGTTATAAAAATAAAAAATACAAAAATAATGAAAAGAAAGAAAAGAGGGCAGATTGTGAAAACAAGAAAGGTATAGCCCCATACCAAAAAAGAGAAACAAATTCTGAAAGTGTGCAAGCTCAAATGACACTCCTGAAGAACACACTTCTAGTTATTCAAACTGTCTAAATCTTGACTAATTAGCTTTAAATTTTCTGTTGATAGGATAGTGAATTCGATTTGCCAAATTGTTTAATCTTGGCTTATTAGTAGATAGTTTAGGATAGAAATTAAAGGTTCAAACATGATCAAAATCTGAACCTAAGGTTTCAAAAATAAAATGACTCAAATCTGTTTTTATTTTTTTTGAGTCAACAAGAAGTAAATCTGGTTCTAATTAGCTCAAAATCTGAACCAGAGAAAAAGGAAGAAACAGCTCAAACAAGAGCCAAAACAGAGTTGTAAAAAGAGAAGGCCATGGTGAGGAATTTTCAGATCTTAAGCCTTCCATTTTGATTTAATTTTCTGAAAAATAAATGTCTATGTGTAGCTTGTCTTTCATGCCATGGACTAGCATCAAGTTAGACTGTTTAACCCTGACTTGAATGCTTTTAAAATTTCTGTTGTAGAATTTAGAGAATAAAAAATCTGTTAGACTGTTTAATCCTAACAGATTGATAGAATAGGTGGAGAATAATATGGGCTCAACTGTTTAATCAGAGTCCATGGAGAAATAAGGAGTAGAAATAGATTAGATTTCCTGCTTTCAAAAGAATAAAATGTTGTGAAAAGATTTTTCCAATCCAAGTGCACTCTAATGAAGAAAAAATGCCAGATCAGTAGGATTGGGTAGGTAGAAAGTTTGTATTGATGAAAGATCCATTGTTTTTATAGTTGCTAATATGTTTTCAGAGAAGATCATCCTAGCGAAGGAAGGGCAACCCAATGGATCAGACACAGGTCAGCCCCCCATAGAATGCAAGTCTGAAGTTCTTGATGCCTTCAAGAAGGCATCATCCCCAAGTGGAGCCACTTTTAGCCACCTATAATATTTGTTAGAGCAAAAGGTGGCTAAGACTTTTTGATCCTTCAAAGAACAAATTTTATTACTAAAAAATGTTGGCTCTTGAAGATTCTTGAAGGCCTCATGCCTCTGTCCAAAATCTTCATTGCTGTTCCCATTTTATACTCAGAAATTCTGTTAATTTCATGAGAAAAGACTGCTAAAAAACCATCATTTTTTCCCTTCTTCCACTCAAAAATAACCTTCATTTGCTCCCCTTTTTCTCCATAAAAACTCCCTTGTTTTCATGATTTCTTTTCTTCCCTTCATGAAAATCACTCTTACAAAGTTAAAGACTCACTCTTTAACCATACCGAAACCCCCAAATCCATTAAAAACCTCGAAAAATTTCATGAAAAATACCTGTTTTTACATAAAGGCTTAAGCCCCCTTGGGCTAAAGTCCTAAACCACTTCCCCCACATGCCCACACCCTGGAATCCAGCGCTAATCCTGTTTGGCACTAATCGCATCGAAAATTTTCAAATACGTGAGTTTTTGCCATGTTCCGAAGTTCCGATGCGATTAAGCTCTGCATCATATAAACTCCGATGCGATTAGCCTTTATATATAAATATACCGTGGGCGCTCCTTCACGCTTAAAACGTTGAAAATTCTTTCTCGATCCGTTTTTTCCTTTGTAAAACCTGAAAACCCATTTATCCAAAGTTTTGGTCTAAAAGTTAGAATCACGTGTTAAATATCAAATGGATAGATTAAAAAGACCGATTGCACAATAGCATCGCAATTTTTCAAATGGGTTGATTGAAAAGCCCAGGCCCGAAGGCCCGACCCTGATGAGCCCCTATATACATAAAGCTCGGGGCCTATTAGAGGTCTATATAAAGCCAGGCCCCGCAACCGGGCGCCCAATCACATCACAACTTTTCCTTTTGTGTGGTTTAAGTGTTTACCACCACCGATTGCGATGGCCTGATCACACAATCGCATCGGCCTTTTCTCTGATCGCACAATTGCATCGCTTCACTTCTAACTTCCAATTTCGATCCCTCGATACATCTCTTGCTATCGATCTGATCTGCAGATCGACGGTCTGCAATTAATCGCATCGCAACTTTTACGTCGCACGCACTCATTTTCTCCTGCCGATCGGCCATACCCCGATTCGTTTTCCACCGTTGATATAATCCTAATATCGAAGGTCTACGCCACATCGCATCGCAAATTTCGATCGGTGTATCTTCTTGCCACCCCCGATTACGATCCCCCGATTGCAATCCTCTGATTAGATCTGGACCGTCCACGTGTCCAGATCGGATGGTCCAAAATCACCCTGTCTTGTTCATTCCCCCGCTCTTCTTTGACCTCCTTCCCCGCCTTCTGAAAGCAGTTAAACCTTAAAATGCAGGATTTTCTAATTTTTTGTGTATTTTTGCAGGTATTAATGGTTTTTCCATTTGTTCAAAAGAAATGTCGAAGGCCGGGAAAGACGTTTCCCGTGCCTTTGAATTATCAATGGATACTATTCACAAGGTTCTGATTTGATGTTTTATCAATGCTTCATGGGCATTGATGCTTTTAAAAGACCTGTGCGGCCTGCACATCGACAAGACACTATGGTTTAAATCAATTTCAAAAGAGTATCAGTTTTTGAAGACATAGCACAGCAGAATGAAGATTGAAGACAGATATTGGAATTACGGCTAAGAATGATTATCAAAAGCCTAATTCCCAGAATTAAAACACCATTAAAAGAAAATCATAAGTGTTTAATAGATAGAAAATCTCTCCACCGTCACATTTCAGGCGAATTGATTCTTCTCGGCTACCACAGAGCCACCTGTTGCCTCAAACCATTCAAACAGAGGCCGAAGTTATTGATTAAGAAAATATCTGCCTCACAGCGTAGCCAAGCAATTAATTCCGCTAAGGAAACTAATGCAAACAAATATCAGCAGAGTTATTTCGTCCTGGATAGAGCCTAAAAGTCAATAAAGCTCCCATCAAGCTTTGATATTAATTGTAAAATAGTTAATACAGTGAACCACCTGTAAACCTCTTCGTCGAGCCCCTCAAAAGGCCAAGAAGTCTCGAATCTGTATTAATTGCCTTAAGAGATCTTTTATCAGATCTCACCTCCTCATCCTTCTATAAATACCTCTGTAGAAGATGAGAAACTGTTGGTTGTAGAACTTTGAAATATATTTGAGCTTAAACTTCTTATTGTAAATAGTGCTCACTGGCCCTTGAGCTCTGTTTGTGATAGATTAGTTAGGCTGGATAGTGAAGATTATTGCTGAACTGAAACATTGGACCTGAGTATTGTAACTGGTTTGACATCAATAAACAAGCTGTTTCTTGGGATCCTGGTCTATATCACTGGTGAAGTGCCCCTTTCTTTGTTATTGTTTTCCTTCTATGTATGTCATATTGTTCACTATTCTCTGATAAAGAACAACATTTATAGAGTTAAGACCTATTGTATATCAGTAACCTTCTCTGACTGAAAAGCTTTATCTCAATGTTTTCCTCCAATTTGTATATTTAATAATGATTTAATACAGTTTAAGCAATTAGGAATGCTGGATTTCCCTCGTCCTACTTTTTGCTTTAAACATTGTTCTTGAAAGTTATTTTCCTTATTTGCCTATTAAAGTTAGATTAGAAAAGTGATGGTTTGCCCTATTTCTAGCTTCTATTCTCCAAAAGTAGATTCTGAAAGTTTCCCTTGGTGTTGACTGAAAGCAGACTAGGTTTAAAGTACTTTATCTGATCTTAAGTTTACACTCTGTTTTCTCTTATATGTTTTCATACTTTCTGAAGGTAATTATGTGGATTACTGGACTGTTTGTCAATTAAGCTTCTTTAATACAAACTTTCCCAAGAAGTCAATGGTTATCCCTGCACTTGGTTGGTTTTAAATAGTTACTTAAGAGGCTTTTCGTGTTTGGACTGAATATAAATCCTTTGTGAAATTATTATCAGTTTCCACCTCTCCAACACTTTATTGTTCCCATCCCATCATTATAATCTCAATAATCTTGTGATGTAGATGACTTGCCCCTTGGATCACTCTTGATGTTGTTGTTCAATTAAAGCCCTGTTATGACTCCATAGCCCAATGGACTAAAAACCAGCGTTATATCTATTTTTTTAGCCTAATTGTCCCATTTACTTGCAAATTCTCACCTTTGAAACTGTTTTGCATTTAGGACTTTCCACCGCAAGCAGTATTCATGCTCAACCATCCAAAAAGCAAACAAAACCCTTGGCCTTCATAACTATCCTAATATCATTACCCCAAATTTCAAAGACAAATCAATCTTTGCACTTATTGGAGAGATCCCTCTCCAGATTCAGGAGGGCTAGATCCTAGAATCCCAAAGTTGGTTGAAATAATGTTTCTTCTCCATTTTTAGTCTCACCAATCTGCTAAAATTATAGATTCCTAACAGGCCAGATCCGGGCTCTTGAACTTGCTGCAGATGCCCCACTTTGGCCACTACCACGTCAGGGATCGCCTGGCCCGACAGTTGCTCGCCTTAATTCATGATGGCTGCCTATGGATTCGGGACAAATTTCCCATTGATGCTGTGTTGGTTCACAGAATTATGGGTCTTCCCATGAATGGGCTGCACCCTCTAGAACGTGTGGGCAAGAAATATGTAATGTTCCCAAATCGGAATAGCTAGCAATCCATCGCTGGAAAACACATTTTCCAGAAATGGAAGTAGCAGGATTTGGAACCAGGACCTGGATCCCTTAGATCAATGTGTCTAAGAATGAAATCCAAGAGATGGCTCCAAAGAAAACCTTCTAAGGTGGTTAAACAGATATACCACTCTTATATGTCCTCAGAAAATTCCCAATGAAGGGACTGCAACATGTACAAGAACAAGATATGGAGCAACAACATTATTCTATGAAGTCTACATACATGAAGAAGTAAATAGCCAATCTAATGTATAATATAGCAGCAGAGAGTACAATACTTTGAGGAATCAATCACTCAAGCGGGGCAATGAAAGCCTCAATAGAACATGTACAAGAAATGTGACAAAACATTGCTACATCAATGTGCTCAAGCTATGACAGCACTATCTATTGGAGACAATTCAACATATATTATGAAAATATAATGATATGACAACGATAGCTCAAAGAAATGAGGGGGGGGGGAGCTCTCAAGCCCTGAAAATAACTATACAACAATCCTAAGAAGGATTGGCTGAAATACAAGTACATATGGAAATTTTGTAGAAATGTTGGAGTTGTTGGGCAGCAGCTGCAACTCAAAATTGTAATAACATGGATATGGCTGAATAAGATGTAAAAACTGAAAGAAACCTTCTCCAATGGATCTCTCAATGCAAGGCTGATCCCAGCACTGAAGATCTTGCCCTCCAAGAAGCTGGTGCAACCTCTCACTGCAGATGCACTCTAGAATAACGCAATCAAGGCACTGGACTGCGCTGTAGGAGATAGAGAATGATTTGCCTGGTGCCAATGATGTAAAATCAGCTCAGAAATCCCTTTCAATAACCTCCCAGAGCAAGAGAAACTCCCTCCTCTGAAAGATAAGCCAAAGAGAAGTGTTGTGGAACCCTCCACTGCAATGTCCCAACAACACTGTGTTATACTTGAGCAGAAATAACGTAGTATCTGAAGAATGGCTTTGGCCTTGAGCCAAGGTTTGGAGAAGATGAACTACAATCATCCAAGAGGCCTCTCAAGAAGGAGAGGAAATCCTAAACAGGAATCCCTCGTGCTAAGCAGCACTGCAACTCAGCCGAATAGCTGGAGACTGCAATTTGTTTGAATAGACAAATAATCAAATGATCCAAGATGTCCCTCTATGGCTGCCTCCTCCTCTTCTTATACAAGTGAATGCCTCTTTTCCATGGACCCTGCACATTATGGTTTCATCCACAAGGAATCTTTCTCCCTCCAAAACTGTGTTGTCTTCTCATGCAAGCTACACTTCTTAGGCAGTGTTGTTGACTTGGTCAAACTTGACCTTGTCCTCATGTAAATTTCCCCTTTTCACACTCGAAGGTGAAAAATAAGCTTCTCTAATGATCCTTTTCACATTATGAAGGATCTTATTCCTAATCATGGGCATTTTACCCATTTTATTCACCTCCTAGATGAAATAAGGAAAAATTAATGTTCCAATTTTCTTCATGAAAATTTTGGAACATTACAATCCTCCCCTCTCAAATATTGCTTGTCCTCAAGAAAGTGCAAGGATATACTGAGTTCTTTTCTTCTCCTCTCCCTGTAGCATCCCTGTATGATGATATCCTCCAAGGAAAGTGATGCTATCTCATCAATCAAATCTCCACAATGCTCCTCCTCAGCATGTAAGTCAGCTATCAAGCTATCATCATGTGAAAGTGAAATAATCAAGAGGATAACAAAGTGATGTCTAGAGGTTCCCTTAAAGAATGGGATTTGTAATAGAATGGGAACTATCTTTCCCATATGGATCCTCCATCTCCAAGCTATTAGCCATGCAAAATGATTCACCTTCCAACTAGGCAATTCCTGGAAGTTGTCATCCACCTTTGGCTCCGGCAAATTAGGTGGGATGAAAATCTGCACATGGTCAGCAATGTAGCCTACCCCATGTTGTCCATCTCTCCACTTATGATAAGTGTAGAGTGTTGGCTATCCATGGGCTGCAATAAGTTTTCCCTCAAGTGGCGAGATGAGGACTAGACCTCCAAAGATCTCTTCCCCAACGCTACAAATCAAGCTGGCCCAAATATCTCCATATATGATGAGTTGGAAGTCATCATTATAGGTATCTCCTCCATCATATGGCTCACCTCATAAAGAGACAAGTGTGCTATCAAGGTGACCATATCATATCCCATGTTCCCCTTAGAACATGTAGTGCAAACAGTATGAGGAAATCCTCCCCCAAAGGACACATCCACCCAATGTGTCTTCCTCCCAAATATGCTCCTCATTAAGACAACAACAATAGAACCATAGGGAGAAAAAATGAGAATCATACTTGCTGCCATGTGTAACAAATGTGAAGGAAAATGGTCCCTCAAGTGCAACCAGCACAGCTTGACCCTCAACTACAATAGAGACTGATAAAGTGAGTGGCTTCTCAACCACTTTCCTGCTGCTCCAATCTCCTCATAAGTATGGGGGAAGTGAATGATGTAAAGTATACAATGAGCATGTCCTCCATAATTTTTCTATTCCCCAAGTCCTCCTAGGGAATGGCCATCAATCATGCTTATGGCCTCATCTAAACCATGTGGTCTAGAAAAAAGAATGCTCCCCCTTGGAGCATCATCCTGCGCATGTATGGTTAAGGGATGCATACATACATTATACAAATAACCATGTAAACAATAATGAATACCCTTACCATATATCCTGCTCATACAAGTGGAGTGGCTCATAAGTGAGTCTCCTCTCTTCTGAAAAGGGAAAATATGTGGCTTTGCTAAATCTCTCAAAGAGTCATGTCTCTCCTCCATCTCCATCTGGCCCATACATCTGCTCATATGTTGATATGTCTCCTCCTCAAAGCCCATCCAAAAATACCCCTCCATGATGGTGTGGTATGCTCTCATAGAACAAGTGGGGCTGAAAAGGAAATCCTCCTGAGCTACTTGTAACAACTTCTCATTGAGCTTGGAAGCTCTAGGAAAGAAGATCCTACCATGATAAAATATGACCCCATCTCTGACTGAATATGCCTCCTCATGCAACTGACCATCCAAGATCATGCAAGGAAAAATATCCTTGGAATACTCCACCAATAGCTGGGAGCTCCATTGTGGATCTAATCTCCATAGTGACAACGCTAATGATCTCTCATGAAGAGCACTTGTAATATGGTCATCATCTTCTTTGACATCTCCCATGCCAAAGATGATAGTTGAAAGGCTTTTGTCCTTCCCCTGCTGCTTCTGCCACATCGCAGAATCTGAAATGGAAGTGGGTGATGCTGATGTTGAGAGAATTCTCTCTCTCTCCTTGAGTCTACCCCAGACTCCCAGCGTTGTATCAACCTCTTTCCAGGTCTCCAACCTCCTAAAATCAATGATTGGTGCCCCAACATTTGAAGCATCCATTCTCCTCTGTTGATCCAGTGGTCTCCCCGGCCTAATGTCTCCAGGAAATGAGACATCATCATCAAGAGATGACTAAATGTATGAATGGAGAAAGCTCTCCATGCTTCCACTACGCAATCCAATCACCTTCTCAGGTGCATCAACCTCCATAGATGAATAGGGATGTGTACTCATCATCTCATGGTGCTGGGTCTTCTCCCTACTTCCTCCTTGTGTCTCCATGGTTCCACACCTCCTCAACAATGGCACAAGTAAAACATGGGTTGTGCTTTGACCTCTACACATGAGATCATGGGAACCTTCTTGCAAAGATGCAAGCATCCCTCTATTTGGAGCAAGAGCTCCTCTCTCCTCTGCATGAGATGCTAGATCAAATCCAGATCTAACAGGGTTGTTTCCCTCAATATCTGCAAAATGAGTGGGAAAACCTCTAATCATTGGATCCCTTTTTGAAAAAGAGATCTCCATGCTCCTTTGCTCAAAGGTGTGAGATGAAAACCTTCCTTCCGGCAAAGTATGGTGCAATTTTTCAGCCTCCCTCATGGTTTTATGAAATGGAATTGTGTTTTTATGCAAGGGTTTTGGTTGAGTTTTCTCATTCAGCTCCTCCATGTGTTTCTCATGAATCCCTCTATCAAATATTTTCACTAAGGCTTTAGTGAAATTTGCAGAAGATGAAGTGTTTACATTTTTCAAAGAAAAGGATTCAAAGATCCACCAGGCATAAGCCTTACCTCTCAAATGCAGTGCTGCAATTCTGATGGCTTCATCCTCTAGTATCTGGTGCTGCTACAAGAAGGTCTTCAACTCTCCAACCCAAGCTTTGGCTGAACATACAGGCGAACCTTCAAAGGTAGATAGATGAAATCTATCTTGCTACTCTTTCCCATTCACCTTCATCTTGCAAAACTCTGAAAAACTGCGATGATCTCTGAATCTCTGAGTTTGAAACTCATACTCCTTCAAGAAATCACTAAGGGTTTCCCTCCTAGCAACCTCTTCTCTTCTTTCCATCTCTCTTCCGGCAATCCTGGGCATGTGATTGCGCTGTACAAGATGGTGTGTAGTTGCATCCTCACACTCCTCCAATCTAGAGTTTGCTTTTGAATCAAACCCTCTAGGAGATTCCCTATACTTCCTCCAGATCTCCTCATACTCTACATGGATCATATATACAGATTTAGGAAGAAGCTTGGTATGCTTATCCCCTTTTTCTTTTTCTTCTCCAAAATATGGAGCCTTTCTTCTGCTTATTTCTTTTTCTCCTTGATAATAATAGGAAGTGCAGGGTTCTTCCTCTTCTTCTCTTTGCTTCTCCTCCTTGGGGAGGTTCTTCTTTGTTCTAAAAATAGATGAGATCAAGCTCATCTTGTACATCATCTTATTCTTCTTCTTTCTTGGGCTTGAAGGCCATAGGCTGAGCCAAGAAAGGTGCTTTGATACCACTGTAATGTTCCCAAATCGAAACAGCTGGAAATCCATGGCTGGAAAAGGAATTTTCCAGAAATGGAGGCAGCAGGATTTGAAACCATGACCTAGATCCCTTAGATCAATGTATCTAAGAATGAAATCTAAGAGATGGCTCCAAATAAATCCTTCTAAGGTGGTTAAACAGATCTACCACTCTTAGATGTCCTCAGAAAATTCCCAATGAAGGGACTGCAACATGTACAAGAACAAAATATGGAGCAACAAAATTATTCTATAAAGTCTACATACATGAAGAAGTAAATAGCCAATCCAATGTATAATATAGCAGCAAAGAGTACAATACTTTGAGGAATAAATCACTCAAGCGGGGCAATGAAAGCCTCAATAGAACATGTACAAGAAATGTGACAAAACACTGCTACAACAATGTGCTCAAGCTATGACAGCATTGTCTATTGGAGACACCGCAACATATATTATGAAAATACAATGATATGACAATGATAGCTCAAAGAAATGAGGGGGAGCAAGCTCTCAACCCCTGAAAATAACTATAAAACAATCCTAAGAAGGATTGGCTGAAATACAACTACAAATGGCAATTCTGTAGAAATGTCGCGGAGTTATTTAGACATATTTGCAACTCAATATGTGTGTTGGAAATACTGAGAGGGGGGGTGAATCGGTATTCCTTTCAATTAGAGCATTAGTTAATCTTCAATTATTATCAGTGTTTGTACAATGATAGTAGCAAACAAGAGGAACACAAATGCACACAATTTTTAAGGTGGAAACCCACTCTGGGACAAAAACCACCTAATGCTTTTCTAATAATTCTTTAATATTCAACTCCAATTGAAAATAAAGCTCCAACTTCCTAGAATCTAGAAAAGCATTCTTCTCCTTCTCCCACTGGATGGACGCTCCAACGCCTGAGATTCTTTAGTAGTCAACTGAACGGATGCCCCAACACCCAGTGAGCTACAACTCACACTAGCACCACCCTACCACCTTATAGAAGAATAAAAGAAGAATGGACTCCCGTACCAGGGAAAATGGTCCACTTTACAATGATATAGAATGATGTAGAAGAAGAAGATATACTAGACCATAACCCCAACTTTGACACAACCACCTAATGATGATCCTAGACCTCTCAACACTGCCTCTTCAACCCTTGGTAGATAGACACTAGTATAATTTTTACAATAATGTATTTACAATGACTTAGTACAATGATATCTTTACAATGATTGTATGCAGTGCTTCCCACTTGAAGACTTCATATGATGAACTTATTGTTGCTGTTATGCACCTTGGTTGCTACTCTTATCATGCTACCCTCTGCTGCACCTTGCTTTTCTTTTCTGCCGTAGAAATTCTGGTCCTTTGCAATCCTTGACATCACATGATCTATCTTTTTCTTGCCTTCTAGGAGCTTGATATTGAATCTGGTGTATCTCTGTTATTTCAGATCCTCAATATCTGAATTTTGGTCCTGTAGTATTCCTCTGAGTCTTCTTTCCAATGCCATAGGTCTAACCCAATCTGGATTCTTCAAGAGAGAGTTATGCCCAATCTCTCACAATGCCCTAATTATGGACTGTTTCAGCAGAGTGAACTTGTACGGCGTGCCACATGTCACTTTTTCTTAATTTGGATCTGAAATCGATAGAGAGAAAAGTACAGACTGTTCAATATCTTTCGCTTTTTATGAAATTCCAATCTGATACTTAGAGAGAGATTTAAGCTGGATTTAACAAGGTCACTTCTTTGAGATGAATTTCAGGAGCCTACAAAAACCCTGACTTCCACAGATCATATCTCCAAAAATATTACGCACCTTGATCTGAAACTTTTATTGAAGCTTCCTCAGGATTTCGGCTTTGCCTCATAAAAATTTCAGCTTCTGAATCTTCGTAGAAACAAAGTTATAGCGAAAATTCCAAGATGATTTGTTTTAGATGGCCGAATCCCTTGCATAAGGAGGAAATGAAGATCACAATTTATATGAATGCTTAAGTTGAGAGGGGCTTCAACAAATGAACGTGGGAGGGATTTTAGGAGCTTAAAAAATATTAATTATGACTTTTCAATGAACCATGCCCCAACCCCATGGGGTTTTAGCCCACTAATTGGGGGTATAAACTTCAAACATGAATATATCTCAAACCGTGAAGAATTACATGGCGTGCCATATATCAACGGAAACATCTCGACAAGTAGAAACCATAAAAAGAATTATTGACCTAGAATATATTAATTGGTAGGTCAAAATTCCCATGCAATATTGGGTTAGCCCCTGGTGTTTCTTGGGTTGACATCAATGACAACCACTGATCAACAATATCCCCCTTTGGCATTGATGGCAACACAAGTACTCCCCCTGCGATCATGACACCTCTTCCTACAACATTCTCTCCCCCTTTGACATCAATGGAAAAGGGTAACTCCCCCTAAAACACAACCATCCTACGGACCTGTACACACTTCCACTCGCGCTAACACACAACCGTCCTACAGACCTGTACACACTTCCATTCCCCCTTTATATTCTGAAAAAGGAAAATCTAATGAGAACTTGGGAGAATCCCAAGCTTCTGGAGAAGATATTCCAATGCTGGCGAATATTTAATATGTGATTCTTTTGGTGCTGCCTGGAATCTTGCTACTTGTCCAACTGCTTGCATAACATCTGGTCGGGAGGCTGTTACATATAGAAGACTACTAATCATAGATCTGTACAACCTTTGATCCACATCCTTAGATGAGTCGTCTATGCTCAATTTGCAACTTGTTACCATTGGAGTAAGGATGGGTTTGCAATCTTCCATTTTAAATTTCTTGAGCATTTCCTTGATGTACTTGGCTTGACATATAAATATTCCTTTCTCTTGCTGAGATATTTGAAGCCCTAAGAAGTATGTCAGCTCACCAAGCAAAGACATTTCAAAATCACTTTGCACCTTTGTAGCAAACTTCTTACTTAGTCGATCATCATTGCTACCAATTATTGTATCATCCTCTTTAGCTATTAGATATGCTTTGGTTGCTTCATCTAGAACATATATGTCATTTGGAGCTCGACTTGCTGTAGCCACAATTTCACCATACACGCCTTTCCTGATTTCACATTTCGTGGAGTTGAATAGTATTGTGTGTCCTTGATCACACATTTGTCCAACACTGAGCAAATTTTGATTCATGTTTTCAACCAATAGAACATTCTTGACTAGAGCATCTTTGCTTCTGAGAGTGACAGTACCTTATCCTATAACATTTGAAGATCCATCATTTCCAAAGGACACGGTTCCGTCCTTCTTCTCTTTTAGAGATACAAATCTATTTCTATCTCCAGTCATATGCGTTGAGAAACCACTATCAACATACCACACATCTTTGCTCTTTTGAGCCTTGAAAGCAAGAGCACAATTATCATTCTTCTTCTTCTTCCATGTTCGTTCGTTCTGTGGCTTCGAAGATTCTTATGGAGGATTTTTAAGTCTGCAGTCTTTGGCTATGTGTCCAAAGTTTTGACATTTGTAACATTCAATATTATTTCTTAAATGTTCAAATCTATTTATGTTTCGCTGAGTCCTGGGAGGTTCATATTTGACAGATCTCCTGGAATTGTATTCGTTCCTAGGGTACGTGCGACATTCTATAGCTTTATGACCAAATTTTCCACATGAATAATAGTAGCCATAGAAAATATGTTGGTACCTGGATGGAAATTGTTGTCGAGGAATTGTCTTCCAAGGCTGTTGTTGTGAATCTTGTCCAATGAAGTCTACATGCATGTCAGATCTCATAGGTTCATTGTATTTTGTTGTAGAAGGTCCTGCTTCTTCTTCTTTGTAAATGATGCCAGTTTTGTCATTGTAATATCGTTGATTTTTGATGAGTTCTTCCAATGCCCTTGAGCTGTTGGCATAGTTTTGGATATTTTTTCCTTTCTTCACTTCCTCACGCAGCGAGACTACTTCGGCTTCTAATTCTTCCCTTTCTTGGTTGCTTTCTTCCAACTTCTTTTGAAGTGACTCTTCAATGAATTTGTGTTCTTTAACTTCAATTTTGAGACCTTGAACTTGTTCTTCAATAGTTTTGGAACGGATCTTCTCCGCCTTGAGATATTCTATAAGCTTGATTGCTTCCTCATAAAATTCGTCTATGGTCCATCCTTCTTCTTCGTTATTTGATACCTCTTGCTTATTGTGCTTGGCCATAAACAATACTCTCTCATTGGCTTCTTCTTCACTATCATTGTCTTCATCGGATGATGAGCTATCTTCTTTAGAGAGAAAGTTCCTTTTGGATCCTTGCTTGTTGAATTTATTAAAGCCTTTATTTCTTTTTGAGTTGTCATTACTTTTGTTTGGACATTTTGCTGCAAAATGCCCAACCTCATTACAACTGAAACATATCAATGGAAGTTTACCTTTGAATTTTCCCTTATCAATTTGTAGTTTTCTCGTGAAGTAAGCATATTCTTCATCTGAAAGACCTTCTTCATCATCTCCCTTTTCTTCACACTTGCAGGTGCATGTCTTTTCAATTGAAGGTTGTTTATCCTTATTGGTTTTCTTAGATGCAACCAACGTAGTTTCTAGATGCGAAGTACCCTCTTCTTCATCAAGTCTCATTTCATATGCTATGAGAACTCCATGTAATTCCTCTTTGTTGAGTTTGTCCAGATTTGCACTGTATTCTAAGACCGATACCTTTGGGTTGAATCTCCCTAGTAACGTTCTAAGAATCTTCCGTATAATAGTCTTCTCGTCAACTGGCTCTCCCAATCCTTCCATAGTATTGGTTATTTCATCAACGTATTGGAAGTATGTAGCAATGTTGCAATCTTCTTTCATTCTGAGTTGCTCAAATTTTTCTCTATAGATTTGAAGCTTTGCTTCTTTGACATTTGAGTCACCTGCATATATATTCTCAAGCTTGTCCTATACATTTTTGGCGGTTTTACAACCCAACACCTTATGATAAGCAGATTCAATAAGTCCACTGATAATAATATTCTTTGCTTTTTCATCATTTACCAAATTCTTCTTACCTTGTTCATTCGCGGTTGATGTAAATCCATTTTGAACAGTGTCCCATACTTCGTAACCTTGCGCCAAGAGATAGACCTCCATTCTTCCTTTCCAAAGTGCATAATTATTTTCATTGAATAGAGGTACACCATTCTTGGTATGCTCCATGACCTCCTTCCAGCTGTTAAACTGCTATTGAAGGAACCAAGCTCCGATACCAATTGTTGGAAATACTGAGAGGGGGGGTGAATCAGTATTCCTTTCAATTAGAGCATTAGTTAATCTTCAATTATTATCAGTGTTTGCACAATGATAGTAGCAAAAAATAAAAACACAAATGCACACATTTTTTAAGGTGGAAACCCACTCCGGGACAAAACCACCTAATGCTTTTCTAATAATTCTTTAATATTCAACTCCAATTGAAAATAAAGTTCCAACTTCCTAGAATCTAGAAAAGCATTCTTCTCCAGCTCCCACTGGATGGATGCTCCAACGCCCGAGATTCTTCAGTAGTCAACTGAACGGATTCCCCAACACCCAATGAGCTACAACTCACCCTAGCACCACCCTACCACCCTATAGAAGAATAAAAGAAGAATGGACTCCCGTACCAGGGAAAATGGTCCACTTTACAATGATATAGAATGATATAGAAGAAGAAGATATACTAGACCATAACCCCAACTTTGACACAACCACCTAATGATGATCCTAGACCTCTCAACAATGCCTCTTCAACCCTTGGCAAATAGACACTAGTACAATTTTTACAATAATGTATTTACAATGACTTAGTACAATGATACCTTTACAATGATTGTATGCAGTGCTGCCCACTTGAAGACTTCATATGATTAACTTCTTGCTATTGTTATGCACCTTGGTTGTTGCTCTTGTCATGCTACCCTTTGTTGCACCTTGCTTTGCTTTTCTGCCATAGAAAGTCTGGTCCTTTACAATCCTTGACAACACATGATCTAGCTTTTTCTTGCCTTCTAGGAGCTCGATATTGAATCTGGTGTATCTTTGTTATTTCAGATCCTCAATATCTGATTTTCTGTCCTATAGTAGTCCTTTGAGTCTTCTTTCCAATGCCATAGGTCTGACCCAATTTGGATTCTTCAAGAGAGATTTATGCCCAATCTCTCACAATGCCCTAATTATGTACTTTTTCAGAAGAGCGCACTTGTATGGCGTGCCACGTGTCACTTTTTCTTCATTTGGATCTAAGTAGATAGAGCACAAATTATAGACTATGCACTATCTTCCACTTATTACGAAATTTCAATCTGATACTCAAAGAGAGAGTTATGATGAATTTACCAAGGTCACTTCTTTGAGATGAATTTCAGGAGCCTATAAAAACCCTGACTTCCACAGATCATATCTCCAAAAATATTGCGCACCTTGATCTAAAATTTTTACTAAAGCTTCCTCAAGATGTCTGCTTCACCTCATAAAAATTTCAGCTTCTGAGTCTTCGTAGAAAAAATTTATAGCGAAAATTCCACAATGACCTGTTTCAGATGGCCGAATCCCTTGCATAAGGAGGAAATGAATATCACAATTTATATGAATGCTTAAGTTGAGAGGGGCTTCAACAAGTGAACGTGGGAGGGATTTTAGGAGCTTAAAAAATATTAATTATAAATTTTCAATGACCCATGCCCCAACACCATGGGGTTTTAGCCCACTAACTGGGGGTACAAACTTCAAACATGAGTATCTCTCAAACCGTGAAGAATTACATGGCATGCCATATATCAACGAAAACATCTCAACAAATAAAAACCATCAAAAGCATTATTGACCTAGAATATATTAATTGGTAGGTCAAAATTCCCATGCAATATTGGGTTAGCCCCTGGTGCTGCTTGGGTTGACATCAATGACAACCGCTGATCAAAAATAACATGGAGATGGCTGAATAAGATGTACAATTTGAAAGAAACCTCCTCCAATGGATCTCTCAATGCAAGGTTGATCCCAACACTGAAGATCTTGCCCTCCAAGAATTTGGTGCAACCTCTCACTACAGATGCACTCTAGAATAACGCAATCAAGGCACTGGACTTCACTGTAGGAGATAGAGAATGATTGGCCTGGTGCCAAAGATGTGAAATCATCTCAAAAATCCCTTTCACTAACCTCCCGGAGCAAGAGAAACTCCCTCCTCTGAAAGATAAGCCAAAGAGAAGTGTTGTGGAACCCTCCATTGCAATGCCCCAACAACATTGCATTATACTTGAGCAGAAATAACACAGTATCTGAAGAATGGATTTGTCCTTGAGCCAAGGTGTGGAGAAGATGAAGTGCAATCCTCCAAGAGGCCTCTCAAGAAGGAGAGGAAATCCTAAACAGGAATCCCTCGTGCTAAGTAGCACTACAACTCAGCTGAACAACTGGAGACTGCAATTTGTCTGAATAGACAAATAATCAAATCATCCAAGATGTCCCTCTATGGCTACCTCCTCCTCTTCTTATACAAGTGAATGCCTCTTTTCCATGGACCCCACACATTAGGGTTTCATCCACAAGGAATCTTTCTCCCTCCAAAATTGCGTTGTCTTCTCATGCAAGCTACACCTCTTAGGCAGCGCTATTGACTTGGTCAAACTTGACATTGTCCTCATGTAAATTTCCCCTTTTCACACTGGAAGGTGCAAAATAAGCTTCTCTAATGATCCTTTTCACATTATGAAGGATTTTATTCCTACTTAGGGGCCTTTTACCCATTTTATTCACCTCCTAGATGAAATAATAAAAAATTAATGTTCCAATTTTCTTCATGAAAATTTTGGAACATTACAAAATATGAAGGGGAAACCGTTGAATATGTGCATCAAACCTACCATGTGGAAAGGAATACATGGGGCTTCGTCAACAAATTTATCAGTGACCCTGCTACGCATATGGGTACCATATTATTAGCATGCAAGCTGATGCGAAAGCGCTAGGTCGCAACCGTCCCTGCTTATGTCATTCGGCTAACAAGTCAGCGTGCGAAGGGGGTCTACCTCAATTGGGCCCAATACTTATGCGATGAGTTCTTCACCAACGTCCGTGAATCTCGGGAGCAGGGAAAAACCTTTTGCTATGTTTGGCTACTACTCCTTATAGCCCTAGTCGCCTGGGAGATCCCTACGGAGTCGGTCCTCCCCGAGCTCACCCCAGATATGTGCGAAGGGGCTCGGTATACCCATTTGTGGGATTCCAAGGATGTGTAGCGTATAGAGAATAACCAAGTATTCTGGGTCCTCTACCAGAGTAGTGTGGCTGCAACCATAAATTCTCAACCTCGGTTGTCCCTAATAGTAGATGACAAATACAAAAGTATTGCAGCATTCCAGGTTACCATGCACAACATTTAGATCCACAGCCACAAGGATAAAACATGGACATCAATGTATTATATGGTAGCTGACGAGGAAATTGACAATGTGATTGCGCTATGGCCTCCTACCTAGAAGATAGGCTTCAAAACCAGCGCAAGGGGCACCGCAGGTACTAGCACGACATAGGTGCTCCCACCTGTTATCATCAAGGAGACTGGAGATATGAGCAAGAGTACAGGGAAGGACTTAGGCGCAGCTCCAAAAAAGGACATGTAGCTAAAGAAGACAACCATGAAGAACACCGAGGCCGAAACCCAGGTCGATTCGCAGCCAGATTTGGGCACGGAGGTAGTAAATATCAAAGGTACAAAGCAAACAGGCGAGCCTGTCAAGGGGCCCTGAAAGAAGCAACCCACCCAGCGGAAAGAACGAGATGAGACAATTGTGTTTACTAAGGGATCTCTCGAACAAATTGCAGATGCAATCACACTGGCCACAAAAGAAAAATGGGTAGCTTTAGAGGAACAACATAAGGCTGCGATCAATGCCATCCAGGCCAAGCTTCGCACCCTGCAGTTAAAGACAAACACACTACAGACCAGTGTGGTTCAGGGATGGATTCCCTTGGCATCTAGCAGTATAGCGCTAGCTATGGAGGAAAGCCATATTTATTCCTTACCTAGCGTTGCCCTTGTGATCAGTTCGTCAGACCAGGGAATACAACTCCAAGTAGGTTAAAGGGTGCAGTTGAATCTAGCCAAGCTACCCCACAAAGCATTGCAGGGTCTCTACACTGCTGTGTTTTAGGAGATTCATCATCAGGACCAGCAAGTACACCAACAACTCGGTGTGGCCGAGCAGACCATCGCATAATAGAACATGGAAGTGCTCCTCGCTATCACGTAGCAAGTGGAGCTCAAAACCTTGATCCACCAGCTCTACAAGGAGGTTACAGAAGAGATCCTGGCCGCAGCCACCCCCCAGGCTAAGGTTGAAGGATTGGTCACAGCGTTGAAGGTTTCCAAGGTCTTTAAGACACAGCTGGAGCAACAAATCACTGACTTACAGGCCAAATTGCAGCCCGAAACACCCCTGGAGGTACGAGCCTAGTGCGCTACACTGGTGACCGTGGCTACAAACACCATAACAGGGAAGATTGCTCAGGGCACCCAGTTACTAGAGACAACCATGCAGCTATGGACCAAGGTCCAGTGCGATCTGATCCTCTGGAAAATAAATCAGGACTTATGGCAGAAGGAGGAAGCTTTCGAGAAGATCGAGGCTACATTACCCACCTTGGTTCTTGCACAGCATTTGGCACAATTGAGGACCAGCAACACCCTCCAAGATGAGATTGAGGAGCTCCAGAATAAGAAGCACGTCATCAGAGAATGATTGAAGCCTTGGGCATCCGCAACCCTCCAGCTCTCACAGGATGTTGATGTTGTTGTTAAGCGACTAAAACAGACACTAGAGAGTTTCACCGCTACGACAAAAGGACCGACATCATAAAATCTCGTAGATATTGTGTAGACCACTGCTACTTAGAGTCAAGAAGTGTTTCTCCCGCTGGGCATAGACGTTAATGCACTGCGCACGCAGGTGGAGACTCCACCACCACAGTGACTCGGGACGAGTCACAAGATTTTGTTTTGGGACTGTTGGAATAGGGTCCTCCAAAGCCTGCGAATTGGGACAGTTTTGAGTATTTTTGTATATTTTCGGCATATTTTAGTCTAGCGCAGGGGTTTTGGGGTGGGTCAAAGCCCCAAAATCATTGTAATGGGTCAAAGGGTAGACCTAGAGTCCACAAACCACGGTTTGCGAACCACAGGAAAGATTAGGCTAGATCGTTATAAATAGAAGGACATTTTGAGTCAATAAAGAACATGTATTAAGATTGGTGTGAATTACGAATTAGTAGATCTGTTTGGGTTATTGGGGAAAGGAATCCTGTTGGCTGTGTGCACGAAGATCCTCAGTCCTACTATGTGCAGACCCTGCAGCTGTGTGCGTAGGTTGGGTTTTGGGTATTGTAAAAGGATCTGAAGGATTAATGAAAGCGGAAGGTTGTTGGAATATCTGAATCTGTTAATGCAAATCTATGATATCTGTTATGTTATGCATGGTTCTGTGTTAAGCTCCAAAAGTAACTATTTTATTTGCTTATGCTGCGTTGACATCTGACCTAAATATGTCTGTTATACTTTATGCAAGAATATCTGTGATAGTTGCATTATTGTTTTGTATCTATTTTTTACTGTGATTATAGTTGGTATTGCGCACATGGATGTGAAGGGATTAATAGATCTGGATTCTATGATATACGATCTGGTAATTGTGAAGTCGAACGCAGCTCTGCTTGACTTACCTACCCTCTCCAAGGGTGTGGAAACCTGGTTCCATCACCCTCCCATACTGCTTCAGGTGAGACTTTGGCATGCGCAAGCAGGTCATTGCCGAAGGGGCCAGTAGTATAGGGGTTTGTTGGCAAACCTTAACCTCTCAACCTGGGTCAGGACCCCTCAAGCCAACAACAGGCCAATCTTGACATGAGTTACTATGAACCCTTCCTAAAGCCTAAATATAAAGACAACTACAAATCCATCTTTCCTTTCTAACATTTTCTAGAGATATGCAACTTTGATGAGAATTATCATGAAATATTTTACATGTGAGGGAAGGTTCTCCAGGCTTTACTCCTATCACATTAGGCTGCTCATGCACTTTACTAGGGTTAGGATGCTGCACCTACTCTATTATCTCTATAGAAAAATTTACAAGATGTCTTATATTTTTCATTTATTGCATGAGATATTTTGTGCCTTGGGCCTTGCATGGTCTTAATGGAAAAAAATAGCATTTATGATGTATTTATGACATTTTTGAAACCCTAGTTAGAGTTTTGGTCCTCCTTGCTTGTTAAATACAGCATTGAGGCCTCATTGTACATGTTGGATGATTATTAAGAAGAAAATCATAGATTTGAGATTGAAGAGAAATTGGCTTTGGTTTTTGTGGATGGCTTGATTTTCTTGACCATGGAGCAAGTGTTGGGCCACTAGTTTGTCATTATTATTATCACATTTTAACACATATTTCATCCATTCCTACCATTCTTTATCATGACATTTATCATGGTTTATCATATAATTCATTTTATAATTATTTATGCTCTTATGGATAAATATTATTTATTCTCCTTTATTTTTAATAAATTGATGATTATTATGTATGATTCTACCAATGATGGTTTAATAATAAATTTTTTGTAACATCACTCACCATTTTAGCCTCCAAGATATTCTCCAGATTGCAGATTTGATCTCCAGCTCATCAATATATATTCCAACTCAGAAATTCGTTGGAATACGAAGTGATAGTTTTGCATTGGACGTTTTGGGCAAATGGAGAAGAATCTGGAAAATCTGAAACATGGGTTTTGTCCATAACGGACAGAATTAACTTTTCTAAAGAGAAGTTTTCCAAAATTTGGTTCTTATTAAGAGAAAAAAAAGGTTCTCTGAAGACGATTTTCCTAGATTCGCTATTGCAGCCGTTTTCCAAATTATCTTAGTTGCAATACCAAATTCGACTTGTTCCTGTTGAATGATTAATGGATAGATATTTCAGATATGATCTTACTGATCAATTGGTTGTGAAAAATCCAATTTTGTTATGAGAATCATTTTTGTAATCATCTCTGTTGTAACTTCTCTCTGATCTATGTGTATTTAAATGAAAAACACAGATCAAAGAGGAGGAAGGATAAAAAGGAGAATAATGAGGAGAATTATAGAGGGGAATGATGAGATTGAATATAGATTATTTATGAGAATAATTATGGGATTATTATGGGATTATTAGAAGAGTTGATATGCTGATATAGAAGAGCAGAGAATGTGAATTAGACTGTACTGCATTATGTATCTTTTATTTTACGCACCATTTGGAATGAACAGAACATAGTTCTGCAAGACCAATTTGTATTGTAAAGACTGCGATGAATAATACGTAGTTGCGTTGCTGTTTATTCAACTGTTTTGAAGTAGCTCGGCAGCATTCGCTAGTGGCTAAGGGCCCGACCTCTGGTGAATCTCGTTGTTATCCTTTGTGCCATATCTTTCCATTTACTACAATTATATTATGCTTTGCTGCTTTACCGTGAATTTCCTTTGATAATCTAGATTTATGCATTTATCCTTCTGCATGCGCATTTCCCGTTTACTGCGTTGTTTGTTAAAAGAATTGGTTTGATTATTTAAAGAACAAACTATTATTTCCATTTACTTTCCTTTTGTTTGATTGATTAGATCCAGCTGAAAGAGCTCGGTTATTGCTTCAGTGCTCTCGGTTGATTGAGTTATTGGAATGAATCACAGTTCTAATGCATATATGAATTATTTTCCTTAAAGTTTCAGATTTATGATTGCATTTATATTCAATGATTGGTTTTATCATTACTCTCTAGGGTTATATCTTGCACATATTGTGTACACTCTTGAAACAAAAGACTTAACCTGGTTGATAATTAATGTGAGGCGATTAGGAGTTTTAAAAGACACCTTTTAGCACCCAACATTTTGGCGTCGTTGCCGGGGAGAGTGTTGCCTTTTCACAGAGAGTGATGTATGTTTGATATTTTTTGCTGAGAAAGAATTGGGTATTAAAAACGGAAGGTAAGAACCTACGTAACGAGCAAGTAAAGTGCTTGCTCCTTTGCCCGCTTTTCAGCACAATTGCATAAAAGTTGAAGTAGGTGTTTGATGTTTGTCTGTTGTGAAAGAATTGGGTATTAAAAATGGAAGGTAATAACCTGCGTAATGAGAAAGTAAAGTGCTTGCTCCTCCGCCCGCTTTTCAGTAGAATTGCGTAAGAATTGAAGTAGGAATTTTAGAGGTAGAATTTTTGAAAAAAAATCTTGTAATTCCACTCGAGTGGTGATGTAAGCACCACCCATTTCACTAACCAATTGACAAGAACATTTGAAGGATAATCCTCAAAGAAACACATGAAGAACATCTTCTATTATGGGAAGAAATGGCTCACATTGCAACTTTTGAATTCCCTATCAAAGATCTAGGAGGTGTGACACAAATGCACATAATTCCCCCATCGTCTCTTAGACCAAATTTTCATGGTTTGACAAATGAAGATCCAGATAAATTCTTATTTGAGTTTGAAATACTTTGTAGAGGATATGATTATTGTACTAATGATCGAAGGTTGAAAGTGTTTCCTCTTACTCTAAAAGGAGCAGCTCTCTAATGGTTCATGAACCTTGGTGGGAACTGCATCCAAACATGGGAGGACATGAAGAACATATTCTTGAAGAAGTACCAAGACTATTGAAATTCCAATGAAGATATTTTCAATATGATACAAGGGAAAGATGAAAGTTTGGAGGACTATGTAGAGTGATTTCAAATAACGTTCAAAAATCAAAGCATAAGCATTTGGAAAAAGAGATCTTGAAAACACTCATTCTTAAAGGAATCAAAAATGAATTTTTAGAACTCTTAAATCTGATAGGAAAAGGTGATGTTTTTCAGTTATCATATGATGATTTTTGTGAATTGTGCATAAGGTATTCAAGAGGAATTTCCAAGGCTGGTAAGAATTCTAGAGAAGTTTCTTGCTTCTTTTCCAAATTTACTACAAGAACAAGAGACATAAGAGCTGAAATCAATGTTTTATTTGAAAATTTTAAATATGATTTTATTAGCTCTATAAATTCACAATTGAATGTTTTACAGGTTCATAAAAATCAAGAATTTGATGAAGTGTTTTTCCCTCATTACCGAAAGGAGCACCCCATAGATAGTTGTTCTTCCTTATCTAGGATGGAAGTAGCATATCAAAGAGACGAGGAAGCTGCAACAAGGTCAAAACCATGGAAATCATGGCCTACAGGTATGGTTCAAAACACTTCCTCTCCATTCTCTTACTTGCATAATCCATTATGGAATCTCATATGTTAGGGCAGCCATGCCAATCTCAATATAACCACCACCAATCTTCTCTACAAGTTTGGCACGGTTCATCTTATGATTGCATGACTACTCTTCCTCATCTTGTAGCACAATTACATCTTCCAACTCTTCCACAACATCTTGCTTGCCTATCAAAATCATCCATTCAACCCAATCAACTACATCATCAAAATGCTCCATTCCCTACACAATTTTCTGCTCAACTCATTCCACACCCTCACCATAATAAACCAGTACAACATGCTTACAGTGTTGAACTGCAAAATTTACCCACCCATCCCACCCATTCTATCTCACATGCACCATTGGGGAAAACTTATGCTGAGATTCAGAATGTATCAAATCCAAAAATTGTAGAGGTTATGAAAGAAAATGAGATTTCTTCTAGCCTACATCAACAAGTCGTTTTTAACACTCAAGAACTTCATGATATGACGGCTATGGGAAATCAAGAAATTAAGTGATACATTGAAGATTGGTTTCACTCCATTTTTTTGTAGCATCACTTCATACTTCAACAATTTTTGGCACCATCTTTTCAAGGGAAGTTGGCTTCTCATACCCTACTATTTATTAACATGCATTTTTAAAATTTGGGTATGTACATAATAGAGGCCTTATTTTGAAAATGGCTCCACTGGAAGTACTCTTATACGTAAGCATATTCAATTTTTAAAGAAGAGTAGGTTAGTGTAGAAAATGAATAAATAAGGACATAAATAAATACATTTTTATTATTATGTAAAAAAAAAATGTTTTTGTTGCAACACGCTGTGAATATCAACATCAGTGATAAATATTTTAATTTATTTATGTATGTAGATGTTTTATATTGAAAATAATAGTTCTACAAACACTCATATTCATTTTTATCACTAATATGGAAAAATTTCTTGAATATCATATTTTTTGGCTTGAGGGCTTGATGAAATTTCTGAAAGCAGAGTCGAGACAGTCATGTTTTGAGGGACTAAAATTGAATATTTTTAAAACATATTTCTATCCTAAGTATCCCTTGATTTCTACTTTCCAACCCAATTTGAATCACTCCATTTGAATTTGAAACGAAAAAGTTATAACCAAAATATTAACAGGGTGTCTAGTAGGCAGCTCAAGAACAGAGTTGGGACAGCAAGTTTTTGGAGGCCTAAATGACTACATTTTTAAAACCTGTTTCTATCCTAAGTAGCCCTTGACATCTACTTTCCAACCCAATTTGAATCACTCCATTTGGATTTTAAACGAAAATGTTATAACCAAAATATTGATAGGGCGTCCAGTAGGCAGCTCAGGAATAGAGTTGGGACAACGAGTTTTTGGAGGCCTAAATGACTATATTTTTAAAACATATTTCTATGGTATATTCCTCTATGAATCTACTTTACAAGGAAATTTTAATCACTTGATTTCGATATATTATGAGGAAAATATGACCCAAATACTAACTGTCTATCCTAAATCAACACTCTTAAAGCTCTGTTTTTCCAGTTATTCATTAAAGTATTTGACCCATAAATTATTATTGTCTTCAAAACCTATTTCTATTTGAGATAAATAAATGAATCTACTTTCATTTCCAATTTTAATCAGCTTAATTCATCATCAAAAGAAAAATTTATGCTTGAAATATCAACTGTTGTTCTGAGTTGGAAAATCGAAAATGACTCTATTATGCAGGTTGTTCTAAGCAAATTTAACATACCATTACATGGAATTTTTAAAACTTGTTTCTATTAGAGACATCTCCATAAATTCACTTTCATTTGGCTTTAGAATCACTCAAATCGGACGAAAAACAAATAAGTTATGATTAAAACACTGCTGGTTAGTATGGTCGGCCACTACTCTTCCGCAGGTGACAAATACAATTTGTTTTATTTTCCTATGGATTTGTTTTGCTGAGTAGATACTTTTTTTTTTCATATTTATTGGATTATGGGAGCCCAATCACCTCTCTTTCTCCATGATTTAATGTTTTATTGCAAGTAGACACTCGTTTTTTGCAGGTCTTAGGAGAATAAAGAAGGTCAATTTATGGAGGAGTGATTCTTGAAAGAAATTTTAATGAAACAAGGGCATTTCATCCAATTCATTACCTAACAGATTCATAACAAGAAAAATGAAGAATTGATTCACATTTGAAGATTAATGTCACTGTTGTCAATACATTTTTCCAAAATATCATTTTTTTCCATTAACAGATTGATATTCCCTTAGGAAATAACATCATAGTTGTTGTAACTTAACTTATTTATTTATATCTTGTTTTTAAATAAAGTGTTTTTTCTTTTCTAATTTCTCTTATGTTTTTGTGTTTTAGGTGTTGCTTCCTTCAAATTGTAGTTTTCGCTCCATTGGCGATTGAACAATGAGGACACCACCATGCAAGTTTCAGTTGCAGAAGACAATTCTTTGGCAGCACCAATTCTGTAAAAAGTTACTTTTCTTTAGATCTATACATACAATCATTTTTTCTCTATTTTTTCTATTGTTCTTCTTTCTATATCATCGCTCTTCTGTTGTTTAGAGTAGGAGGGATGATTTTTTTTTCTCTCTGTATTTTCTCTTGCAGTTCCTTACAGGGAATAGTTGTTGTTCCCTATAGGGAACAACAATTTTTGCGTGCATTTTTATTTGCTATTCCTTACAGGGAACAGCTGTTGTTCCCTACATGGAACATCAATTTTTGCGTGCATTTTTCTTTGTTGTTCCTTACAGGGAAAATTTGTTGTTCCCTACAGGAAACAACGATTTCTGTGTGCATTTTTCTTTGTTGTTCCTTCCAGGGAACAACAATTTCTGCGTGCATTTTACTTTGCTATTCCCTACAGGGAACAGTTGTTGTTCCTTA
Organism: Pinus albicaulis; assembly: GCA_034641835.2. Lineage (NCBI taxonomy): Eukaryota > Viridiplantae > Streptophyta > Pinopsida > Pinales > Pinaceae > Pinus > Pinus albicaulis. The sequence continues at coordinate 692,732,856 of CM076575.1, forward strand.
CAGGGAACAACAATTTTTGTGTGTATTTCACTTCTGCATGCATTTTTCTTTGTTGTTCCTTACAGGGAACAACAATTTCTTCATGTGTTTTACTTTGTTGTTCCCTACAGGGAACAGTTGTTGTTCCTTACAGGGAACAACAATTTTTGTGTGTATTTCACTTTGTTGTTCCCTATAGGGAACAACAATTTTCGTGTAAATTTTGTTTTGTTGTTCCCTCTAAGGAACAACAATTTTGGCGTGTACTTTTTCTTGTTGTTCCCTACAGGGAACAAAATTTTTTGTATGTAGCTTGCTTTGCTGTTCCTTACAAGGAACAGTTGTTGTTCCCTATAAGGAATATCAATTTTTGCGTGTGTTTTCTCTTGTTGTTCCCTATAAGGAACAACACATTTTTTATTTTTTATTTTTTTTTGTTGTTCCCTACAGGGAACAGTTGTTGTTCCCTTTAAGGAACATCACTTTTTGTGTGGTTTTTTTCTCTTTTGCTATTCCTTTCAAAGAACAACACTCTCTTTTGTTTTTTCTTGCATATTTTTTGTATGTTTTGAACAATACCCTTGTTATATATTTTCCCAAACACTAGCTCATTTTCAACCCCATTTTTCTGATTCCCTTTCATGACATGAAGTACAATACTTCTATGAGGACAAAAATTATGGATTCTATTGAAGTAGGAGAATATCATTAACATTATGAACTTTAACAGGACAGCTTCTGGATGAGAGATTCTTTTTAAGAAAAGGGATACAATTATTTATATACTACTTTACTACATCGTTTTTTGTTGTACATGATATTGATTGATCATATTAATACCATGATGGTTCCACCCTTCCTGGTTATAATCTTCTCTGTCTATAATAAATGAGATTATGGGTATATTTTTTTTTTCTATTGACATGTTCAACTTCTTCCACCATCCCTACTCTTAAGGAGTATTGAGCCTCCCTCTTTTTATTATAAAACTGTGTAATCACTGCAAAATTTTGTTTGCATATGGAGGATAGGGGGTCTCATTGCAAGTCATCCTACCATGTTCATAAGGCTATAACGAAGTGACATTCCCATTATGGCCACCACACCAGGGTTATGATCCATTGGATAGCCAAAATATCCTTAGAATAGGAGGTCTCATCATGAGCCGGCCTAATCACTTTTGCTACATCTCAGTGAATGGAAGTGTGGTTATCTGGTTACCACGCCAGCACACTGGTCTCTTCTATAGAATAGCACTGGAAATCTCCATTTATAAATCGAGGATCCTGGCTCATACAGGTTAAAAAGCAACCCTGCCAAGGCTATGGACGCCTGCTCGCAACAAAAGCTCTGCTTATGGTATTGAGGTTATATCTTATCGTCAATTATTACTATAATACCCTTTTCTTATTATTTTTTTATCAGAGAAGTTATTTCCTTAATTTTTCCCTGTTTTGAACCTTTACGCATGCGAAATTGTTTTCCAATCAATCGCATCTTTTCAGCTAGAATATTGTCAGAAAAACATCTTTTTGGCATATTGTTGTCCTTTTCTTTTTCGCATAACTTATCATCATCCAAAGTGTCCTATCTCTTATTCATAACTATATTTACACACTCCGCTCTCATTATAACGATACTTATTTCCGTCCTATCATTGATATGTGTACTCTGCTTCATTTACTGCCGTATTGATCATTCCCTTGCCTTGTCGTCAACACAACACCTTTCATATGCTTTATGGTCATGGAATCCCTTTTTCAATTGGAGGGGGGCAATGTATGCATTATGGGATAACATGCGATATAATTACTGAACTCTGCCATAACTTGATGATTTGACAAAATATTAGTACTGCATTTATACAAAAGTTTTTCTGATTAAAATTTTTGCATGCATCTTATCTGTTTCTATTCAAAACTAAAACTATGGATCCAAGAAATTTGCATGCAAAATAGTGACTTGTTACAGGAGAACAACAAGTATGGGGGGAATTCTATTCACAGCCAGGCCACACTATTTCCCCTAATGACAGAGGCTCGCGCAACTCGCAAACGCACAGAATTGTTCAGACATGATGTGCTTGCATGACTTCCACATTTTGCATCACTTTCAGTATCTGCTCAGCCTACATCAGCTTCAACAAATGCCAGTCCATACATGTCATTCCACAATTTTTTTTTCGGAGGTAAAACTTGAGATAAAATAGCATACTTTTCTGATTTATTACGAATTTAGGAGAATTTCATGCAAAATCCATTGAACATTATTTATCATCATTTATTCCACATATTTACCACTTCCCATTCTTCAAAGACAAAATCTTTCAGTTTGGGGGAGTGTTCATTTCATTTATTTATTTATTATGACCATATTATTCATTCTCAACACCTCCCTTCTTCCATGTTATTTTACACCAAGCATAGATTTCAACAGATTGTAGCCACCACCTCTATTCGTTTTGTAGCATTGCATGAGGGCATGCTAATTCTTCAGTTTGGGGGAGGCATTGCTGCACAAGGCATTGCTACACATGATGGATGTTTTTTACTTTCTTTCTCATTTAAGGCATACAATTTCATTTTTATACAGTGCAGAAGTTGATTTGCATATATCTTTAAAACTATGAACTGAATTCTTATGATTTCTAGATAACAAAGAGGTATCATTAAAATACAAAAACCCAGATAATTTCATGCTAAATTAGTTCATAAAATTTTGAAAATCATGCACTATCACCTACAGCCATTTTTTATATATTTCATGATCCATGCATCAAAACGATCTGATTTTTGGATCATAGAAGCATTAATATAGTAGAAATCTAGTTTTTTAGAAAATGGTTAATGAAGTTTGATGTTACTTATATAATATTTTGCTACAAATTCATATACATATAGTTGAACGTCAAATGTAAAAAATTTTACGCCTTCATCAAGATTGCTAAAATTGAATATTCATTATTTGAGGAAGAATTCATTTGTTTCATCCATTTCATGAGTTGGGATGAACAATTTTTTATTATTGCTCGGTTAATAACGAGGCTTTGGGTTGCATGAAGACATGCAATATATTCAGTTTGGGGGTAGGTTGGGCTGCTAGTTTTTCATTATTATTATCACATTTTAACACCTATTTCATCCACTCCTATCATTCTTTATCACGTCATTTATCATGGTTTATCATATAATTCATTTTATAATTATTTATGCTCTTATGGATAAATATTATTTATTCTCTTTTATTTTTAATAAATTGATGATTATTATTTATGATTCTACCAATGATGGTTTATTAATAAATTTTTTGTAACATCACTCACCATTTTAGCCTCCAAGATATTCTCCAGATTGCAGATTTGATCTCCAGCTCATCAATAAATATTCCAACTCAGAAATTCACTAGAATAAGAAGTGACAGTTTTGCATTGGACATTTTGGGCAAATGGAGAAGAATCTGGAAAATCCGAAACATGGGTTTTGTCTAGAATGTACCAAATTAACTAAATGAAGAGAATTTTTCCCAAATTCAGTTCGTATTAAGAGAAATGGAAGGTTCTCTTAAGATGATTTTCCCAGATTCGCTGTTGCGACCATTTTCCAAATTATCTCAGTTGCAATACCAAATTCGACTTGTTCCTGTTGAATGATTAATGGAAAGATATTTCAGATATGATCTTGCTAATCAATTGGTTGTGAACAATCCAATTTTGTTATGGGAATCATTTTTGTAATCATCTATGTTGTAACTTCTCTCTGATCTATGTGTATTTAAATGAAAAACACAGATCAAAGAGGGGGAAGGATAATAATGAGGAGAATTATAGAGGGGAACGATGAGATTGAATATAGATTATTTATGAGAATAATTATGGGATTATTATGGGATTATTGGAAGAGTTGATATGTTGATATAGAAGAGCAGCGAATGTGAATTAGACTGTACTGCATTATGTATCTTTTATTTTACGCACCATTTGGAATGAATAGAATGTAGTTCTACAAGACCAATTTGTATTGTAAAGATTGTGATGATTAATATGTAGTTGCGTTGTTGTTTATTCAACTATTCTGAAGTAGCTTGGCAGCATTCGCTGGTGGCTAAGGGCCTGGCCTCTCGTGAAGCTCGCTACTATCCTTTGTGCCATATCTTTCCATTTACTCCAATTATATTATGCTTTTCTGCTTTACTGTGAATTGCCTTTGATAATCTAGATTTCTGCATTTATCCTTCTATGTGCGCATTTCTAGTTTACTGCGTTGTTTTTTAAAAGAATCGGTTTGATTATTTAAAGAAAAAACTGTTATTTCCATTTACTTTCCTTTTGTTTGATTGATTAGATCCAGCTGAAAGAGCTCATTTATTGCTTCAGTGCTTTCGGTTGATTGATTTATTGGAATGAATCACAGTTCTAATGCATAGATGAATTATTTTCCTTAAATTTTTAGATTTATGATTGCATTTATATTCAACGATTGGTTTTATCATTACTCTCTAGGGTTATAGCTTGCACATATTTTGTACACTCTTGAAACAAAAAGACTTACCCTGGTTGATAACTAATGTGAGGCGATTAGGAGTTTTAAAAGACACCTTTGAGCACCCAACAACAAGCTCACTTGCAGGATTCATGAGCATAGTTAATTGTGTTGTGTTCCTTATTCAGTACTTGTTTTCTTATGTTGTCATTTTCTCTCATCTTTTTATTGCAGTAGGACATAAATTTTAGGCTAAGAAATGTTGTTTAGAGGCACCTTAACTGTGTTTGTTCTCTACTGCTTCTATGTTTTCCTCTGCTAGGTCAGATTAGAGAATTTAGTTTGTTTAACTTAAGAATGATTCAATGAAGAAAAATGTCAAAGTAGTTTTATGGTTAGCCCTACTCTTTGATATTACTTAAACATTTTTTTAAGGTGTTTTACTTTGAAGTATTGTTGATTAGGTTTAGCTAAAGAGGTATATTATTTGCCATGTCCTTTTGTTTATCCTAAATGGTTGTTTTGGAGGTATTTATAGCTTGATTAATGAATTTAGGAGTTCCCTATTCTTTGATCTCTGCTATATGTTTATCTTAAATTTTTTCTTATCTTGAAGGTGAAATCACTAGAAGATTTACAAGTTTCTTGACTTCTATCATTCACTAGATTGTTTTCTTAATGCTTACTTGCTAGGGTTTGGTCAAAGAAGTTTTTGGTATGCCCTGTCTTTGGTTATTTCTTGATGCTTAGTAATCTTAAAGGCCATTCTTGTTAAGGTATTGGTTGAGGGATTCTTAACTACCCTTTGCACCTACTATGTTCACAATTTGATGTTCACTTCACTCACATAAGCTTTTAGATCCATTTGACCTTGTTGGACTTGCCTTGTGATACACCCTTGACCTATTGTTAAACTTTTCAAGACCTTTTGTGGACTCCATAGCCCAATGGCTTAAACCTCTCTCACTCTATATATTCTTCTTGAAAACCTACCCAACCAAACAAACAAACAAACCCTGATCCTTATAACTAGCCTAAAATCAAACCCTAAAATCTATCAAGTTACATCATTTACATAAGTATAGAGAGAGCCCTCTCTGAGTCCAGGAAGGCTAGGTCCTAGGACTCCAAATACTAGTTTGATGTTACCCCTGTACTTTTGGTCTTGCCAATCTAACAAATTACCGGGACCTAACAGTCTCATATCTGCACTTTTATTTCTCATAACAATCCTTTAGCTTCTGAATGGCCTCCTCCAATGATCTAGGATCATAAAACTCAATCATGTCTTTGAATGTTATCATAAACCCACTGATGAATCTATCAATCTTGGCCTTCTCCTCCTTAAGGTAAGGAACATACCTCAACAACTCCATAAATTTTCTTTTGTACTCTTCATCGGTCATATATCCCATCTTTAGTTCATAAAAATCCTTTTCACTATCATCATGTTATCTCTACGATAGATACTTCTTCCCTAATAATCTCCCAAATTCACTCCAAGTCAAATCCTCCTCATAAATATATTTGAAATTATTCATGTATTCCCACCAAATATCTTCTTTACCTTTGAGGTTGAATGTAGTTATTATGGCTTTCATGTTTTCTGAGTAATCTGCAATCTAAAGAACTTCCTCATACAAAGCAACCATGCTTCTGCATCCTATGATTTATTCATCTCTTCATAAAATTTGGGTGGCTTTTATTTCTTAAACTCATCGAAAAAATATCCCCTGTCACTTCTATTATAAGGATTATAATGATGATGATCATAGTGCCTGTCAGAACCAGAACTAGAATAGTATTTGTGTCTATCATCTCTCTTATCCAAAGTTTCCAAGAACTTTCCATCTCTGATCACGTCATCTCTATATGACCTGTGACCACCATGAGACCTATTTCCATATGCCCCAATAGTCTCATCCTTATCTCCATAGTTGATCCATGTTGGTCCTTGTTTCTGCAATTCTGACAAACTTTGAAGAATTGCTACATTAACTTATGCTTTCTTTACAACTCCTTATTTCTTCCTTCAAAATTTCTCAATGTGTCTGTCAAGTCAGAAGAGTGCCCAACACCATGATTCTCAACTGATCCATAGGGATATTATTTGTAGTCTATCATCTTTCTATTCATCTTTGATTTCTTCATGCAAGGAATCTCAAGTCAGCTAAACCAAATCACAATAAAACAAGGTACCTTAGCATAATTCGAGGAGGATATCTCGTTTGAAATATCAACAAGTTAGTGTAATATATGTATAAACATAGTCTTAAAAACATATAGACATATAAAACATAGGTATATCAACACATAAACATCATTCTAGATAGATTCCAGTCATCAATGCATGACCGTATCAACCACATACCATGACCCCATGCATGACAAAAACAACCATACCAATTGTACACTGACAATACGTAAGCACTTGACATGCATAAATAACACATAACCAATCATACACTCATGATGACACATTCCACAACAACCCCATCAATCTTCACATGACGACATCATTGCAACCATGACCAACTCCATGAATATGCAACAAGCACATATACCACAAGCATAAGGAACATGTATGCAACCGAAATGAATGCATGACCAACACAACACCCATCTAGTCCTAGGGGTGAACATGCTCTGAAACCACTTTGTAACACCCTCCTCCCACATCTACCCAAGTAAATGAACAACCGAAGAAAACATGTGACGAAGAGTTACTTGATATGATTCAACTCCCTATGTGTCAGTTAAGGAAACCTTCTGCACCTACTACAGGAACCCAAGAGCCATCCCAACCTTCCAGGAGGCTAGCCTCTGAATCAAACTGACCTTTTAATGCATCAATCCCCCAGTCATTCCCTTGACATGAGAAAGGGTGCGACTGGAAACCTCCAGTCGCTCGCACAGCATGGGCATGCATGCAACTAGGGAATTTTCCTTGTAGTTATATTCCTTTGACCCCAATTTATGTGCCACTTTTTCTGGCTCAAAGCTCAAGTCATTGCCCAGAAATCCACGAAAATTCTATATATTAAAGGAACATGGGAACATGAGAACATGAGAAACAACCAGAAAACAAAAGGAAATGAACCCAAAACACCATGAATATCTAGGAAATGGCACGAATAGGAAAATCCACTGTCAATCTAGGAAATCTTCCATGCCAATGAAATATCATGACCAAGAAACAACATGCATATGAATTTCATGCCAAAATTAGTGAGGAAAACACACATGCAACTTGGTACCTACAAGAAAAACATGTTATAGTTGTTGATCCTAATGTTCTATTGCGCTTTCCTAATTTTTCTTTTCCTTCTTGCTCCAAAAATCCAAGTATGCCACACTCCTCCAAGAGTGCTCCAAGAAAATTTTAAGTGTCCAAGAGTATGAGAGAGAGAGAATAGAATGAGGGCTCCAAAACTGAACTGATCAAAAGCCATGAATTGGTCCTCATAAGCCTTTATATTAATGAGGCCTCTATTTTCTTCATTTTCCATGATTTTCCTTCAATTTCCTCCTCACATGCAACCTATGACCTTTCACCTCCCTTTTCTCCTAATTTCTATTATTTTCATAAATAAATGCCACTTTTCCTTTCCAAAGCATTAGCCATTTGCTTTTCCAATTTCCATAGCCATAATAAACCATATGAACACCCTAACTAGGATGTTTTTCCCAACATTCAACTTGGAATATGTGTCCTATGACTTTGGTTATTATTTTTCCTTTATTAACTTTTATTACATGGAATTTTCACCATGGCTATTATATTTTTTAAGAGGAAATAAACTAAGTACACAAAGCTTCGAAAATTGGATGCCTTATAGTACAAAGCTTATATGGGCTTAGTGTGTGATGTAAGTGAACATGCAAAGTGTTATAAGATGTGGATATATGATGATCATTTACAATATCCCCCTAATTACACTAATTTTTTATTGTTCCTTGCATGAAAAAAGAAATAATGTGTGGATATTAGGCCACTTACTCTTTTTCCTATTTGTACTATGTGAATTTCAAAAAAGGGAAATGGAAATTCAAGTGCTTTAAGAAAATTTTCATATTCAAACTGAGGCTTGTCTAGGAGACACAAGGGAAACAAAGATTATTTACTTTTTGTACTAAGACTTGCTCCTAGTCCCAAAAAATGAAATAAATTAATGATTTGGTCAGTATTAATATTTTTGGATGATGATCCACTTACTCGTTTACTAATTAAGCTAGTTGAACTGTGAAAAATAATCAAAGAATCTAATCAAATTACTCTACTAACTGTGATTAGTAAAGTAACTAAGAAATCTAAATTGGTTGTAAAAAAATTTAATAGGTGAAGGAAATTCACTAGAGGTTGCCAATCACATGAGAAAAGTGAAACTACAAGGGATTTTTTTTCTTTATGGAAACTGTGTGGGTTTTACTATGCACATACATGGTTGCGCCTCTGCCTAAGAAAGTTGTGGCTTCCGCGTCTGTCTGAGATAAATTTGTGCATTCAACAAGAAACTGTGAACAAGCAAGTTTTCTCTGCCAACAATAGGTCCAAAATGTCTTGCAAAAATTCTAGAGAGATGGTGAATGCCTTGTGAGGTGATGATGCAAGGGAAACGTCCTGCAAACACAACCATTAGATTAAATAAAAGACAACAATATGGTCGATATTTCTGTAGTAGTGTTTTTGTAGAAACGGTGTACCAAAATCCACCTCCTTAGCAATTGGTTATTCCATACAAAGAAATACAAATAGAGTTGGTGTTGTTAGTGAAGAGACAAAGATAAAAAAAAAAATCATTGTAAATGGTGAAAATAATGCATATACAAACATAAACTAAAAAAAAAGAGATAAATACACAAATAATGCTTCATGAAGCAAACATGTCAACAAAATAATAGGAAAAAGATCCCTTTATTGACTGCTGGTGGTAGAAGATGAATACAATAGATTAATACTAAACACTTGAAGATAATTCTTTGAGCCATAGTGCTAAAAAATCCTCAGCAAGGAGGTTCCTTTCCTCAATCTCTTTGCAAGCTTCTCCTCTCTCTCAAAGAAGTATGAAGACACTCTCAATGGTGACTCTTCCTTCACTAGAATGATGGATTTCTTAGAAGCAATATGGACAACATACTAATGATCTTACTTCTTTTTCTTCAACAATGAAATGTAGGATTACTCTGATATAAAGTTTGCCAGCATAACATTGTCTTCTCTTTGGTTTCTCCAATGGCATGTTTATATAGAATTTTTTGAATCCATATTCCCTCTCTTGGTTCAAGAATGATAATGACCTAAGAGTTGGATAATATGATTCCATTGAGGGCCACATATCTTTAGGGTGAATCGAATTATGTTTTCCTTGATTGTAACTTTCCAGGGAATCATCTTTCAAGTGTGGGAAGTGGTTGCGAATTTTGTTGATTCGACTGCCCAACTTTAAAAGAAAAAGTCATGTGGTTGTAATTTATTCCTTAGAATAAGCCGCGCGGTGCAAATTTTACACATAATACCTTAGGAGAAATTAAATTTTTGAAATTTCATAATGTCTTCAACTAGAAAATATTCACCTGTGCTTTCTTCTGAATGACTTTGGGCATATTTTGGATTGTGCAAATGTGTGTACGATTTTATGGTGTTAACATCAAGTGGATAAAGAAAGGTTAAATATGATTAAGGATGGTTATATGGGCCTTAAATTACACCTATTTGGGAGGCCCATCAATAACCCTTGCAAAAAATATCAAATAGCAAAGAGGAGAACAAATTCTAGTTGAGGTTGCGTAGAAGTTGTTAAGACAACTCCACAGTTGCAGGTGTGGGTAGAGTTCTCCATAGAGAAGAGCAGGTGAAGCTCTTGAGAGTGAGTACACTACAGGATCTTAGAGGAATATAGGAATCTTAGGAGGTTCAGAGAAGAAAACTAGTGTTACCAAAAGGCCAAGTTTAGAGGAGAGAAGCTTGGTATGGTACTTGTAGCAGGGTAAAACTTACTTGCTATTACAGAGGCTCAGTGTAGATCATAAGTGGATGAGAAAAATTCACATAGGAAGAGTAAAGATGAATACTAATGGTCATGATAATGGTTCAAGTGTAAGCCACAATAGAATGGATGAAAATTCAAAAGAAAATGGCATAAAGATGAGAAGGATGAGTTAAGAGGAGTTTGATTGAAATATGGTTGAGATGAAGGATCACCATAGTATAGTGGTGATGTTGGTATAGGAAGATGAAAATTACCAAAAATGTGGATGTAGAATGAAGAAGCAGGTTAAATGGAATGTTAAGAAACAATTTAAAATAAAATTGAGGAAGAATCTAAGGTACACGATGAGAGATTGGTTGAAAGGAGAAGAACTCATAGCAACTAAGTATGAGCATGAGGAAGAGAGAGTTCACTATTTAGAATCATAGCAAGGAGAAATACTTGGAAATGACGTTGGTGTTGATGAGAGGCTTCATGACAGTCTCATAGATTGTTTGGAGAGTGAAGATCAACATGAAGAATTGATGATAGCAGCATCAAATGAGGCTAGAGAGCCTTACATTTTTTAAACTGATATTTTGTGTATGGTTGTAGGTCACATAAATGATGAAGATGGAAAACCATCTACAATTATATTGAAGATAGAGAAATATGAAGAAGTGCATTTTAAAAGCATTGAAGAAGAACAAAACCCGAATTATGTTATAAGGGAAGAGGAAATAAAGTTGTATCATGAACGAAATCAAAGGGAGACATGTAAAAAAATGACAAATCAAGTTATTAGGAAACAATCACAAGAGCATGTTATTGCAACCAATAGGACAAAGTTGACTTGTAAAGATAGCCATATGAAAGATGAAGAACAACCATTGAAAGATGTTACAAAAGGAAGAAAATATGAAGGATTGATTTATGAGGAAAACCAAGAAGATAAAGGAAAACATTAAAATGCCATGTTATTAAATTTGAAGAGAAATAGAAGTTTATAAAACACTAGTTCAACCCAAGGATTAGATAAAATTGGATAGAGAATGCAGACAAGAAGCAGGAAGAAGCAGAGATGTTTAAAGCATCTAAATATTTTAATATTTATTTTGAGATAAAAAGTGATGACACTCATTTGTAAAATTAATTTCATGATATAAATATTGAAAATATATAGGAGATTATTTGTTATAACATAACGTTTGAATGTGAAGATAAAGGACAACAAGAGCAATTAAAAGAAAATGAGATGAGAGAAGATGAGGCAAGTTTGTCTCATGAAATTGAAATCTTATTTCATTTTCAATAGAAGGATATTGAGCAAGAAATTGTTTTGAAAGACAATAAGGGGGATGTAAAATATGACCAATAGGTTGCAAAGGGTGAAAATCCAATGTAAAGGGTGAAAGGAGAGAAAGAAATCATTTTTTTGATTGAAGGTAAATTATAAGAATTTTACTATAATGAATTAATTTTATGTGCAAAAGATGAAACTCCATATTTCATAGAGAAACAATGGAGAAGGAAATAAAGTACCTTCAACATTTTTAAAGAAATGTATGGTGATGAAGAATGGAAGCTGAAAGCTAACGAGGGTAGTGAAATTGAAAGTGGGGTCATAAATTTAAAAAAAAAAATAGCAAATTTGCAATGTAGTTGTGCTAACATGTGTAAACAAGGAAGTAAGATGGACATGGAGATTGATGAGATGCGGAAGTGATGATGAAAGTGCCTAAGAAAAGGAATACTAGAGTGAAAAAAACAATAAAAAATAGAAATCAGTTGACCATGAAAGAGTACAATAGTTGAGTTAGTGGAGAATTGCAACATAAAGTTTGGAATCCTAGAGAATTAAGACCAACACTAATACAACAATGTAGTCATGCTTGGGGACAACAACAAAGTAGAGTTTGGGATCTAGGAGGAGGAGAAAGGCAGTAAATGCACCTGGAATTGGAACTATTAAGTACAACAAGCAAAAAAATTAGAATACTTGTGAACAATAATCCATGAACTATTTCTACTCTGGGAGTCTGATGCATGAACATAGTGTCTCAAAATCAACCTTGTTGACTAAACCTAAAGGTGTCTTGGAATTTACTAAAAGGATTTGGTTCCCTTAATCAAAGCTAGGATAATTTAGGAGATGAGAAAATTATATTTCTCATGTAATTGTAAGTTTTAGGAGAGAATTTAGGTTTTCTATCGTGGTTTTGATTAGTTAGAATTTCATTTTCATGTAATATTGTTATTTGGGTCATATAGGTAAGAGGTTAGGTGATTAACTGGGTTTAGGTGAGATTTCCCCAAAAATGGAGGATTTGATTCCACCATTGGGAAAAAAAAGTATTTCTTTTATGAAATTATATAAATGATTGTGCAAAGATAGAGTTAAAAAGGGATATACTAGAGAGGAGACAACCAATAGTGAGAGAAAGACGGGGAGAGGTCTAAAAGAGAGAATAGGGTTATTTCATTTATGTAAACAAGGTCAGAGTTGTACATATTCTATGTGAATGGATTGTGTAACTATGCTTTGATATATGTGCGCTGACCTTTGCATGTTTGAGTTAATGTGTGCTTTAAGAACGAGTGTTTTGGAAACTATTATTGCATACAATTAGATCTAATTTGATAGTGTGTGTGCAAATTCTCATTTTTGTGTATGAATTGAGTTCTTTGCATTGTTTCTACTCGATGGAAACTTGTTGATGTGTCTCGAACCATGAAAGTGAGTAGTGGAAGATTTCCTAAAGGATTTTAGTGAAAGCGTTGCAAAGAGGAAAATAATCATGGACCACCACCTAGTCGACATTTGTGTTTCCATACCTATTTCCATCATCCCTGCAATTTAAGCATGTATAAGTCAAAATCCTAACTATATGGATAGAGGCAAGGGTCCAGTGGAGAGCCTGTTAACAAAGAAATTTGAGGTTTCAGGCGGTTGGAGCAAGAACAAAAACTCATAAGTCTGAGTTCCATGATTGGATGAAGGTGTGAATTTATCCAACGTTGAATTCTTGTTTGTTGGGTTTGCACCCTTTGGGTGATTGAGAACTTAAATTTGTGCCAAGAAAATGAAAGGGAGCTCAAGATTTGAGATTATAAGGGTGATCTGTTAGTTGACGGGACCTAATAAATGGGGAATATTCCCGTCAAGTAAAGTTTGTCTTGGAATTGGGACCGCTGGAAGGTTTACCATTACGGAGGTCTGAGAAATGTTGGTGTCCAAGATCAGAAGTATGTCGTTGGGAACCGTCAAGTGTAGGTAACAGAAGGATTTGTCGTGTGTTGTAAAGCTCATTGGATCAGAATAGTTGTGGATGAAAGATGATGCAAAGGAAATAGCCAATCTAAGACCCCATAATCTGACAACTCACTTTCTTGGTTCGATACACCTCAACAGGTTTTGATCCAGTAAACAGAACGCAGAGAACTCAATTCATACACAGAGATCAGAATTTGGACACTCACAATATCGAATTAGATCTAACTGTATGCAATAATAGTTTCCAAAGCACTTGTTCTTAAAGCACACATTAACTCAGATATGCAGAGGTCCACACACATATATCATAAGAGGATAGTTACACAATCCATTCACATAAAATATATACAACTCTAATCGATTGGTCTTCTAAAAAAGAAGTTAGAGTGTTGGCATCAACATCAATTTATGATGTAACATTATTTTTCTTATTCATTTGAATTGTGCAAAGTCCTGCTCCCTAAAATTTGAGGGAACAAGAGGTTTCACACAATAGCTTAAGGAATCTGCACAATATCCAAAGGGTTCAATATCCAATAGTTTAAGGAAAACAACAATATCCAAAGGATTTAGACATTCTTTTCATTCCCTCATAGAGTTTTGATTATCTTATAATTATTTAAAGTTATTTGGGAAGCCTTCATCATTGATTTACTACCTCCATAAACATAAGGTTTCACACAATAGTTTAAAGAAGAATATCCAAAGAGTTTACACACTCTCTTCATTCCTCTATAGAGTTTTGATTATCTCTTTATTTATCTAAAGATAAATGGGATGTTTTGATTATCTCTTATTTACCTAAAAATAACAATATGCAAAGGGTTCACACACTCTCTTCATTCCTCCCATAGAGTTTTGATTATCTCTTTAGTTACACTCCATTCCTCCATAGAGTTTTGATTGTGTTTATTTACCTAAAAATAATTGAGAAACCTGCATTATCTCTTTATTTACCATTGAGAAACCTCTGTCATTCATTTACTACCTTTCCTCGATAGACTTTTGAATGGGAGGTTTCTTTTCATTCCTCTTCATTCCTCCATAGATTTTTTATTATCTGTTTATTTACCTAAAAATAATTGAGAAACCTGCCTCATATGGGAAACACCGCCATTCATTTACTACCTCCATAAAAATGGGGTGAGAGAGGCTCGAACTCTATTCGTTTACTACCTATTTACTACCTTCATAAAAATGGGGTGGGGAGAGAGGCTCGAACTCTCAACCTCAGGATCCCTCAAATATAGCTATTCATTTACTACCTCCATAAAAATGGGGTGAGTGAGGCTCAAACTCTATTCATTTACTACCTATTTACTACCTCCATAAAAATGGGGTGAGGGAGGCTCGAACTCTCGACCTCTATTCATTTGCTACCCCATTTTTCATTTACTACCTCCATAAAAATGGGGTGAGAGAGGCTCAGGATCCCATAAATATAGCTATTCATTTACTACCTCCATAAAAATGGGGTGGGGTGAGAGAGGCTCGAACTCTCAACCTTATGATCCCTCAAATATAGCTATTCATTTACTACCTCCATAAAAATGGGGTGAGCGAGGCTCAAACTATATTCATTTACTACCTATTTACTACCTCCATAAAAATGGGGTGGGGTGAGAGAGGCTCGAACTCTCGACCTCAGGATCCCTCAAATATAGCTATTCATTTACTATCTCCATAAAAATGGGGTGAGCGAGGCTCGAACTTAATTCATTTACTACCTATTTACTACATCCATAAAAATGGGTGAGGGAGGCTCGAACTCTCGATTGGGGTGAGAGAAGCTCAAACTCTCGAACACTAGGTGGAGTGAGAGAACTATTCACTTACTACCTCCATAAAAATGAGAAAATATGAACTCTCAAGTGGGGTGAGAGAAGCTCAAACTCTCAAACACTGGGTGGGGTGAGAGAGCTATTCACTTACTACCTCCATAAAAATGAGAAAATAAGATGAGCAAAGCTCTAACTCTATTCATTTACTACATCCATAAATAAGGGTGAGAGAAACTCAAACTCTCCACCTCTATTTATTTACTAAATCCATAAGGGCTCGACCTCAAAATCCCTAAAATATTGCTATGAGACCTACGATCTAACCAACTGTGCCACCACACCATATGCAGACCTTCTCAAAATAGGTTTTGAAAATGTGTTCTCCCTCAAAACCTTTTCAATGGAAGCACAATAGCTGTAAACCCACGGGACGAAAATTTCGGGGAACTCTGATCAGATAGGATATGGCAGACCAGCTGTACACCCACGTGACGAAGCCAAGATGAGACAGGCGGAGGGTGGCGTTGTATGACCAGTTTTTTAAAAACCGCAAAATTTGGACAGGTTTAGCGAGAGGGATTGTTCTGAAGATTTGTAATAAAGCATGTGACGTGTAGCAGTCATCCATTCGGAATTTAGAAATGAGTATTTTTCATGGATGGTTTAATTAAATACACATATGGGTTGACTCTTTTTTAAGTTAATCGGATCGATTTAAATTATAATATGTAATTTATCTTGCTTATGTTTAGAATCATTAAATGTGGTTTATTTTCAGAATAAACTGATAGTTTGAAGTGTTTGTAATTATTATTTTAGAATATAATTTTCAAATCAATTTTATTTTTAAAAAGGTGGTATTCAATTATGATATTAAATTTAAATAATTTATCTATATTTAAATATTATTTTTGAGTATATATTTTTTATTTTATTTATTTTCGTAATGAAAAAAATTTATCAAAATTTGGTTATCAAACTAGCAACGAGGACAATTAAGAAAAACTAACTCTTATCTAAACCAAAACAATTTTAAAACATAATTTTGCCCATCTACTTTTTACTACGTTAAGCTATCTACATTAAAAATAGAATAAAAATACTATAATTTTATTTTCAATATATATATATATATATATATTTAGATAAAAAAATATATTATATATTTAATAGAGATTAAAAACAAAACCTCAACTGTAACCTTACAAATTATTGTAAATATTATTACTATTATCCTCAAAAACAATTAGGCAATTAACTTAAATATTATTACTATTATCCTCTAAAAACAATTTGAAAAGGATCACATAACAATTTTATTACTCCCTCTCCAATGCATTGGAAAGAACCATGCATCGTGAAGTGCTTAGGCTTGTAAATTTTACTTAAAATTGTTGGACACACTTTTTTTATTTCATTGTAAATACTTGTGACCCTTGGTTGGGGTTGGGATTGTTGTTTTAGCATCGTTACCTCAGGCCATGTTCAGCACAAGAAGTTAACCACCAAACACCATTGTTTCTTATCATCATCTTCACCTTTCAATATATTTGCTATTGGGGAATTGCATTGTAGTAGTGTGAGTAGTTTGTTGAGAACATGTAGCTTATGCAACATAGGATACAACTTTTTTCTCTTGACTACATGGTTAGCACATATCTATTTTCTTTCTATAATAAATATAGGATTTGAATTTTATTATGGAAAATTAGATGTGGCAGAACAACAAGAAACCATAGGTTGAAGTGAGATAAATGGATGTAGTATATAGAAGATTGATGTGTAGGATAAGGATAAAAGAAAATCATTTGATTAGTTTTGACAAGATCTTTATATTTGGATAACAAGTTTTACGTTGTTACAAGTTTCAATTTGAAAGAATTTTCCTTTATTCAAACACAATTTTCTACATAAATAGTATATACTTACTCAAATTAAATATAATAAAACTAAATAAATATAATAAAGCTAAATAAGATAAAATTATTTTGAATTCATTATAATGAAACAAATTTATTTAAAAATAAATTATTTAAATAACTAAACAATTTTAATTAAAACTAATAATCTACATTCTAAGTGTCAAATATGTTATGGATAAGAGAAACGAGAGCATAAATGAAATGTGTTAAGAAGAACATGTAAATGTAAATAAGAATGTGAAATGTGTTATAAGCTAAATGAAATTAGGGTTGGAAAAAAATGAAATGGGTCAAAAACAAAAGAGGTGGTTGGAATTATGTGATAAGGAAGACATTATGAATTTTCCTTCATTGTAAGTAGTCTTTTTATTGTCTTTTCACACAAGCTTTTTTTCAATTTACATTTCACACAAATAATAGAAGTGTGCCTCAAATTTAAGTAAAATATATAACAAAACAAAATATGTTTGCCATTTCACTTTGAACATATAAAACTTATAAACAAGCTGCTCTTAATAATTCTACACTTAATTGAAATTTAAATCCACAATCCATTATAACAAAATAATAATAATTATTATGTGGATTTTCTCAATTGAATATGAAAATACTAAAAATTTGAAAATCTTAGATTGCAAAATCATAAAGTTAAATAAATTAGTTGAGTTGTATAAATTAAATTATTTATAAAGATAGATAAACATCATACATAATAAGCATCAAAACACTTAAATATATCTCACAAAAAATTAAAAAATCATAAAAAATATTAAATTATAACTTTATTTTAAATTACTATTACTTTATTATTTAAAAAAAAATGATATATGAGTCCAGCATATATGATATTTAAAAAAATATGTAACAAGATTCTTAACTACGGATATTCACCTCCACTTTACCATGGAGATTCTTAACTTGTAAATAGGCTTTGTTACAGTTCATGGCCAATACCATGACTTATCAATACCACATGTCCAAAAAACATAAGTCATTTTGACACAATTCATATGGCACTTTTTAATTAATTAATTTAATTTAAAAGACAAAAAATACATAACTAACACAATCGCTATAAAATAAATAGATAGGCATCAATCCATAATAAACATCCTTGTAATTTATTTAAGGTGGTTAAAATTTTAAAAACCATAAAAAATAACTTAATATTATTAATTATAAAAAGAATAACATATAAATTAAATATTAATGTATTAAAAAAAACATGTAGCAAGATTATTAACTATGGAGCTTCACTTTTACTTTACCATGGAGATTCTTAATCTTAAATAAACTTTGTTATAATACCGTGGCTTATCAATACCAAATGCCAAAAAAAAAAAAAACTCATTTCATATGACATTTGTTCATATCATATTTTTTTAATTAAAAACAATTTAATTAAAAATGTAAAAATATCATAACTACTTTGGAGATAAGTTCCAAATTTTGATGTGTACGTGACTACTAAGTATATCATAAAATATTTTTTGGAGGTTAAATCCCTACCATCCATCTAATAATTATTGATAATTAAATTAAAATTATGGAAGTCCTACTCCAATACCATGTGATGCAGCCAAAAGGCCGCTCATACCCACATACACAGAAACTTTAATATGTCTACCCATTCCCAAGATTTAATACTTGTAAAAGAGTATACACTCTGAATTTTCAACATTCAGATAGGTTCATAAAAACCATTTTATCCCAAACCAATCCTTCACTTATGTGTTTAGACCTTTAACCACTTTCTCTGTTGTATGTGACTACTTCACACTTCCAACCGAGGCTCTTCCCTGCGCAACCTCGCATCACAAACCTCCATCGCACTTTTCAAAATTTATCACAAGTTCGCTGATTTGTCCACTTCGCAAATCGTAAAACTTACCATTTCAAACTTCGACAAACTTAACACTTTGCACTTCAGAAAATATAACATTTCGCATGTCACAGATTTTAGCCTTCTTCATTAACTAATTGTGCCATATCACATGCAATATGTGATATGCGTGTGGACCCAGCTGGCACATGGCTCCTCTTCACTGCATCACAACTTATACCATTCAACTTGCGATGACTTAACAGGTAAATATAATGATCGCTGATTATGATGTGCGCCTGTATCCTCCTCCTAACACATGTCTACTTCGTGCTTTCACAATTTTAACTTGCGAAGTAATCTAGGTCATCAACCTTGCTCTGATCCTTGTCGTCCGATCTCTTCCTTTCGAAAACTTCTAACTGTTTGTTGCCTTAATCTTTTCTCTACTTTCGACTATCGCCGCTTGTAACTTCGTCTTACTCGCAACTCCCTCCTGAGCTTTCTTTTGTTTGTTCATTCCTTCCGACTTGGAATTTTCACACTTGTTGCACACCTTACACTTGTCCCAATCCCGAATACGGAACACTATTCTGTTTTACTTCTCTGAATCCATAATTTGGATTTATTTCTTTCTCGACCTGCACTCACGTCCACTCGCTCTACACTGGTATCACATATGATTCTACCCAACCATTAAGTCTTATTCACACAATAAGACTTATTCATTCGTTGAGCATTCATCAGAATTCATACAACAACAGTTTATTACATAGAAACTAGATTAGCTAGTTACAGATCACTCAGCTCGTAACAGAGACACAATACAATCGCATGAATTCAATTTCTCATTAATAAAACAAATTGTACATATACAATAAAACCTATTTACAATCTAGCTTTGCCTAATGCTCTCTTTGCATGGCCTTCTCTTCCTACAGAACCCTCTCTACCTCTTGGCTCTTGCCTCTCTATCCTATCTCTTGGCCTAATCTTCTTTGTTTAATTTGGCCTCCCTCTTCTTCGAAGCTTCCAATTTAATTTATAATAATTCGGAGCTTATCTTCCCTCACTCAACTCCTACAAACTTGTAACCACTTCTATTCTAAGGTAATCCTAATTTATGACTTTTCTATCTTCTCTCTAATATCCCATTTCTTAAGGGAATTTGTTGCATTAAATAAACACTCATTGACACCTAACAACTAAGAATATTCCCTATCAATGCTCACTAAGAAATAAAATAATTTTTACATGAGTTTTACAATGTCTCTTTACAATAGTTCCTCCCTGAACAAATGACAAGACACTAAGGTCTAATTTCTACTTAGACTTTTGACTTAGAGCAGATGCTCTTACATCACAATGGCTTATCAATACCACATGCCTAATGTTGGAGCCTTTGTTTTGGACAATACAGTTTGGAGTTGCAGAAGGATAGGAGTGAAAGGAATAGGTGGCGGAGCGCAATCAAGAAAGGCAAGGAGCTGTTGCGGTTGCAGAAAACCTGAAGACAATTGGTGGAGCACAGGCAGATGATGGTATAGATGGCAGGAACGAGAGACAACGAACAGGCAACAAAACTCCTAGAAACAAAGCCAATGGCAGAAAAGATATAGAAGGTAGTAGAGCGCAAGGGAACAGATGAACAGAAAAGGGGAAAATACTGACAGTGTCAGTTGGCAGGAGCAGATAACCAAGGAGTGACTCCGAGGAGAGTTAGAGGTAGAAAGAGGATTAGAGTTTAGAGAGAGCTTTGTGGAGCCTGTATGTATTGTGTTGTGATGTAATTAACTTTGCGGAGTAGGTTATGTAATGTTTTGAGCTAAATTAATAGAACCAAACCGATGTTGTGTTGTGTCTTATGGAATGAATGATAGTTGTTGATTATTGTATGTCTAGCTATTTTAAAATTTTAATTTGATGCTCAGATCGTGTATGGATGAGCGATAACTTGTATCTTAGTTGATATATGATGAAGGTGCTTTGTATGAAGTGATGAATGAATTTCTGTTAGTAATCTCTCCTCGATGTTAATGGTATAGTTTCTAATCCTAATAAGGTCACGGCACGCCTCGGGTGAGACTCCTTACTCTCTTGAGCAGAGTGAAAATTTCGGCGTTTTCCTAGACTACAGCAGAATCTTGTTGGCTCTAAGCCTGAACCTGGGTCTTTCCCAGAGACCTCTTTTTTTGCCAACAAATGGTTCTGTTGTCAGGACCTGAAAACTTTTCTAGAAGCTAGATCATGGTATCGAGGATCTATGAGAGATAATTGCGTAGTTGGTGGGACAATCATGTAGATCAGTTCATATCGCAACAAGCAGAGCTTTGACAATAGAGGGAAAAGAATATCAACGATCAAGTTCTGTTTTCTGACTCGACGAGCGATTTGTATGAAATTTTCTTGGAAAAATTTCCCAAGGAGCTCCATAACTAGTTGAAAAGACTCCAAATCAAGTCAATTACTCAACGATTGTGTCAATCCCATCATAGTTGGACAGATACATATTTAACATCACTACATTGGTTAGATACAAACTTAACCTGAGCAATAGATTTTTGGGTACAAACTACCTTGGAGGGGTACATTGTAGAGTTTGTAGCCGAGTGCTATCAATATTTTAGAAAAGCAGAAGATATATTCAAATCTAGGTTGCGGGGAAATTTGTTGAAGGAAATCCCATTGTGGATTAAAAATTTAATGGTGGACAAGGGCCTAATGTTGTTCCAAGGCCCCGAGATGGAGACTTAAACCTCTAGTACTAGGGGAAGGAGTGGATGGAAATATGCTATGAACAAGGAAAAAGGGGGAATAGGGATATGGAAACTAGAACCTCCAGTAGGTTAAGAGAGATGAGAGCATATCGGAGGGCGCATATCGCTGAGAAATGGAGGTAAAGGGTGATACGAGTGTTTGAAAATCAAGAAAGGGATCAACAGAGCAAGGAAGAGGTGTCGCAGATGACAGAAGAAAGAGAAGGAAATGTGGGGCCCAAAGGAATGGAAGGGTCCATCAAGGAATTTAGGCAAGTTCATAGGAGCCCAGCCCAAAGAGAGAAGGGAAAGAATTCTGGTGAGGAGGAGGACGCATGCCTCAAGGAAGAGCCTGATGTGGAGCTGCACGTTGCGATGGAGAAACTGTTCCGAGAGAGGCTGGAAACCATAACGCAAGGTAACCCTATTCCCCAAGTTTCAAGTAGCACTAGTCCTAACCTTCCCCTAGTATTTTACCATCCACATGATTAGTTCTTGATCAAGTTACGAGAGTCTAGCAAGTTGTGTAGTATTCGGTCCATACTACCGATAAATTCTAGCAACATTACTAGCAGCATAATATCTCAGCTAGGAAGTAGAGGTTTCATATTAGTACCACCAATGCAAGTAAAGATGGTAGGATCATTTACCCGATACCCAAAATTTTATGGAAAAGGTAATGATGATGTGGAGCAGCATTTGTATATGTGTGAAGCAATTTGGAGAGCTCGACAGATGCTAGATGCGGTCAAATTAATTGAATTTCAAACTACATTAAGAGAAAGAGCTTTACGTTGGTTCATCAAATGGTTAGAGGTACACTAGAACCCAACAATAGATGATGTTAAGAGGGAATTCGTCCAAGAATTCAAGGTGCCTCAGACAAATCAGCAAGGATTGTCTGAACTATGTGAAATTAAAAAGAGGGAAGGAGAAATGACATAGGATCTGATGAGAAGGTTTAAAGACGCAATTGGAAAACAAAGCTACCCAATTGATCCAAACCACCAGTAGGACTGGTTCATTAAAGAACTCTTACCATTGACAAGAACACCTTTGACCCAACAAAATATTGATACCCTTCAAGACACACTGGAGCAAGAAATGAAAATAGAAGCAATGGCTGGATACCCGCAGGAGTTCAGAGGGGGAGTAGTTGTGCAAGACCCGTCCGTACTGGGACTGCAACATCAAATAGAAAATTTGACGGAGAAACTAAAATATATTGAGTTGGTGCGACCCACACGACCCAATGTATGGTGTACACATTGCTTGATGGAAGGACATGTAGTTACGGAATGCCTGAGGTTGCAGGGAACAAATGTTGGGACTTTGGTGGCTAGAGCATAGGGGGGCCCGCTAGTCAGAGGAGTTGCACAGGTAAACACTCAAGGGTTATACCAACTGCAACCCCATTTCCCAAGATTTCCTAATCAGCGAAATCAGACAGTAGCAGAATGATGCGAAATATGCAAAGGTATTGGTCATCCTCCACGATTGTGTCCAATTCTGCAAAAGAATTCAAATGTTCCAAACAATGTTTATTGTGATTTTTTTTCTTCAACAACCCATCATACAGAACAATTCAGAGCCCTGGATGCATTGGCATATCAATTAGATAGATCATCCTATAGAGTAAATGAGACTCCAAGAGGACAAGGAGGGGGAGGAATGAGAGGTAGCAGAACTCGAGGGAGAGGACCTATAAGATGTTATAATTGTGATCAAGAAGGTCACGTAGTGAGGGAGTGTCCACTACCAAGGTGACCATGGTGTTCCCAATGTAGAGTGAATGCACATGCTACTAAAGACTGCTTGGAGCTTATCAAGAGGTGGGAAGAAAGAACTAGGCAGTGAGGAGCCAACCAGTAAATGTAGATCCAAGTATAGTAGAGACTCATCCGCTGCCAAGTGTAGCTATAATAACCCAAGGAGGGAAGAAAAAAGGGGAGGATGCATGAGAAATGGACCCGATAAAGTTAGTCAAGCCTGCATCCCCAAAGAAATTTTCAATCCAGACCGACAGAAGAAATACTTTAAAGGAGCACTAGAAACATTCTCAAAGCTAGGGATTCATAAGATTAAGGAGCTACTGCAACCATCCAAGCGATGAGAGAAGATGATTACTACAGGGACACCTATATAAGAATGATTTCGACTATTCCTAAAGATTGTAAATAATGGATAGATGCTGGAGCAGTTGAAGCAAAATCTAGAGATGGTAGTCCAAGGAGCAGCAAGACATGAGGACTTAGCTAACACTGACTCATCTGAAAAATATATAAGAAGAGTAAAACGAAATAAGAGGAGAACTAGAAAAGGGTTCCGTATAAATTCTCAAGTTGCGTGATTCCAAACAAGGGACACAATGTTAGATCTCAAATCATATGTCAACATTCTACTTAGAAAGACATGGGAACCATTGAGAAAGCCAAAGTTGTCATATTCACCCATACAACTAAGAATGGAAAATAAGTACTACATTGTACTAATAGGGAGGTTGGAAGAAGTTGAGGTTGATGTTGCGGGAGTAAAAACTTATGCGGACTTTGAAGTAATAGATATCATGGGCGATAAGGACCCCTATCTTGCCTTGCTGGGAATAGATTGGGTCTTTGAAAATTATGAAGTTATTTATTTGAAGAAGGAGCTGAAAATATTTGAAGATGGTGAAGTCAGAGTGGTCCAACCACTGGATCCATATCAGGGACCCCGGTACACAGAAATTGTCAAAAACAGAGAAGACACAAAAACTTTAGATCAAATATACCAATTGACAATAGGCAAAAGAGAAGATTACATTAATCCTACAACGGGAGGAACAATAAGTTGGATGAGTGTTTAGAGTTCTGACGTGGGATCAAAAGTGGCCTGGGATGACTGGAAACAAGGAGGATACGAAATAAACACCAGAAGATGTGCCACTATTCGAGGAGTGAACTAGATTGGCACAAAGGTAAGTGAATACCCAACTCTTACAAATATGCAAATGGTGAATACATTCATTGACAAAGTTGAAGATGAGGTGCCAATAGAACATAGAGTCCATCTCATGGATGTAGCATTATAATCCACTTCAGAAATATGGTGGACAACCCATTGCAACTCTCTCGGTAGGTGGGAGGATGTAGCCAAAGCATTAAGAACAAGATTTCAAGTGGCTTCAGGACCGCAACTAGACTAAAAGTACCGAGGAGACTCAAACCCCTTAGTACACCTAAAAATCTGTGAATGTAAGTGGAGAAAGGAGGAATACCCGAAATCTTTATGGGTACATAGCTTCATACACTCACTAAACACTATTCCGCAATCTTGGTACCTCACAGAGGAAAAGAAGAGAGAAACAAACACCTGGGAAACAATTGCGGAAATATTTACTCAAATTTTTTCTTCCAAAGGATATACAGAACAATTTATGGAGACCCTACAAGAAATTAAAATAATATTGTTTTTTCTAGAGCTTGAGGAAAATGAGGAGATTTCCATGTTAGATCAAAAAGCCAAAGAACCAGTAGCATGCAAAAGAATAGACCAGGAGATAGATGACGATGATTTAGAAAACCTTCGACATCTATATTTTGAAGAAAAGGAAGGAGAACGAGATATACAGGAGGAACTGACTACCGAAGGATTACACCTATTACCCCTGAAGACAAAGAAACAAAATATTGGGAGCGAAGAAAAGCCCAAGATCACATCCATAGGAGATTATTGGGATACATAAACCACTAAAGAAATTTTTGATCTGCTACAAGAATATGAAGATCTATTCCTGTCTTCAATGGAAGAAATCAAAGGAATTAAAGGAGATTTGGGGGAGATGCGCATAGTACTGAAACCTTATGCCAGGCCAGAAAAACATAGACCTTACCGCCTGAATCCAAGAGTAAAAGAAAATCTTAAAGAAGAAATTGAAAAAATGTTGAATGTAGGCTTGATCTTTCCAGTTGAGGAAGCAGAATGGGTCAGTCCAATAGTAATATAGAGTAAAAAGGAAAAATAAAAAATTAGAGTATGTGTATACTACAAAAGTCTAAATAATGCATGTATTCATGACCCCTTCCCAACACCATTTAGTGACAAAGTTCTACACAACGTGGCTAGAAACAAAGCATACCCATTCACAGATGACTTCTTGGGATATCATCAGGTACGAATAGCATAAGAAGATAAAATAAAACTACTTTCACAATAGAATGGGGATCATATGCCTATCGCATCATGCCTTTTGGGTTAAAGAATGCACCAGCTGTATTTTCAGGGATAGTAATAGCAGCCTTTAGAGACTATATTCATACGTTTCTAGAAGTATATATGGATGATTGGACGATGTATAGTTTACTAAAAAACCATGCAAGTATTTTAAGGATAATGTTTGATAGGTGCAGACAACTTCAAATCTCATTGAATCTCAAAAAGTGCACTTTTGCAGTACCATTTGGAACACTGTTGGGACATGTTGTTTGTAAGCAAGGTGTATGTGTGGACCCCGCAAATGTGGTGGTAATTGTGAATATGGATGCCCCATAAAATGTTAAGCAGTTGAGGTTACTACTTGGACATACGGGATACTACATGAGGTTTATCCACAACTATTCTAAGATCACAACATCAATGGAAAAGTTGTTGCGGAAAACAGAACAGTTCATATGGAATGATGAATTCACCAAAGCATTGGACACATTGAAGGAGAAACTAGCAAGTGCACCTATCTTGGCTCATCCAAACTGGGATAAACAGTTCCATGTACACATTGACACTTCAAGTATTTCTTTGGGAGCAGTGCTAGCTCAGCCAGGAGAAACCTCCATAGACCACCCGGTGTACTTCGAAAGCAAAAAGTTATCAACGGCAAAAAGGAACTACACAACAACAGAGAGGGAAGCTCTTGCGATATTATACTCTTTACAGAAATTTTGCCACTACTTATTGGGAGGGAATTTCAAATTCTT
Organism: Pinus albicaulis; assembly: GCA_034641835.2. Lineage (NCBI taxonomy): Eukaryota > Viridiplantae > Streptophyta > Pinopsida > Pinales > Pinaceae > Pinus > Pinus albicaulis. The sequence goes on from CM076575.1 coordinate 692,759,789, forward strand.
CACAGATCACTGGACACTAAAATATTTAGTTGAAAAATCTGTCCTGGAGGGAAATATCTGCAAGTGGATTCTATTATTCAAGAATTCACTTTCGAAGTCATAGTAAATACGGGAAGGCTAAATGTTGGTCTCGACCATTTGTCAAGATTGGAAAATGGAGAAAATGGGGAACCACTTGATGATGCTGCCGGATGCTGATCTTTTCTAGGTAGAATCCATTCCAGAATATTTGGAACAAATAACAACATACTTAGCTACAGGACAATGCCCAATGGAATACACAACAACTTAGAGAAGACATTTACTAGTTAAAGCAGTTTATTACCAAGTCATAGTTAGGCAGTTGTACACAATGGGTCTGGATCATATACTACGAAGGTGTGTATTAGATCACGAAAGAGCAAACATCTTTTGGGAGTGTCACAATGGAGTTGCGGGAGGCCATGTCGGTGCAAAACCTACTGCAAGGAAAATACTGCAAGTAGGATTATGGTGGCCAACCATGCACAAAGACAACAAGGAATATGTCAAGAAATAAAATGTCTATAAAAGAACGGGGCGACCATCACATCGTTATGAGATGCTTCTACAACCTGTAAAGGCTATGCAAGCATTTGAAAAGTGGGCATCCGACTTCATAGGAACTATTGCGCTGATTGCGCGACACTCACAAGCAAGATATACCATCACCACAACTAACTACCTCACAATATGGGCAGAGGCAACACTAGTAAAGGATTATACAGAAGATACAATGGCCAAATTTATCTTTGAAAACATCATTAGTAGTTTCAACTATCTAAGGAGCCTAACGAGTGATCAAGGCACACATTTCATTAATGCTACAATCAAATCACTGCTAGAGAATTTCATGATATAGCACCACAAGAGCAGCCCACACCACCCATAGACAAATGGAACTGTCAAAGCCTTAAAAAAAATCTTGGAGAAACGGTTGATCAGGAGCTCAAGTCCAAGCCATGGAAAAAGCTCAAAATTGAAAGTGCTCAAAAACACTTGGAACTTGAGCGATCAGATAGACCTCAGTGATATGATCCTAACACCATGAACGACACTCAAATCCGAATTCACATGTGAAAGCTATGAAGGTTTGAAGTTTACAATTTCCTCTGAAAATCAGTTTGACCAGGTTTGACTTTCAATTTGAAAATTTTAAAAAAGGAATATTCCAAGGAATATTCATGGAATATTCCTCATAATATTCCCTAGAATATTCCTTGGAATATTCCACCTGTTCCAATCCGGATGCGACAAGTGGCATTCAGTTATTGGTGGTTGGTTTGACTTTTTGATTTGTTGACCAATTACAGGCTGCCACGTGGCAGGCCGAGAGGGCGCCACGTGGCCCCCTAGTCGGTGAAATTGGTGTTCAAAATTTTTTGGCAGTCTACAGGTTTGAACCCGAGACCTCTTCCCCGTTGGACAAAGCGCTTTACCATTGCACCATACGAGTAGTTCTTAATATATATGGTGCGCAAATAATATTTAAGGTTTGTATTTGAATACGCCGGAGGGAAAAGGGGCTAGCCCCTAGGGGCTAACCCGGAGATCATATGATCTTGCGCCATAACCTTGGTCCTAAGACTTTAAACCATCGGTTGACAACAGTGAAATGGTTAGAAAACCGTGTTATGTGGCCAGGTCAACATCCACATTAAATTGCAAGGTGGGCGGATGGTTTATAAGACCGGTTTATGTGACAGTTTATGCAGCGGGTTTGTTAGTCATGTGACCGCCCATTCCCCAGCATTAAACTTAACTACTAGTGGCTCTGCCAATTTTGGAGCGCACCCACCAGATTAGGCGGAATTACCAAAGTTAACTCTAGTTTACTACAGTTAGCCCACTTTTAGTGGGATTTTTACCTAACATTGGGCAAATACTGTTTGGATCATAAATTTGGATAGGGAGATCCTTTTTGAGATTTTTTTTTTTTGATTTCGTATCTTCTCAACATTCTGAAGCCAATGGTATAGGTTTCAGAGAAATTGGAGCTGATCTTCAGCCTGTTTAGCTTCAGAGAAGCTTTTTGAGCCACTAGGGCCATTTTGGGTTTGGAGCTGTGTTGAGCTATGGTTTACCATTGGAGGTGAAAATATAGTCATTCCTTACTTTTTTCTGTGTTCTGAACTCATTTATACAACTATTATTTTCCTATTTAGGCTTTCTTGACGCTGTATAACCATTTTTGAGCATAATAAGAGCAAGGACATGCCCATTTGGGGGCTTTGGACCTGGTAAATGTAGCCCAGGAGGGGTGAACTGCCTTATCATATGTTGTGTTATATTATGTAATTTATTTGTTGTGTTTTTCTAGAGTTAAAGATGTTAAAAAGTAAAAATAAATAAGCCTCCTACACACAAAAAGACTCATAAATTCACCAAAAGCATTTTGTTCCAATTGCAAAACATATTAAACAGTTTGCACACATAAGTTTATGGATAATGAATACCTTGCACCAGCAAACAAGTAGTTTCATTTCCAGATCATTAGTGATTGCTTGTATTATTTCTTTAGGAAGAGTCTGTAAAGGGCCAGATAGCTTCTGGATCTCATCCTTTCTTTAAAGGTGACATATCCAATAAATTCCCCTATAGTCAATCTCTGTATTAGAAATAAGTTCTCACATTTCAGATCAATGGTTAACTAAGATATGCAATGCTAATCGTGACGACCGGGATGAAATAATAACAACCACGTTGTGGGCATACAAGACTACCATAAAGGTGTTACATAACCAAACTCCATTTCACTTGGTGTATGGGAAGGAAGTAGTGGTACCAGCCAAGTTCATTATACCAAGTCTCTTAATTGCCACAACAACACAAATGATGGAGGAAGAATCCATCTCTGCACGCCTTTATGAATTGCAGGAACTGGAAGAAGATAGGTTTCTGGTAGATTTCCATCAATTGGTATAGAAACAGAGACAGAAGGCCTGGCATGACCACCACATCAAGTGAAAATTTTTTAAGATTGGCGGCAAAGTACTGTTGTATGACAAAAAATTCTAGAAATTCCCAGGAAAGCTCAGAATTAACTATATGGGCCCATACTACATCATAGAGATCAGAGACTCATGAGCAGTCAAGCTAGCACAACTAGATGGATAGATACTTCAAGGATGGGTTAACGACGCATGCCTGAAGCCTTATCATGAGTAATCAACAAAACCTTTTATCGCTAATAACTCTCACACTCGAGAGGAGTCAGTAGATTAGATTCAATTACTCTCTCGCAACCGAGATGAGACATAGAATAGTTTATGTTTTGTTCCTAGAATAAATTTCAACCCAATAGAGTAGGAATCTTGTATCTCATAAGCCACATGTTGTGCAAACACAACCATCACCCTGTTGCGATATGGAGACCATATCGCAACCAATTGTGGTCGGGGGGTAGTTCTATAGTGTTACAGAGCCCAAGCGTGTCAGCCATCATTCACTCGTAATGAGCCATCATAGCGGTGTCAGTCCGTAGGATCACCCAAAATTTGAAAAATAATTTCCATAATTAGTAAACCCCATATCGTAATAAATTTTCCACATTAAGCTATAATTATTGTCCATCACGCATGCACAACTTTCGAGGCCACCACCAACACTGTCAGAGTCCACCTCACCCAAGTAACTAATCACATGATTATAACCGCAAGGAGAGACAGTAAAAATTAATTAGTTATGGTGTCTCATCAACATCCTCCGTGCAAGCAGTCCTAATTAATCTACATGGAGGAGGGAAACAACAAACTGCGAGAGAATTCCAAATTACCAGAGCAAGAAACTGCTATAATGGTTAGCCTGACTTTAATATCATAAGCTCAAAATAGTAGACGAGCATGAAATTTGGTATACTGCAGGAGGAAGAAAATGACGAAGGTGACTACTTCAGTAGTCGAGCCAGAGCTCGATGAAAGAATCCAAAGGTTAGAGTCATTAGTCAACAACTACGATAACACCACCCTCATAGATATGGACTTCACTGATTCGTTTAAGTTCCCAACGCTAAAGAGGCAATTCTATATAGAGAATCATGTGAAGGAATGGCGGAGCGAAGTAGTGAGGGTGCATCTAGACTTTAAAGGCATCCAAAGATCGAAAATTCTTCATCTCAGAAGCCTAATAGTGTTTGGGACAACGGGAGCAGCAATGCAGTGTACCAAATTTCTCATCAACAGGATCCAGAACGGGTCAATGTGGCTTGGGGGAGAGATCCCAATTCATGTAGAAGATATACACAGACTTACCGGTCTACTGATAGCAAGAAAAGATGTGCCATCAAATTTAAAAAAAACATCCAAAAGAGCAAAGAAGGTGGGAGATTGTGATTATTATAGGAAATATGACACAAGGAGAGGAGGAAAGGGAGCCAAGATTGATATTATCAATGTCCCTGTGGTGAAATTTGCATGCTATTTGATCACATGCAAGACTATGAGGCACTATACCAAGGGGGAATGTACCCTTGATACAATATCAGTTGTGGAGCATTGCATAGAGGGGGCACAATTGAATTGGTGTGTGTTCTTACTACAAGAGCTCTTCGAAGCGTGTGAAGGTAACTTTAAGTGGGCTACAAGATTCATATATGGATATTTAATTATGGCTCTGGCGATGTGGAAGTGGAGTCCACCAGGAAGGAGGCAACTTGCGGAGATCACCGAAGACCAACCAATGGCCTTGAGGTTCACCCCATGGAAAATATCCGGTGACCCGAGTAGCAAGGAAATATATGAAGAAGCCTTCGCAGAAGGGTATCAACAAATGGTATATGTGGTTAAAACTCAACAGAGGATCCCTAGGAGCTTGCTGGACATATACTTCCCTCAAGTATGCTTTGGGGTATCTCACAACCAAACTTGGATTTGGCCAGACTATGTTGATGGTAATACATTTAAAAAAAAACCACTAAAGTTTCAGATAATGAAGGAGGCGTTTCATGCAGAGGTCTCTTCATGGCCAGGAACAACAATGGAAAAAAAAAATGGGGAACTAGTTTATTTAGTTGATGCTATGCTTCCCGACCTTCTTATGGGAGAGATGCTGGCCGATACAGCTTAGAGGGTTTCACAATTGCAACTACGGCTGCTGCTAGACTAGTTGGACACCCGAGTGGAGGCTTTTAACAAGGTAATGGGAACTCTCAGAACAAAAACTACTTTATTTCCATCATTTTCCGAGTTTCAAACATTTAATTTTGCATCTCCATCAACAACAACCCCTGTCCTCACCGCATTCTACTCTCACCCACAACCAACCATCACTCTGTTCTATAAGAGCAAGCCAACAAAGCCCTGCATCCCAGCACCAAAGGGGAAAAGAACCTGGACCATGAAATCTAATCAAGTGATTGACCTCATAGGAGAGGATCAATCACAACCAATAGTAACTAGAATCCCAATTCAAGAGGAACTAGAGGTAGGCACTCAGACCACCACTCTATTACCAGAATTTAATCCATATTCATTGCTCAATGTACAAGTTTCATCACCACCCATAACACATAATTCATCACCACATACCTCATTTACATCCAAGGACCATTCAACCCATACCTCATCCCCTTCCGCAACCATCTCCGACCCAATACCAACAGGCACTTTAATGGCCATTGATGTTGAGGCGGAAGTTAACTCAAGTATAGTTGGAGTAACTGAGGTTAGCCCAACCACAGTAGGGAAAAGTACCATTTTAGAGCTATTAATCCATGCAGGGTCACCCATTTATGATACATCGCTTACCGAAACCTCATTGAACCCATTCCAATAGTCCGCGTTATTACTACAGTTGTTCATACCCAAACCACCATCCACCAATCATCACTTTCCAGAATCTCAAAAAACCCCGCCAAGTCAACCCACATCTCCCCGAGGACACTCAGAACGATCAATTTCCAGTGGGAAACCACTCAGGGAGTAGAATCCAAGCCCAGAAATGATGAGCAGTGGTGACATACAAAATTGGGGACCCAGGAAACTCTTCAGTTTTATACAAACAACAACACAACAGGCAGATAATATACACAATGACCTCTTACAGAGATATGAACAACAACAACAACAAGTTATTGCGCTTACTGATGAGCACAGTCAACTCCAGCATAAGAGGGATTCCCTTCAGTAGCAGCTTGATCAGGTCACAGAGAACTTCAAAGACCTATGGCCAAGAATCACCATTATAGAAAAAAGCATGCCAACAAACATTTCATCATACTTGGTGGTTGAGCGATCACTTCGTTTGAGAATGGCATGTGCTACCCTGGGCCAAGAAAATCAGGAACTGAAAGAAGCGCTTGTAGCGAAACCAACACTATCGGACCCCTCTATGGTGCATGCAGAAAAGGTAGCACAGAGGAAAAAAAAGATGCAGGATATGAAGGAGACGTTGGGAACAATGGTCATATCGGCATACAACCTGTTGTAGCAACTCCATGAGTGCTCCAACTCACTTACAATGAAGGCTCAACCCATCTTCGAGAGACTACAGAAGATCGTTCTCGAGATAAAGGGAACAACAGACCCGGTCAACCACACTCAACTCTATGACCGAGTCGATGCACTTGAGACAAAAATTCAGACAATTGAAGAGAGCTTGGCGACGAGAAAACAACTTCTCAGGGACCTACGACACCTCGTGACACAGAAGGCAGAAACAATTCAGCAATTGGCGTCTGAGGCTGAACCCAAGCTCAAAGAGATGTTCAACGACCTTCCACAAGTAATGGATGCAACTCACGCCGACAAAGTGGTCACCAAGACAGAGCCCATAATAAAAGCATGGAAATAGGCAGCCACTGAATTCACACAGCTCAGGACAAAGGCGATGAGCAAGGTTCCAGAGTGGGGGCCTTTGTTAAAGGAGGGCCAACCAGAACAGGAGAAGACAAAAATGGAGAAAGCGGAGGGAACTCTGCCAGCGCCAGAAGTTGATGGACAACCAGGGGTTGTTACAGAAGGAAAATATTGACTCGAGATGAGCCAATAGCATGTGGTCGAGGCCTGTTGGGGCCTTTGTTTTGGACAATACAGTTTTGAGTTGCGGAAGGATAGGAGCGAAAGGAACAGGTGGCGGAGTGCAATCAAGAAAGGCAAGGAGCCATTGCGGTTGCGAAAAACCTGAAGACAGGTGGTGGAGCACAGGTAGATGACGACACAGATGGCAGGAACGGGAGACAACGAACATGCAACATAACTCCCAGAAACAAATCCAATGGCGGAAAAGAGATAGAAGGCAATGAAGCGAAAGGGAACAGCTGAGCGGAAAAGGGGCAAAGACTGACAGTGTCAGCTGGCAGGAGCAAATAAGCAAGGAAGGAGTGACTCCGAGGAGAGTTAGAGGTAGATAAAGGATTCGAGTTTAGAGAGAGCTCTGCGGAGCCTATATGTACTATCTGCGGAGCATATATGTACTATGTTGTGATGTACTGAACTCTGCGGAGTAGGTTATGTAATGTTTTGAGCTAAATTAATAGAACTAGATCGATGTTGTGTTGTGTGCTATGGAATGAATGATAATTGTTGATTATTGTATGTCTGGCTATTTTAAAATTTTAATTTGATGCTCAGATCATGTATGGATGAATGATAACTTGTATCTTAGTTGATATATGATGAATGTGCTCTGTATGAGGTGATGAATGACATGCTGTAAGTAATCTCTCCTTGGTGTTAATGGTATAGTTTCTAATCCCAGTAAGGTCACGACACGCCTCGGGTGAGACTCCTTGCTCTCTTGAGCAAGGTGAAAATGTTGGCGCTGTCCTAGACTACATCAGAATCTTGTTGGCTCTAACCCTGAACCTAGGTCTTGCCCAAAGACCTCATTTTTCGCCAACACCCAAAAAATTCATAAGTCATTCCATATAACACTTATTCATATGTAAATTTTTTCAATTAATCAATTTAATTAAAAAAAGAAAAATGGCATAACTACTTAAGAGATAAATTTTAAACTTTGATTTGTGTGTACACTACTAAGAATATCTTAAAAAAAATTGTGGGAATTGAATTCCTATCATCTATTTAATAATTATTAATAATAAAATTAGAATCATTATGAATACTATTTTTATGGAAGTTTAATCTCTATCATTTATCTAATAATTTTAAAAACTATATTCCAAAGTAAACATATCTATCAATCTAACAAGATTATATGTTAACGAAATCCTAATTAATAATTAAAAGATTAATCTCTATGGTATGTATTTGTAAATCCTAATTAATAATTAAAAGATTAATCTCTATGGTATGTATTTGTATTAATATATATGATAACCATGAATCCGAAGTGTATATTTATGTTTGTAATAATATATATGATAACCATGAATCCTTTATGTTTGTAATAATATATATGATAACCATGAATCCGTCATGTATTATTTTATGTATACTTGTGATAATATATATATGATAACGATGAATCCGATGGTATATTTAGATTTATTTTTATAATAATATATGTGATAAAAATGAATCGGAATACAAACGCAAAAATAACATATTTGATAACCATGAATCCGAATACAACGCAAAACTTTGGGGTGAGAGAGGCTCGAACTCTCGACCTCAGGATTTCTCAACAGTAGCTATGAGACCTACGCGCTAACCAACTGCGCCACCACCCCCGGATGCAGTTTCATGCTGGTATTTATAGTATTACCTATCGATCTTTTACTGTTAAAAAAAGAGTTCTGTAGTCATTTAGTTGTGTTTTGAAACCCTAATTGGAGACACGTACCACCATGAAACCTGGACTGCTTTCTACTTATTTACGTCATTCTATATTTTACATTCTGAACGGACATGTAACAATATTCATTATCTCAAATACCAATATATGGAAAAAAATAATTTCATCGTGTTTCAAAAAGCCTAAAGTTAATGTTAAGTTTTAATGGCCTTTATTTGTAATGTGTATCTCCCACTTAGAATTTGATTGTCAATGTTCATAGAGTTGGGTTGAGTGTTTTGCTTGAAGTCAAAGTGGTTCTTTACTAGCAAATACCTTTATCCCCTTGAATTTTGATAGGTGTATAAAAACCTTTTTTACTCCAAGTTTCTATTCTTTGAATGTTTATTATTTTAGCAAATCTTATTTGAGGAGATGGGTTTCTATTATAACTCAGATATGCAATTTATTTTGAGAGATCTTATTTGAAGAGGTGGGTGCTAATTATTATTCACATTTGCATATATCATTATGATAGTGTAGTATAGTTTTAAATTAAATTTGCATGGAGGTTGTTAGAAATTTTAATTATTTAATTATTATTATTTATTTATTTATTTTTCGAAATATAATTTGGAATATTTTAGTTTTGATTCTTATAATTAGTAATGTAGAGGTTAAGTAATATAATATGTAAATGTTGTATATTGAGAATAATAACTTAAATATATTACGAGTTGTAAGATGGACATGCATTGAGTTGGAGGGGACTATGATTACACAAGAGAACTAGGTTAAAAAGGGTCTAAGAAGAAATCCACATACATATAATTTTATGTCATTTTTCTAAGCTATTATCTTGACCATATAATCAACACTGTTACCGATGAAATAACTGATACCTACTTTTTGAGGTAGCAAGAAAAACACCCGATTTTGAAAAGTGGTGATGTAGAATCAAATTTTTTTTTTGGAGCATGTTTTTGGCACTTTAATTTTTTTGTATTTTTTTTTATGTGATGCTTTTTATGTTGATTTTGAATAGTGGTGGTGTATCATCACCAACGTTTTTTTAGAGGATCGATTTTGACACTATGCATTTTTTAATGTCTTCTTCTTCCATGAGATGTTTATTTTTAAGTGCATTTATGTACTTGTGTTTTAAAAAGAAAAGAATAATTTTTTTTAAATAAAAATTTGTAATGATATCTTCACTTTTTCACATAGATAAAAAATGAAAAAAGGTTCAATATTATAAAGTTTATATTTTCTACATGTTTCTGTATTGTTAATTAATTTTTCAATGCACATCAAATAATTGTCGCTAAAATCCAATATTTTGAACCATATGACAAAAAAATACAAATTTTCAATATAAATAGAATGCAAAAAATACACTTTTAGAGACTTTTTGTTAAAAAAAAAACATGTTAAATAAACTAATTTTTTGGGAAAATCTTAACAAAAAAACTTAAGAAAATAACATTTTTATTGAATTTTATGCCAAAAAATAATAGTAATCACATGTTTTTTGCAAAAAATAAGGCTTCTTATAAAATATCAAAATCTAAACATTATAAGTAAAATTGATTAATAGATCTAAAAAATGAGCTTTGTTTGAAAGCATAATTTAAAGATCATCAACAATATCAACTAATACATGTTCAACATCATTTAGAACATCATTGATGGCTTCTGCCCCAACATTTTCTGCTTCATTTTGGTCATTGTCATTTTCTAATGGATCTTTCATGTCTGCAAATCTTCCAAAGTGTCCCTTTCCAATCATTCCATATAATGGTGGTTGAGGTTCCTTTTCTTTTTTTGCCACACGTGATTCATTAAAATCCCCTTTCCTCAAACCAACTTCTTGCTTTACATCTGGAAGGAATTTAAGAGCGTTAATTCTTTGTTAAATAAATTTGCATTGCACTAGGTCTTTCCAAATGGAAATGCAATTTTTTCCTTTTGGTAGGCAACATGCTAGTGTTGTACCTAATCATCAGGCACAAAAGAAATAAGTAAGAAAATTAGTATGAAGACACAAAAAGTAAAAAATAAAATATTTAAATTTAAATTTGTATAATAAAACTTACCTGAACCTGAGAATAAATCCAAAACCCAATCTCCTTCATTTGAACATAGATCTATAAGATAGTTAATCAATGTTTTCAGGTTTTTTATAAATGTTAACTATATCTCCTTTTGCATCTTTATCCTCATATGTTAGTTTTCTTACAACTGCATCATGAACTAATACTTGACTATGACTCTTCCCATCTACTCGATTCATAAGAATACACTTATAGCTATCCTCTTTTGTTCAACATTCAACATGGATGAACTCACAATCATTTCTAATAGGCTAATCTTCGGAAGAAACAATATTTTACTTATGCCTGTAACATAACATAGTAAAAGTTCAATTAAATTGTACATAAATAAAAAAATTTAGCAGTAATCAAACATACAATTTCAAAGTCTTACCATGTAAGTTGTACCCTTGAGTTTGCTTTACCCTTGAAGCTTTTTAATAACATTGAAAACTATGTGTCTGAATGAAATGTCACAAATCACCAAAGTGGTGATATTGTCACTTCTTGAAAACCCGTAACCACTTTAATAAAAGCTTGATAAGTATATGGTTCACTATCATATTCAATGTCTGGGAAATTGAAACCATGAGGAATATCTGCAATAACTAGGGCATATTCCCTTTTAGGTATTAGTGATGCAATGTCTTCACATTCACCTTGTATTATTTGATATTGGATACTGTCGAGCCCATTCCAAATGTAATGATTAAGAGTAGGATCAAGTTCAACATTCATAAGATGCTTCTTTCTCATCTTTTCCAACTTATTTTTTTCAATAAAGCTTTTGAAAGTATCTGGTACTCCATTTCCATCCTTCTTCGACATCTTTAATGACATAAAAATATATATGTATAAGTAATAAAATAAAAATAGTTTAAATATGAATAAAATGAATGTATAAATCAACATACCTTATTGAATGAAATACAAAAATCTTTAAGTGTTGTTGTAGAACTTGCTTTTGGGTAGTGGCGCACAACATCATCCCAACTGTCTTCATTCAATATTTTAACCATATGTTCTTGTATTTTCATAAAAATCTTCTGACTGAATAAATCAAGTTAAAACTGTTAATATAGTGACATGTATAACAAATTCTACCAACAACATTATGTTCTATTTAAAAGAAAATTATAATGAAAGGAAAATAAGAAATAATTCAAGAAACTTACTTTTGAAATTCTACACACATTTCTTCCATTGATAATTCACCCGACTTCACACAGGCTAGTACTGATTTGACTAGTTTCTCATCCTTCACACCTTGCATTGTTCTCCAAGGTGTGATAGTTATATCCTCTGGAAGTTGCTTCATTTCAGGACCTGTCTTACTGTTGGTACATATTATGGGTTTACTCTTTTTAACCTTCTGATTTTTTATGGAAATATTCTTCCACTACTCAAAAATCTCATCAATCAAATCCCATATCTCGCCAGTTCTAAATGCCAACTGAAAAATGTTATCCATGCTTCTGAAAATATTTGAATGCATTTTTCCATCTTTTGCTTTGATTTTTTCATCAATTTGATAACCTGTTTCCATTAAGCATTCCTTACGAAATGTTAGACTAACTTGTGTCTTATCCCCACCACATTTTTCTATGAATTCATTATGAATGAATCTGACCCTTTGGATGAAAGTCATTTTAATTCTATACTCATTATCTACATTATGATCCCAGGCCAATAACTTTGATTCTATTTATGTTAAGCCAGCGTAAATGATGCATTTCACTGTTTGAAAAATATAGTTATTGGGATATTACTCAATCAACTGTCTTTTAGTCTCTAGCGAATGGTTCCCTCCAATTACATAATATTTATAATCAAAACATTTTGTCTTGTCAAATGCTTGTTTGTTGGGAACCTGATGTGGATCGACAAGAACCACATAATCCACCACATGAGCATATGGATTGAACCTGAACAATGTTTTCAGATTATGTACATGTAGGTGATGGGCCTTTCTAATTTGATATTGAGATTGTCCTTCATCTGGCCTATAAAATTGGCTGACATTAAGCTCAAATGTTTGCCCACCAAGAATTAATTTATTCTTCCTCAACTCTTATCGAATAACATTTTGTTTAGTTTTAATAATGCCATCCTCTAACTCAGCACCTGGTGTTATGATTTCTCTACTTCCATGAGAGCTTTCAGTTTGTTCTTCACTGGTGCTCATGAATTTTACAGGTTGACCAATATTTGATATCCTATTCTTATTGGTTAACATATCAGTTCTTTTATAAACAAGCTCTTCATCATCAGGTTAAAGAGAGACATCTTTGGCCATTTTTCTTTTGGGTGTCTGATTTGTTTTCTCCTTTTGCACAACAGTTATAATCTCCTCCTCACTAATTCTATCATAATTTTCAGTTTCATGTTCCACATCTTCAAAAGCAACATGTTTAAGTTTACTGGATTGACCCACCTTAGTGACTCTTGGTTGATCCACTCTTTGTACTATTGCAATGTCACGAGCTATTGATCTTTGCTTCAATCTCCTTTCCTCTGCTTTATCTATGTAGAAAGTGTTGATCAAATTCATAACATTTGGCTCCATATAATAAATACCTTCAAACATGTTTGAAAGACTCGGAACAACATCTTATGAAACAAAATAAAACATGTCAATGATCAATAATTTTAAAAAAATTGAATGATCCTTACAATAATGCATAGCGGAAATAAAAATAAGCATACTTACAATGTTATTTGCAATGTTGCTTGAGATTTCTTCAGAAAAATTTGTAGATATTTCATTTGTGTCATACTTGACCTTTGATAGACGATATCTAGCCTTGTCAATTTTTTAGCCTTCCTTGCAAGAATATAAATAGTGTTTGTATTTGGAACCATACATATGTCTCGTTCTCTGCCCATCACATCATATGGTTCATTTAAGTCAATCATACCAAAAACTAGATAGATATGTATATCAGCCTATGTTTCACTGTCTTCAAGATACCATGAGAAATCAATTTTATCTATTTCCTCGGAATTATTCCAATCATAAATAAGATTTAATGAACTTGGTGGCCCATTTGCTTGAATTTTATTAGTGTGTGCAAAATGTCCTTATTGCGTCCAACAGTATCTATAGTGCATTGAACTGCAACTTTAGATTTGGGAGTTGCTGCCCTAGGTGCAGAAACATTCACAGAAATATTTTTTGATGCCATTTTCCTGATAAAAAGAAATACATATATTAGTTAATGAGAAAACAATTAATCAATTTTTTTTTTAATTTGCTGATATAAATTTAAATTTAACGAAAAATAATGTCTATAAAATAAATTAAAAAACAAAATATTAAAAATCATATATATATATATATATATATATATATATATATATATATATAAATATAATTAATACATTTTATAAAAAAAAAATTGTTTTAAATTGTATAAAACAATTTAAAAAAAATAAACATTATTTTCAAACTTAAGTTTTTGTTTAATATTTAAAAAAAAAACACAAAAAAATATTTACTATTTAACAAATGTTAAAATTATTTTTTATTTTTTTTAACCTAAAAAGTTTATTAAAAAAAAATGTTAATTTTTGGTTTCAATTTTAATTGTGTTGTTTTATTAAATATACAGTTAATAAACTATATTTTAAAATTTTAAATATAATGAATATAATTAAAGCGTATATGTTAAAATTAAAATTAAAATTTAAAACTTATAATGTTTTATTATATTTTTAAATTTAATTTTACAATATTGAAATATACGTTATTTATTAAATTTTAAAAATTTTAAATATAAAATAAATTCTAAATTTTAAAATTATTATATTGTTTATACTTATAACTCTAAAATAAAGTTTAAAATTAAAACTTTATATTATATTAATATTAAAATTATATATTAAAAAAAAAAAAAATCTTTAATATAGAACATTATAATTATTTTAAAAATTAAAAAAACTTGATATTTAATATTTCAAAAAAAAACATTTATAATCGTAAAAGACAAGAGAATCTCTTACACCTTTTTGAGGTGGCTCTTAAGAAATTCTGGAGGTAGATTCTAACTAGGAAAACTAAAGATAATAATAAAATTGCTTTACACGACTAGAATTCTTATCTTAAAAATCTTTATGAATCTCCAAATGCCAGGGATTTTGAAACAATGCTCACAACGAAAGAAGTTTTCTCATTAGAAGACATTGATTTTGGGGTTAAACGCCTGAAAAATGGGAAAGCTAAAGACATTGAACATTACCAGGCAGAAATCTTAAAAATTGGAGGTCTTGTCATCATCCCCCACATCCACAAGGTTTTCAACCAAGCGATCAAGCAAGGGTTCCCTAAACCTTGGACTCAAAGCCTCATTATCCCTATTTTTAAAAGTGGGGATACAAATAAGCCCTCTAATTATCGAACAATTATGATCAGCCCTCTCTTAGCCAAGTTATATGGTATTATTTTGGAAAATAAGTTGAGAATTTGGCTTGAAAGTGAAGGTAAGCGGGCTAAAGGCCAAGCAGGTTTTAGAAGGCAACACTCGACAACGGACCACCTCGTTACGCTTAGGATCATTGTGGAGGAATGCCACAATGATAAATCCAATATCTTCTGTTGCTTTGTGGACTTTAGAAAGGATTTCGATACAGTTCCTAGAAATAACCTATGGAATAGATTAGAAGAGCTAAATGTTCCTTTCGAGCTAAGATCAGCCGCTATAAGGTTATACGAGAATGTAATTGCCAAGTTAAAGAGAAAAGAGGGGTGGTCGAAAGATATTAAGTGTAATATCAGAGTTAAACAAGGTTGCCCCCTCTCCCCTACCCTATTTGGCATTTACATCGATAAGCTAGAAGGTTGTTTAGAGGAAGCAGGATGTGTTGGGACAATCTTAGCTGGGATAGTCATCATCCTTCTTCTCTATGCTGACGGTAATGTTCTTCTCGCAAGGTGCCCATCTAATCTTGATAAGCAACTTAGTATTCTTAAGGATTTCTGCTCTACCATGGGTATGTCTGTTAACACTGACAAAACAAAAGTTATGTTTATCAAATCCAAGAAGGACACTTACACTAATTTTATGTATGACAATAGTAACTTGGAGGAAGTGTCTTCTTACAAGTACCTAGGAATTGATATTCATCACAAGCTCAACTAGAACTATAGCATTCAGAAAAGGATTAATGGGGGGTGGAAAGCTTATTTTGGTCTTGAAAATAATTGTAAAACAACAAACCTCGTAATGTGGGATAGAAAGAAGTTCCTCTTTGAAACTTTAGTCACTCCTATTATCTTATATGGATGTGAGGTTTGGGGTTGCAACATCTCTAGAGAATCCTGGAGAAAGATTGAGCAAATAAAAAAGTGTTTTATAACGTATAACCTTAAAATTAAAAGTAATACACCCTATCCTATTCTCCTTATAGAAGTGGGTATTTCCCCTATCGAGAGCCTAGCTATGACTAGGCTTATGTTGTACAAGCACAAGCTCAATAGCATAGGAGACCGTAGACTTCCTAAGCTAGCCTTAAATTCCAGCCAAAACCACCTAAGGCTTAAATGAGGTTGGTATAAAGACACCAGGGCCTGGTTAAACCATTGGGAGATTGATGAGAATGTTGCATTGCAAAACATCAATAACATTAAAAAATTTGTTACTTCTAAGTTCAAAGAAAAAATGTGGTGTGAGAAAGATTTAACAGCTAAAAGAAAATTAAGGTATTATAAGGAGGTCATCAACCCCACCTTAGAAGATCAAAAGTATCTCTCTGTTTTAACCAGCTCAAAGAAGAAAATTAATATAGCCGAGATTAGAACGAACTCTCATGAGATCCATAGTGAAATAGGTCATTGGACAGTTCCTAAAACACCATGGATGGAAAGGATTTTCCATCTTTGTGAGAATATGAACATCGAGGATGAAAATCACTTCCTCTTAGAGTGCCCCGTGTACAACCACATTAGAGCTCAATTTCATAATCTTTGTTGCAATGCTGACCTTCCTAACCTTTTAAGATGTCAAATTTATAGTGAGCTCGGGTGGCTTCTCTCCAAGATTTTTGAGCATAGGAATAAAATCTTAAATCAAATTAAATAACTCTTTTCTTTAGGTCCGCCCACCTAAAAAAAACAAAAAACAAAATATTTTTTTTATAAATTTTATTTTATATTTAAATTTAAAAAAAAATTAAAAAAAGGTTTTTTTTCGCGCCCACCGGGGGTTGGAGGCTGGCCGGACGGTGCCGTGGAGGGCCGCCCAGCCGGATTTTGGCCCCCGGTGGGCGGAAAAATATTTTTATTTATTTATTTTTTAAATAAAAAAATAAAAACTATATAAAGAATTATTATTATTTTTTTTAACTAACACTATTATAAAAAAAATATTGTTTAATATAAAAAAAACTTCAATAAAAAAATATATTATATAGCAAAACAATAAAAAAAAATTAAAAATATAATATATAACAAAACAATTAAAAAATTATGTTTTAAAATATAAATAAACAAATATATGAAACTTTTAATTTTTAAGTTTTATTTTGTTAAAACTAAAATAATTATAATTTAAAATATAAAAAATCAATTAAAAAAAAATTAAAAAATATGTTCCAAAATATAAACAAAGAAATATATGAAAAAATATTTTTTTATTTTTTGTTTTTTTAAAACAAAAACAATTATAATAAAAAAAATAATTATTGTTTAATATAAAATATAATACTCTACAATTTAAATTAAAAGAAAGAGAAAAAAACAATAAAAAAGAATTTAAAATATATGTTTTAAAATATAAACAAAAACAAATTTGAATTTGTAAAATTTCTTTCGGTAATAATCATATGCAATGGAGCATTGTCGACGCGTTTTGAACCAACCAATATGGTTTATCATCAGGACTAGGTGAGAGATCAGATCAAGTCAATAAGTTTAAATAGATGTAGAGATGGTTAAACTAGTCGTTAAGAAAACAACTAGTTTAACTTTTTAAAATTTATTTATCAATTTTTAATTATATATTATGTTTTTTAATTAATTAATAACGACTAGTTTCATTCTATTATTAAACTATTTGATTTATTTATTCAATTAATTAATAGATTAATATATTTCTTATTTAGTTGATTTAATTAATTATCAATTTTATTTATTTAAACTATATATATAATAAATGTAAAAAAAAAAACAATTAAATAATGAAACCACCAATATATTTATAATTAAAAAAAACAAATAAGTTTAATATAAACTAAAACTCTCTATTCTCCTTTAAATAAAATAAAATAAAATATCTAATAATATTTCTAAAAATAAATTTTCATGTTAAGAAATAAAAATAAAAAATAAATTTCTCTTTTCAATTTTTCTAGTTGCACTTTGAGAAAAAATAAAAATAGACTAAATATAATTGTTTTTTTATGTGCATGGTTGCTTTATGGTTTTTTCTATCTAGATGAACCTATAAACCCTAAAAAGAAAAAAGAAAAAAAAAAAATGTCCTAAAAACCCTAAAAATTCGAGTTTTTTTTCCATTTTCTTCACTAAAAAAATATAAAAACAATTATGTTTTTCGAACCTAAAAACCTTAAAAAAATAGTTTTTGAACACAAAAACCATAGAAAAAACAAAATTTTCCAAAAATCGTCTTTAAATAGACAGAATAGAAGGAAAACTAACCTTTGAAATGCAAAAAATTCTTTTCACCAATGCGAACACAATGCCTCCACAAAATTACCAATAGCAACACAATGCCTCCAATGTGAATGCAATGCCTCCACGAAGTTACCAATGCCAACACAACACCTCCAAAAAATTGCTCCAACAAAAACCAAAAAACTTAATGTGATGTGATGAATAGAAACAATGATTCTTATTATATAGCGAATATTGTGTGATTGGTTTATCATTCAACTATAATATGGGATTAAAATTTAAAATTTAAAATATTTACATGTAGTTAATTATAGTTAATATTATTGTTAAAATAGGTAATATTTGCATGTAGTTATCATAGTTAATAATTTAGTTAATATTTACATGTACTCAATGTTAAATCATTCAAATATAATCTAGGATTAAAATTTAAAATTTAAAATATTTACATGTAGTTAATTATAGTTAATATTATAGTTAAAATAGTTAATATTTGCAAGTAGTTATTATTGTTAATATTTAGTTAATATTTACATGTACTCAATGTTAAATCATTCAAATATAATCTAGGATTAAAATTTAAAATTTAAAATATTTACATGTAGTTAATTATAGTTAATATTATAGTTAAAATAGTTAATATTTGCAAGTAGTTATTATTGTTAATATTTACATGTAGTCAATCTTAAATCATTCAAATAAGAAAATTATTTTAGTTTGGAAGGCATGCATGAAA
This sequence comes from Pinus albicaulis, assembly GCA_034641835.2. Classification (NCBI taxonomy): domain Eukaryota; kingdom Viridiplantae; phylum Streptophyta; class Pinopsida; order Pinales; family Pinaceae; genus Pinus; species Pinus albicaulis. The sequence continues at coordinate 692,778,942 of CM076575.1, forward strand.
GGAATCTTTTGTGGATATTTTGAATAGAAATTATGGTGAAATATTTCAAGACCAAAAGTTTATTAGGAAATTTTGAAATATATTTTAGACGAATATAATGTAGGTTTAAAATTTAGAATATTTACATGTACTTAATTATAGTTAAAATAGTTAATATTTTCATATAGTTATTATAGTAATATTATAGTTAATATTTACATGTAGTCAATGTTAAATCATTAAAATAACAACATTATTTTAGTTTGGAAGGCATGCATGATAGGAATATTTTGTGGATATTTTGAATAGAAATATCGGTAAAATATTTCAACACAAACAGTTTATTAAAATGTTTTTTAAATACATTTTTTGATGAATATTTTGTACGAAATATTTGAAACGAAAATTTTGGAGGGAAAGTTTTTCACACAATTTTTTGGGGGGGGAATTTGGAGGGAAATTTCAGTCTTTAAGCTATATATTGTAATTGGGAGAGGCATTTATATCATTCAACATATTCTTGTTGAAAGCCATGGGTTATTCTGATAGCGAAGTTTTTCTTTTTACAACGTCAACATCTTCGTCATGCAACAACTCTATTTAGAGTGGTGAATATAACAAGAGTCCATTCACCATGAATAGAGAGTAAAGAAATCGACTTGGTCGTAATCCTAAGGATGATGAGAACATAATTGATGAGGCACAACAAAAATAAATTTATGTAAATCGAGTCATTTATTCCACTTACTCTTAATCCTAAGGATTATGAAAGCAACAGTGATGAAGGGCATGATGAAGAATTTCCAGAGTCAAAATTTTCACTTCGTCCTAATCTTAAGGATTATGAGGGCACCAATGATGAAGGGGGAGATGAAGAATATCCACTTCATCCTAATCCTAAGAATTATGCGAGCACCACAGATGAAGAGGGGCATGAAGAATTTGCAGAGTCAAAATATCCACTTCATCCTAATCCTAAGGATTATGCCAGCACCACTGATCAAGAGGGAAATAAAGAATTTCCAGAGTCAAAATTTCCACTTCGTCCTAATCCTAAGGATTATGCCAACACCACTGATGAAGAGGGGAATGAAGAATTTTCAACGTCAAAATATCCACTCTGTCCTAATCCTAAGGATTATGCCAACATCATTGATGAAGAGGTGGATGAAAAAATTCCAGAGTCAAAATATCCACTTCGTCCTAATCGTAATGATTATGCCAGCACCACTGATGAAGATGGGAATGATTAAATTCCAGAGTCTAAACATCCACTTCGTCCCAATCCTAAGGATTATGCCAACACCACTGATGGAGAGGGAAATGAAAAATTTGTAGTGTCAAAATATCCACTCCGTCCTAATCCTAAGAATTATGTGAGCACCACTGATGAAGAGGGGGATGAAAAAGTTCCAGAGTCAAAATATCCACTTCGTCCTAATCCTAAGGATTATGCGAGCACCACAGATGAAGAGGGGAATGAAGAATTCACAGAATCAAAATATGCACTTCGTCCTAATCCTAAGGATTATGCCAACACCACTGATGAAGAGGGGAATGAAGAATTTGCAACGTCAAAATATCCACTTTGTCCTAATCCTAAGGATTATTCCAGCACCACTGATGAAGAGGGGGATGAATTTACAGAGTCAAAATTTTCACTTCATCCTAATCGTAACGATTATAAGATCACCACTGATGAAGGGGGGGATGAAGAATTTCCAATAAATATAGATTCAAGGCATCCACTTATTCCTAATCCTAAGGATTATGAGAGCACCAGTGAAGAAGGGGAGGGGAGGGATGAAGAAATTATAGTGAATATAGATTCAAAGCTTCCACTTAGGCCTAATCCCAAGGATTATAAGAGCACCACTGAGGAAGGGGAGGATGAAGAGTTTCTTGCAAATGATAATTTTAGAGGCACAAATCTGAATAATGCATTTTAACTAAGTCAAATTGAATCCTCCCAGGTGTTGGGGTCCTGTGATTTAGCAGACTGTCATACTAAATGACAAGGCAACATACAAACCAAGCTTTAGAGCTCTAAGATCTAGCCCTCCTAGTCTCAGAGAGGGATCTCTCAATATGTTTATAAGGATGTGTCTTGAATGGTTTAGAAGTTGATTTTAGGCTAGTTATGAAGTGCAGGGTTGTTTGTTTTGTTTGGTTGGACAAATAGGTTTCATGCAGTATAGATAGAACATGGGAATCTACAAGCCATTGGGCAATGGAGTCATGTGGAAGTCCAAATAGTTTTGATTGATAAGGAAGGGAAACCAGAGGGAAAATCTAACTCGGTCAAGGATTTGTTGAATAATATAGGTGAAATGAGATGAACATTAAAGACTAAGAGTGAAAAGAAAACTAAACCCTTTCGCAAATGACTTAAAGGATTCGGGGAACGACCTATTTCCTCCAGTAAGCTCACTGCCATGGACTTAATCAACATAAACACTCAAAGAAGAGGATAATTGCAGACTAACACATCCTTAATGAATTATAGGATTCGGGGAACACCCTATTTCCTCCTATAAATTCACTGTTGAGAGCTTAATCAACAAATACATACAATTGCATTCAAAGAAGAGGGAATGCCTTAGACATCTAGGATTGCAATTATAGGGACCTTCAACACAATAATTACAGTGAGGAACGGAGGGTATGATTGAAACATACCTCTTTGTCAAACTGCAAGCATTAATAATTAAAGGGAGATTTCAGATACAACATTCAGTGGCAAAGAAAGAGGGAATGCCTAAACAATATTTTAGCGCAACTGAATTAACCATTTCTGAAATAACACAAACTAAATATTCAAGAGAGATATTAGACTACCCTGTTATGTTCAGTAGAAGAAAACATATAAACAGTGAAGGATAAACAGGTCAGAGGTGCTTCTAAGATACATTTCTCTGCCTAAATTTTTTTATCCTACTGTAAGTCAAAGCATAATGGAACAAAGTGATAAATGGGAAACCACATTAACAGTAAGGGATTACTTCACCAAAACTAGGCTCAGGGATCCAATCGTCCAACCTCCTTCATCAACAGAAAAACAGAGACCTCCACACTCCTTCAGAACACCAATGCTTCTTCAAAGCAGCAATCTATGTATTACTTTTGAATCACCAAATGCCAACCTTTTACAATGAGACTTCAAAGAGTCTTTATAGAGAAAATGGGAAAAGTAGGTGAAGAAGGTTTTAATGATCATCAGAGATAGGAGAGGGCATTCGAATGCTCCATGCTGTGTCGTAAACATAACATTAAATCCTAGACAGACTTAGTGACCTCGTTTCTTGTTGAGAGCCTTTTGACATGACAGAAATCACCCCACAGAGTGTACTTTGGGAGGAAATACTATCTGAAGCGGTACTGTTATCTCCTCTGGTGTAAGTTAAGTGGAAGAATGGGCCTTGAGGACTCCCATACTTCTAAATAACTACTTCTGATAGTTTGTAGTAGCTTCTTTGGTGTAATAACTGCTTGGCAGGCTTGTATGCATGGAGATGGGCTATGTATGTGTTAGTCAACATTCTGCACCAATAAATACTCTGTCTCTTTGTACTTCAGACTGTTTTAGCTTTGTTTATACTTTATCTTTGCTGATTGCTCGAACTTCTTCTGTATCGATGCTCTTGAAGGTTTTATTAATCTTCTATGCCTTTTTTTTCCACCACTGGATATGTGATCTTCACCATTTCTAAGTGTTCTGTGTATAGGTGGTGGGCTTCGCTGAGCTGGAGGCTTCGTGGCTTCAAATCCGTTGATTTTCATGACCTCGTCCTTTTTTCTGGTTCCTTTTAAAGATGATTCCTGGCCTTGAGATTTCTATCTGAGCCTCCGTGTCACTTTTGTGATTGTAAAACGTTTATTCTTCGTCGGACATGAAAAAACCTGCAAACACACCAAAACATGCTATGAAAATCCCACGGGCTTGGTTTAGACTGCTTGCAGAGGCTTTGGGGAGGTGGAGGAGTAGTGAGGATGGTGATTGTAGCGGAAAATCGGGAAGAAAACCCTGGCAGAGCAGCTAACCAGGTCTAATGGAGGTTTGGGTGGGACGAGGAACGTGGGTTGTTAGATCAGGATGATCTACAGTGGAGACCTCTCGATGAGCGTTTCGGAAGAGAGATGGGAAACAAATGCATTGAGATCGCGGTATAATATGGACCGTGCGATATCAGAGGTCGACAGCTAATATTAAATCGGGAGCGACGTTGTGGAGGGCAGCGGTATGGCGGGAAACCACGGATGGTTTTCGCACAACGAAATGGGGGGAGGCGGTTTTGGGCAGATGGAATGCGATTCCATACACTGGGTGACACATGGATCTTCAAAACTGCCCATTTCGCAAAATTTCAGAGAATTAAACCTTGGGTGTAAATATTTTGCGATTTTGGATAATGACCGTTAGATCTAGGGTGTCAGATCGGACGGTGCAGGTTTCACGCGATAGGCACCAAGATGCGGGGCGGAGAAACTGGTGGGCCAGGTGGTGACATGTGATGTTTTTCGTGTAGCGGGCGAAGGTCGAAGGACTAGGTGCTGCGATGGCTGTAGATCTTCTCAGATCAACGGCCAGGATTACATCGCATGGTCAGGGTCGGGGGAAAAGGAAAAGAATGAAGGGAAACAAATTTTTGCGATTGCGATGGCGGGGGACAATCATAAGGAAAAAACGTGGTTCTGTAGTAATTGGAAGGACTAAAGGCTGAAGAAACAACGCTTATCACATCGAAAGATTAGAAGAGTAAAGGGAAGTCGAGAAAGAGGAAAATCCGATTGCGATGAGCGATGAGGGCTTAGCGCCTAGTCGCGGGGGTGAGGTTATGTGAAGAAAATGGCTAAAGCTATAGGCCCTCGGGGCTAATAACCCAAATGTAAAAAGGACTGTTTTAAGGCCTTTTGAAGGGATTTTTGAGGGTTTTTGGCTTTCGGTAGAGAGAAAGGGAAGGGTTTTTTAAGCCTGTAAATGAATCTTCGAAGGTTCAAAGGGGATTTAAGGCTTTGAGAGGCTGAAATGAAGGGGTAAAAGATGAAAAGAATGATTTATGAAAATGGGGGAAATAGTGAAAATAGGCAGTTAAGAGGCCTTTGGAACAACTTTCTTTGGTGAATCTGCATGGTTTTAAGATGGAAACAACAATGAAGATTAATTCAAAGGATAAAGAATCATCATAAGACTTCAAAGATGATGGGTTTTCGAAGGAAATATATCTCTTGAAGGCTTGAACAAAAATTTAGCCACCATTTGGTATCACAGAATTTGTAGGTGGCTAACACCAGGGAAGAATTTGAAAGCATGGATCAAGATGGTGAAGAATTTCCTTTGAGTCGGGGTTACAAAAGTGCAGATAATTCTTGTGAAATGTTTTCTTCAATTGATGATGGTAATGAAAATTTTCTAGGCAATGATGCTGATGAATTTCTTAACTATGTTGAGAATGATGATAATGGGGATAATATTTCTCCAAATGGTGATGAAACTGCTTATACAAAGAATGATGGAATGATGAAGCCATGGCAAGCAAATATTTTAACTAGGAGTAGGAGTAGACCTTTTCATATCAATCCAAAACATTCCAGTTATACAAGGGTGAGGACAAAATATCTCACAAAAAATAGCTCGAACTGTCGACCCCAAGATCCCTCAAATATAGCTATTCATATACTACCTCCATAAAAATGGGGTGAGTGAGGCTCGAACTCTATTCATTTACTACCTATTTACTACCTCCATAAAAATGGGGTGAGGGAGACTCGAACTCTCGACCTCTATTCATTTACTACCCCATTATTCATTTAATACCTCCATAAAAATGGGGTGAGAGAGGCTCAAACTCTATTCATTTACTACCTATTTACTACCTCCATAAAAATGGGGTGGGGTGAGAGAGGCTCGAACTCTCGACCTCATGATCCCTCAAATATAGATATTCATTTACTACCTCCATAAAAATGGGGTGAGCGAGGCTCAAAATCTATTAATTTACTACCTATTTACTACCTCCATAAAAATGGGGTGAGGGAGGCTCGAACTCTCGACTCTAGGGTGGGGTGAGAGAGGCTCGAACTCTCGACCTCAAGATCCCTCAAATATAACTATTTCTTTACTACCTCCATAAAAATGGGTCAGCGAGGCTCGAACTCTATTCATTTACTACATCCATAAAAATGGAATGAGAGAGACTCGAACTCTCGACCTCTATTTATTTACTAAATCCATAAAAATAGGGTGAGAGAGGTTTGACCTCAGTATCCCTCAAATATTGCTATGAGACCTATGCGCTAACCAACTATGGCACCAACCCATATGCAGAGTTGTATTTCTCAATAGATTTTGAAAATGTGTTATCCCTCAAAACCTTTTCAATGGAAGCACAATAGCTGTAAACCCACGTGACAAAAATTTCACGGAACTCTGATCAGATCAGATATGGAAGACCAGTTGTACACCCATGTGACGAAGCCAAGATGAGACAGGCAGAGGGTGGCGTTGTATGACCAGTTTTTTAAAAACCACAAAATTTGGATAGGTTTAGCGAGAGGGATTGTTGTGAAGATTTGTAATAATGCATGTGCAGTGACGTGTAGCTGTCATCCATTTATAATTTAGAAATGAGTATTTTTCATGGATGGTTTAATTTAATACACATATAGGTTGAATTTTTTTTAAGTTAATCAGATCGATTTAAATTATAATATGAAATTCATCTTGTTTATGTTTAGAATCATTAAATGTGGTTTATTTTCAGAATAAAATGATAGTTTGAAGTGTATGTAATTATTATTCCAATGTTATGGATTTAGAATACAAATTTAAAAAAAAAATTATTCAATTATAATATTAAATTAAAATAATTTATTTATATTTTGATATTATTTTTGAGTATATATTTTTTATTTTATTTATTTTTGAAAGATAAAAATTTATCAAAATTAGATTGTCAAACCAACAATGGAAACAATCCAGAAAAACTAATTCTTATCCAAACCAAAACAATTTTAAAACATACTTCTTACCCATCCACCTTTTACTACATTACACTATCTACATTAAAAATAAAATAAAAATAGAATAATTTTGTTTTTAATTTATATATATTTAATAATAAAAAACACTATAATTTTATTTTCAAAATCTATCTATCTATATATATATATATCTAATTTTTAGATAAAAAGTATATTATATATTTGATATGGATTAAAAACAAAACCTCAACATAATAACTTTGTAGCCCTATAGATTAACTTAAATATTATTACTATTATCCCCTAAAAACAATTAGGCTTTACAGTTTGAAAAGGATCACATAAAAATTTTATTACTCTGATAGCGGAATTACCCACTTGATAGCGGGGTCATCCATAGTCCCGGTTTAGCTCAAATTTTAACAAACCTATGTGTGAAATGGATCCAAAATTTCTGCATGCCCAAGCAACTCACAATCTGGGCAACTCAACATGTTCTTGATATAAATCAACCATATCAAATGACCCTCGGCCCCACAAAGGCTTCTCTATGATTCAAAGTTTTGTTAGACCGTACTTTGATTATTATGCGCTTGTATATAACTCAACGACGTCTTATGAATATTCACCCAGCATTCGAATGTTGCCATATATACACATTCGCTTATATATATAAACCAACTTTAATAAAAGATTAACCGTCACTTAGATATATCATCGCATATGTATACTCCTCGCATCTGACGGTCACCAGCTCTCAACCCTTAATCATATGATTCTGACCCCTTAACCTTTAATACAAATGGATTGATTGATCAAATGCTTCGGGCCCAAAACAACATACAACACTTACCTCGATTAATTGTCGACCCGATCGGAGGGCTTGTATTCCATCGCGCCGTAACTTCTGATCGGACGGATATCGCTCGGCCAAGATGCGTGAAAAATAACGTGCGATGGCGCGCAGTAGAGAGTATTTTTTCAGATTCGTTCAGGGACACGTGTCAGCTGCTCTATGGAATCACTCCCAATCTCTTGAATACCACCCACCGTGTAAGGGTGGTGTGATGAAAACCACCGGTTCACTCCAACCTGCCGTTACTATTCATTCGGTCACGGTTCCGCCTCTTCCTCGACGTGCCAGGTTCCATTCAACTCACTTCCGTGTACAACATCGACTTGTGGTTCTGCTCTTCCATTGAAGACTCACCTCGATACACAACTTCACTTATTAGGTGAAAATATTTTACACTTGAATTATATGCTTTGTTTTTGAAAGCGTCGATTCCTTTCGAATCGATGCTTCGGCTTATATATCAGTTCACCTCACGGTACTCGAGACACCCCTAAGATATTCAACCAAATAATTCCACGATTGCAAATATCAAACTAAGCCAGTTCTTCATTACAGGAAGGTCTCTACCACCACCATGATTCCTCAATAGGTTTTTCACTTTTAGCTTCACACGCAGAGATTCATATTATACATAATTACAGAGAATAATAAAAAAACGCACAAACACGCAAGGTATTCCCCACATAGATTTTAAACAACAAATGCACAGTTACACTGAGATAATTTCCTCACACGATTCGACCAAGAAGACATAAATTCACACATGGAACTTATAAACAGTTCTTCATAAACAGATATATATATATATATATATATATATATATATATATATATATATATATATATATATATATATATATATATATATATATATAGAAAGACATACAAAGATAAATCTCAAAAGAAATTCTTACAATTTCATGACAGGCCAGATATTCAGTTTAGTGGCCATTATCCTCCTACTCTGTTGCTGAAGAGGTTCTATACCTCTCCAACTCTCTCTCTCCCTTCTCTCTCTCTTCAGGATTACATTTATACCACAAGAATGACCTAAATTGATTCAGGTCTCCAAACAGTTCAACAACTCTTAGCATTCCCAATTCCTAAAATCAGACTCAATAACTGAACTAATCCTAAACTGACTCTTCGTATTCCTATCTTAACTAATTTCTCATGTTCTCAAAATGACTTGAGAACAATTACAATTCCCTAAAAACTTTATTCAAACTATTAATATTTACAAGAAATTCAAAGAACATGGGACCCCTGCATCAGACTCCCAAGCTTCAAATTATTCATGATCTCTTGATCATGTGTCTTCGTCTCTGCCTCCAGGATCCCATACTTGGTTTTGTTGTTTTCCATCAGCTGCATCATTCTTCAACTAATCTTCTCCAGGCTTCCAGAATTTTTTCTGTAAGTCACCTCCAGCTATACTTTCACAATCTGCCTTTGTCTTTCCTTTGTTGAAACTCTTCTGCTTTCCTGCTACTGTCTGCTGCTTCAGAGACACCCTTACCATCAGTCTTCTGATGTATTCAATCTCCATGTCCAGCTTATCCTCTAGCTGGAAATTATCTTGCCCTCTGTTGCTGCTTCCAATCTCTGTTGCTGCCAATATTGCTGCTCTTGCAGTCTCACATGCTATTAACATGTTTACTAGTTCTGCAGGTGTCATCCCCCATGTTGCATCTGCTGCCACCATGGGTGTTGCTGCTGCCAATGTTGCCTATGCCCTAACATCCTGAATATCCTTTAGGATATCTCCATCTGCAACATTTTTCTTTTGTTCATCATTTGCAAATTCATTCTCAGAAAACAATCCACTATTTAAATTCCTACCAGCAGTGACATACTCCTCTAGTATACTAGTAAATAGAATATGATTATGCAAGCTAGTATCTGCTCCTCTTTCCTTCACAACTTCAGGCATCCTTGCTCCAAGGTCTGCAATCCCTTTCTCTTCTTCAACTGCTCTCAGCAAACAACTCAGCCATTTCTCCTGTGTTTGTTTTACATCTTCAACATGTTGAAAGTTAGCTCCAACATCTCTTCCTTCCTCTTGGGAAATCTTCAACAACTACCTCTCATCATTTTGATGGATTCTAGAAATCCAATCAAGTTCTCGAAGCTTTTCTTTCTCATATTCTTTCAACATGGAATGCTGATTCCTCCTCACTTCAACAGCTTTTAAAATATGTTCTTCAGGCTGCTCTTGGCCCATCAGTCTAGCCAATTCTTCTCTGTCAATGACAGTGATAATTCCCTGCATATGAGACATGGTTGTCTCATCCTCCTTCAACAACAATTTTTCTTCTCTCAAGACAATTTCAAAGGATGAATTGTATTATGCATCACCTGTACACATAAATAATCTGTCAGTGTTAAAACCATGAGACCCAATGATCTCAATTGATGACCTGGTCACCAATTCTTCTCCCGACATTTCTAAGACTTGTTCAAGGCTCAAAAACTCTTCATCATCTTTCTCTGCACATGGATCATTAGCAGTAAAGTTCCAATGCTTCAATGCCTCCTTTTCCTCTGACAACACATCAGTATGTTGTGCAGAACTCATTTCCAAACCTTCTGTCAGCACCTCAACATGCTGATCTGCATCCTTCATGAGACTGTCAGCTAGTCTCACTTTTCTTCCATCATTTTCTTCACGAACTCCATCCATGAAGATCTTCCTTCCTTGCTTTCCCAGCAACTCATCCAATGCATAGGTCCTCTGCTCCTCCAATTCTCTTCTCTGAGAATCCAACCTCCTATATAACTCAACAACTTCCATAGGAGTAGATTTCAGGAACCTTACACAACATTTTATGCCTTTGCTTGTTCTTGACCAATCCTCTATTGGCCCTTCTCTCTCAGCTTCAACATTCTACTGGATATCTTCATTTGGCTCTTCTTTCTTCATCTCTCCTGGAGATCTCACTATCTCATCATTGATCTGAACAAATTTCAGATTCAATGTCTTATTCTTACCAACAAACTCTGAATCTTGTTCATCTTCCAGTGGTGTACCTGCAAACACAAACAACTTTTTAGTGCTCAAATCACAAGACTTTTCAGTCTTGGCTGCTCCCTCAAGCACTTCTTCTTGAACAGGTCTGCACATGGAATCTCCAGTTTCCATCCTTGCCTCAAGAACTCTGTGTTCTTCTTCCTCTGTGGAGTCTGTCATCACTTCACATTTGTCCAACTCAAGAACACAAGCCCTCACATCATCTGGACTTGTCCAATAACTCAAGAATTCCTCAATGATTTCCTCCTCAGTAAGACAAGCTTCTTGCTGCCTCAAGTCTTCATCATGTCTCACAAGATCTCCTGCAGGTCTCCAATCTTCATCTGTGCTCTGTTCTGCTTCACAAGCAGAAATTTCTTCCCTTAACTCAGCTGCTCTGAGTTTTTCTCTCAATAGGGAAATCTTCTTTTGCCTCAACCTCATCTGTAATAGTTTCCATTTCACATTCTTCCTCATGAGACAACCAAATCTCTGGCTTTCTTCTATCCTTAGTTTCAATCTGTTGAACTCTTCCCTGATCTCAACAAATTCCTTCCAATACTCTTCATCTGTGAGTCTCTTCTTCATGCCATTTTCTTTGGCATCTTCTTTCCCTCTTCTGCTGTGGCTTCTCCCAGAACCTCTGCAATCTCTGCAGTCTCTGCTATGGCTCTCAGTAGCCATTTTCTTCTCTAGGAGTTCTTCACTCACAAGCTGCACTAAGCCTCTGCAACAACAAGCTCTCTTGCTGCAACTTACCTCACCAATCTTCTCTCTAAGCTCCGGCTTTTGGCAAGTACGGTTCCCTCTCTATAGGAACCTTCTGAGCACTCTCTTTTGCTCACTAGGCTTCACTCTGCAACTTTCTCGAGAGCACCTCTTTTCTTATGTCATCCAACCTTTGTTGGGAATATTCTAGGTTCTGCCACACTTTCTTCTTCACTCAGAGTCCCTTGCTAGACTCTTCTATCACTGCTCTCAAAGCTATGATCTACTTCTGTTAAGATGTCTTCAATTGTCTGCACTCTGATTTCTGCAAACAATCCTCCAACCAGAGTTAAACACTGCTCATCTTCTCTTCAAAACACTGCAATTGTCCTCTTTATCCAGCCTCTAGCTAAATACCAGGCTCACTACCTTCACTATCAAAATCTGTCTTCAATTTTCCGCAACCATAATTCCGCAATTACAAATTCAAATCAGATTAAAGTTAATTACCTACAAGATCATGATCCTGTCCTCCACTCACTCTACAAATCCTATTCACTATGATTCTTTGTTTTTTGCTGCCTGATCTTCCTTCTTCAAATATGTAGTCTTCAAAACTCTTTTCCTCCAATTGGACTCTGTAATTCTGCAATCACCTTCTCTGTATCTTTGTAGGCTGCAATCTCATCAGTTTCCACAAGTCTGGTTTCCTTGCATTCACCAAACTTGGACTTTTCAAAAAGAGCTACTCCTGAAGCTCTGATACCACTTGATAGCGGTATTACCCACTTGATAGCGGGGTCATCCACAGTCCCAGTTTAGCTCAACTTTTAACAAAGCTATGTGTGAAATGGATCCAAAATTTCTGCATGCGCAAGCAACTCACAATCTGGGCAACTCAACATGTTCTTGATATAAATCAACCATATTATATGACCCTCGGCCCCACAAAGGATCCTCTATGATTCAACGTTCTGTTAGACCATACTTTGATTATTATGCGCTTGTATATAACTCAACAACGTCTTATGAATATTCACCCAGCATTCGAATGTTGCCATATATGCACATTCGCTTATATATATAAACCGACTTTAATAAAAGATTAACCGTCACTTATATATATCATCGCATATGTATACTCCTCGCATCTGATGATCACCAGCTCTCTACCCTTAATCATATGATTCTGACCCCTTAAATTTTAATAAAAATGGATTAATTGATCAAACGCTTTGGGCTCACAACAACATATGACACTTACCTCGATTAACCGTCGACCCGATCGGAGGGCTTGTATTCCATCGTGCTGTAACTTCTGATTGGACGGATATCACTTGGCCAAGATGCGCGAACAATAACGCATGATGGCGCGTAGTGGAGAGTGGTTTTACAGATTTGTTCAGGGACACGTGTCAGCTGCTCTATGGAATCACTCCCAATCTCTTGAATACCACCCACCGTGTAAGGCTGGTGCGATGAAAACCACCGGTTCACTCCAACCCGCCGTTACTGTTCATTCGGTCACGGTTCCACTTCTTCCTCGATGTGTCAGGTTCCGTTCAACTCACTTCCGTGTATAACATCGACTCGTGGTTCCGCTCTTCCATTGAAGACTTGCCTCGATACACAACTTCACTTATTAGGTGAAAATCTTCGGCGCTTGAATTAGATGCTCTATTTTTGAAAGCATCAATTCCTTTCGAATCGATGCTTCAGCTTATATATCAGTTCACCTCACGGTACTCGAGACACCCCTCAGATATTCAACCAAATAATTCCATGATTGCAAATATCAAACTAAGCCAGTTCTTCATTTCAGGAAGGTCTCTACCACCACCATGATTCCTCAACAGGTTTTTCACTTTTAGCTTCACATGCAGAGATTAATACTATACATAATTACAGAGAATAATCAACAAATGCACAAACACGCAAGGTATTCCACACACAGAGTTTAAACAACAAATGCACAGTTACACTAAGATAATTTCCTCACACGATTCGACCAAGAAGACATAAATTAACGCATGGAACTTATAAAAAATTCTTCATAAACAGATATATATATATATATATACAGGCGATAAATCTCAAAATAAATTCTTACAATTTCATGACAGGCCAGATATTCAGTTCAGTGGCCATTATCCTCCTACTCTGTTGCTGAAGAGGTTCTCTACCTCTCCAAATCTCTCTCTCCCTTCTCTCTCTCTCTTCAGGATTACATTTATACCACAAGGATGACCTGAATCGATTCAGGTCTCCAAACAGTTCAGCAACTCGTAGCATTCCCATTCCTAAAATCAGACTCAATAACTGAACTAATCCTAAAATGACTCTTCATATTCCTATCTTAACCAATTTCTCATGTTCTCAAAATGACTTGAGAACAATTACAATTCCCTACCAACTTTATTCAAAATATTAATATTTACAAGAAATTCAAAGAACATGGGACCCCCTATGTCTACTTATGTACAAAGTAACTTTTGAGCCTAATGCCCCTGCATCATACTCCCTCTCCAATGCATTGGAAAGAACCACACATCGTGAAGTGCTTAGGCTAGTAAATTTGACTTAAAATTGTTGGACACACTTTTGTTATTTCATTGTAAATACTTGTGACCCTTGGTTGGGGTTGGGATTGTTGTTTTAGCATCGTTACCTCAGGCCATGTTCAACACAAGAAGTTAACTACCAAACACCATTGTTTCTTATCATCATCTTCACCTTTCATATATATTTGTTATTGGGGAATTGCATTGTAGTAGTGTTAGTAGTTTGCTGATAAAATGTAGCTTATGCAACATAGAACACAACTTTTTGCTCTTGACTACATGGTTAGCACATATATATTTTCTTTCTATAATAAATATAGGATTTGAATTTGAAATTAGATGTGGTAGAACAACAAGGAACCATAGGTTGAAGTGAGATAAATGGATGTAGTATATAAAAGATTGATGTGTAGGATAAGGATAAAAGAAAATAATTTGATTAGTTTTGAAAAAATCTTTATATTTGGATAACAAGTTTTACGCTGTTACAAGTTTCAGGTTGAGAGAGTTTTCCTGTATTCAAACACAATTTTCTACATAAATAGTATATACTTACTCAAATTAAATATAATAAAACTAAATAAATATAATAAAACTAAATAAGATAAAATTATTTTGAATTCATTATAATGAAACAAATTTATTTAAAAATAAATTATTTAAATAACTAAACAATTTTAATTAAAACTAATAATCTACATTCTAAGTGTCAAATATGTTATGGATAGGAGAAACGAGAGCAGAAATGAAATGTGTTAAGAAGAACATGTAAATGTAAATAAGAATGTGAAATGTGTTATAAACTAAATGAACTTAGGGTTGGAAAAAAATGAAATGAGTTAAAAGTAAAAGAGGTGGTTGGAATTATGTGATAAGGAAGACATTATGAATTTTCCTTCATTGTAAGTAGTCTTCTTATTGTCTTTTCATACAATTTTTTTTTCAATTTACATTTCACACAAGTAATGGAAGTGTGCTTCAAATTTAAGTAAATTTTACTTAAAATTGTTGGACACACTTTTGTTATTTCATTGTAAATACTTGTTACCCTCGGTTGGGGTTGGGATCGCTGTTTTAGCAGCGTTACCTCAGGCCATGTTCAACACCAGAAGTTAACCACCAAACACCATTGTTTCCCATCATCATCTTCACCTTTCATATATATTTTCTATTGGGGAATTGCATTGTAGTAGCGTTAGTAGTTTGCTGAGAACATGTAGCTTATGCAACATAGGACACAACTCTTTGCTCTTGGTTGCATGGTTAGCACATAGTTATTTTCTTTCTATAATCATAAATATAGGATTTGGATTTTACTATGGAAAATTAGATTAGGCAGAATAACAAAAAACCATAGGTTGAGGTGAAATAAATGGATGTAGTGTATAGAAGATTGCTGTATAGGATAAGGATAAAAGAAAATCATTTGATTAGTTTTGACAAAATCTTTATATTTGGATAACAAGTTTTAAGCTATTACAAGTTTTAGGTTAAGAAAACTTTCCTATATTCAGACACACTTTTCTATATAAATGGCATATACTTACTCAAATTAAATATAATAAAAACAAATAAGATAAAATTATTTTAAATTCATTATAATGAAACAAATTTATTTAAAAATATATTATTTAAATAACTAAATAATTTTAATTAAATCTAATAATCTACCTTCTAAATGTCGAATGTGTTATGGATAAGAGAAACAACAACATACGTGAAATGTGTTAAGAAGAACATGTAAATAAGAATGTGAAATGTGTTAAAAACAAAAGAGGTGGTTGGAATTATGGGATAAGGAAGACATTATGAATTTTCTTTCATTGTAAGTAGTTTTTTTATTGTCTTTTTACACAAGTTTTTTTTCAATTGACATTTCACACAAGTAAGGGAAGTGTGCTTCAAATTTAAGTAAAATATATAACAAAACAAAATATGTTTTCCATTTCAATTTGAACTTATAGAACTTATAAACAAGCTGTTCTTAATAATTCTACACTTAATTGAAATTTAAATCCACAATCCATTATAATAAAATAATAATAATTATTCAGTGGATTTTCTCAATTGAATATGAAAATACTAAAAATGTGAAAATTTTATATTGCAAAATCATAAAGTTAAATAAATTAGTTGAGTTGTATAAATTAAATTATTCATAAAGATAGATAAACTCAACTAAAATATTTAACTTAAATATATTCACAAAAATTTAAAAAATCATAAAAACTACTAAATTATAACTTTATTTTAAATTACTATTACTTTATCAATTAAAAAAAAAATGATATATGAGCCAGCATATATGACATTTAAAAAAACATGTAACAAGATTCTTAACTATGGATATTCACCTCCACTTTACCATGGAGATTCTTAACTTGTAAATAGGCTTTGTTACAGTTCATGGTCAATACCATGACTTATCAATACCACATGCTCAAAAAACCATAAGTCATTTTGACACAATTCATATGACACTTTTTAATTAATTAATTTAATTAAAAGGACAAAAAAGACATAACTAACACAATCACTATAAACTAAATAGATAGGCATCAATCCATAATAAACATCCTTATAATATATTTAAGGTGGTTAAAATTAAAAAAAACATAAAAAATAACTTAATATTATTAATTATAAAAATAATAATATATAAATTAAATATTAATATATTAAAAAAAAACATGTAGCAAGATTATTAACTATGGAGCTTCACTTTCACTGTATCATGAAGATTCTTAATCTTAAATAAACTTTGTTATAATACCATGGCTTATCAATACCAAATGCGCAAAAAAACACTCATTTCATATGACATTTGTCCATATCATATTTTTTTAATTAAAAATGTAAAAATATCATAACTACTTTGGAGATAAGTTCCAACTTTTGATATGTGTACACTACTAAGTATATCATAAAATATTTTGTGGAGGTTAAATCCATACCATCCACCTAATAATTATTGATAATTAAATTAAATTATGGAATTCCTACTCCAATACCATGTGATGTAGCCAAAAGGCCGCTCATACCCACATACGCAGAAACTTTAATATGTTTGCCCATTCCTAGGATTTAATACTCGTAAAAGAGTATACACTCCGAATTTTCCACATTCGGATAGGTTCATAAAACCCATTTTATCCCAAACCAATCCTTCAATTATGCGTTTAAACCTTTAACTGCTTTCTTCATTGTACGTGACTACTTCACGCTTCCAACCTAGGCTCTTCCCTATGCAATCTCACATCACAAACCTCCATCACACTTTTCAGAACTTATCGCAAGTTCACTGATTTGTCCATATCGCAAATCACAAAACATACCATTTCGCACTTCGACAAACTTAACACTTCGCACTTATGAAAATATAACATTTCGCATGTCGCAGAGTTTAACATTTGTCGTTAACTAATTTTTCCATATCACATGCGATATGCGATATGCACGTGGACCTCGCTGGCACATGGCTCCTCTTCACCGCATCACAACTTATGCCATTTAACTTGCGATGGCTTAACAGGTAAATATAATGATCATCAAATGCGATGTGCACCTGTATCCTCCTCCTAACATGTGTCCACTTTGCGCTTTCACAATTTTAACTTGTGAAGTAATCTGGGTCTTCAACCTTGCTCTGATCCTTGCCGTCTGATCTCTTCCTTTGGAAAACTTCTAACTATTTGCTACCTTAATATTTTCTCTGCTTTCAACTATCGCTGCTTGTAACTTCGTCTTATTTGCAACTCCCTCCTGAGCTTTCTTTTGTTTCTTCACTCATTCCAACTTGGAATTTTCACGCTTGTTGCACACCTTGCACATTGTCTCAATCCCGAACACAGAACACTATTCTGTACTACTTCTTTGAATCCATAATTTGGATTTGTTTATTTTTCGACCTGCACTCACATCCACTCGCTCCAGACTGGTATCACACATGATTCTAACCAAATATTAAGTCTTATTCACATAGTAAGACTTATTCATTCATTGATCATTCATCAGAATTCATATAATAGTGGTTTATTACACAGAAACCAGATTATTTCGTTACAAATAACTCAGCTCGTAATAAAGACACAATACGATCGCATGAATTCAATTTCTCATTAATAAAACAAATTATACATATACAATAAAACTTGTTTACAATATGGCTTTGCCTGATGCTCTCTTTGCATGGCCTTCTCTTCCTACAGAACCCTCTTTGTCTCTTGGCTCTCACCTCTCTATCCTATCTCTTGGCCTAATATTATTTGTTTAATTTGGCCTCCCTCTTCTTCGAAGATCACAATTTAATTTATAACAATTCAGAGCTTATCTGCCCTCAATCAACTCCTACAAACTTGTAACCACTTCTATTCTAAAGTAATCCTAATTTATGACTTTTCTATATTCTCTCCAATATCCCATTTCTAAAGGGAATTTGTTACATTAACTCAACACTCATTGACACCTAACAACTAAGCATATTCCCTATCAATGCTCACTAAGAAATAAAATACTTTTTACATGAGTTTTACAATGTCTCTTTACAATATTTCCTCCCTGAACAAATGTCAAGACCCTAATTTTTGATTTCTTCTTGGACTTTTGACTTAGAGAAGATGCTCCTGCATCAGACTCCCCATGTGAAAAATAATCATGATCTCTAGATCATGTGTCTTTAATAGTTGTCCTCCTGGATCCCAAACTTCATTCTGTAATGATCCATTGTCTCTACCTTTTTTGTTGTTTTGTTGTTGCTCTTGTTCTCTAGGTATCCACACTTTAGTTTGTTGAGATTCAACAAGATGATGAGCTTAGTGAAAAGTGCTGTTTTACCAAGTGGGCCCATAGGCTATTTTTGGCGCAAGTCTGTTTTTAGACATGGTGATCATATTTCAGAAGTTGCAGGATTCTATTTGTGGATGGTTGATCAAGTTGGGAAAATAGATGAAATTCTATCTTTAGAATATTGAGAGAAGTCTATTTATAGATCGTCGATCTAAAAATAGATGCATGTCGATTATTATTAGCTCTTAATAATAATCAGACTCTAAACAACAACTTATTCTCTTGGAGCACTTTGATTCAGTGCACAGAATTGGAAAATCAGTGGAATAAGGGAATTACACAATTCCAAAAGGAAAATGGAGGTTCATGCATGTAGGATTCAGTTAGAACTCAAGTGGTAGAGTTATGATAGAGTTGGAAGAGTAGTTTATGGAGTTGTATTTAGTTTAACCTTTTAAATGAATGCCAATGAGCTAGTTCCCTAGTCTAACTAATGTGATTGATCAGTGAGAGTGGAGCACTAATTAGTTAATTAATTCAAAATAATAATCCATTAATCAATCTAACAATACATCAACATCATGTTGGTACAAGTGTACCTAGGAGACCCAGTGGAGAGATAGGTGAAAGGGCAAGATGGACTATCTGTTGTGACTATAGTGACAAATTGATTGCATCACACACACATTGGAGTTTCCAATGAGGATTGCGAAGTCAAGGCAATAGTAATTCAAATTCATTCAAATTTATTCTTCAGCAGGGATTGCGCAGTGGAGGCAGGCTAGCAGGAGGGCAAATATCGGTGCATGGATTTGCAGATTTTTCTTGATTAGTGTATGACAATTGTACTGTACTAAGAGCTTGATGTACTAAGATTTGTATGAGGATTGTCATATGATATCCATGATACATAATATATGATAGTTGGGGTTTTCAGCTTTAGGCTTTCCCGTTAAATAACTGTGTTATGTGCGATTTTTTTATTTATGCTTCACATGTGTGTGCAATTAATTTTCCGCAATAGATTAACAGTGGAATGATTCTATATCTTGCAAGAAGTTAAATATTGTGAGATCAGGGGAATATAGGACATATGCATGCTTAATGTATATAATTTCTACATGGTATCAAATAATTTTTAATTGAATATTGCAATTGTGAAGTGAGTTTGTGCTGGTGGACAATTCAAATTTGCTACAGAAGATTCTTGGTGCAGAAGTTGGCCTTCAATGGGTTGCAATTGGAGTATGCCCTTAATGGGAGCTCAAATTACATATCTTGGAAGGACAGGATGGAGGTGGTTCTGGAGGATAATGGACTGAAGGAGTTCATTGATAGCGATGTTCCTAAGCCGGGATCTAGCGATGCTACATTACTTGACGCATGGAAAAAGAAGACAAAAAAGACGAGAAGAATTCTATTGGAAGGTGTGAAGGACCATATTATGTCCAGCCTTCATGGAAAAACCACTCCATTCTTAATGTGGAAGGATTTGATAGATTTGTTCCAAAGAAGAAGTAACCAGAGGAAGTTGGTGCTTAAAGACAAGCTCAGAAAAAAAAAAAATGGAGA
Organism: Pinus albicaulis; assembly: GCA_034641835.2. Taxonomy (NCBI): domain Eukaryota; kingdom Viridiplantae; phylum Streptophyta; class Pinopsida; order Pinales; family Pinaceae; genus Pinus; species Pinus albicaulis. Next base: position 692,799,394 of record CM076575.1, read on the forward strand.
AGGGCGACAGTATTCCAAAATACCTCACGAAGTTTTTCCACTACAAGGATGAACTGGGAAGTTTGGGGGTTACTGTTGATGATGAAGACTTGGTGAGCTTGTCTCTCCTTAATGTCGGCTGGATAAATCGATCTTGCGGACAAGATCGATCTCCCTAGTGTCAGAAGACAAACTAACAACAAACAAACAACTAAGTTTATCTTTCTCTAAATATATTCATTTTACAAGTAAATGCTATGAAGGTGTCGATCCTACCTTAGATCCAAATTCTTATTTTCAACTGTAGTTCTTCCATCGCATCAGTAGTTCTTCCGTCACAACAATAGTTCTTCCGTCACAACAATAGTTCTTTCGTCGCAACAAAGTGTCATCTTTCGTTGCAACAAAGTGTCGTCTTTTGTGCAACAAAGTGTCATCTTTAAAGACCTGCAATCAAAAACAAGAAAATATTAAATAGCACCTGTATAAAAAATAATTATAAAACATACCTATCATAGTGATCAAGGAATCTATGAAATAAACAATCAAATGACAGCTCATTCAAATAAACAATCGAACGACAATTTATTGAGAAAAACAAAACTTGATTGTATTAATCTTAAAAAAACAGAAGAACCTTACAACCTTAGCCTTGATGTTGAACAGGCCTTCCCGGGGTCTAAAGAAGGAGTCTCCTCTACTTTGATAAGTCTTGCACTCTTCCTCCAGGAGCACATAGAGGTATGTGATCTTTCCTCACAAAAGCTCAGCAGAAAGAAGTCTAAATCTCAACAACACTTCACCTCAATCACACACTAAATCTTTAACTCCCTTTGAGGCTACCCAATGCCTCTTTTTATAGAGCAGATGAGGAGGTTAGGGTTCCACCTATGAAGGGATAGAATCCTCCTTCAAAGGGATAGGATCCTCACATCAAGGGGTTAGCTCCTTAAGGTGTGGGATGCATGAAACTTACTAGAACTTACTCATCCCCAAAAAATATCATCCAAAAGCTTCTAGAATTGACCAAAAATAAGCTTTTAAACTTTAATTCTCACCCTTTTGACTTTGAAAAGGGGTACACAGGCATTACATAGAGAAACTGCATTTTGGAACGCAGTTTTGCTTCACATTACCTGCGTACCCTAGCCAGGAACGCAGGTAAGCTTCACATTACCTTTTTAGGGTTTTTTTCTCCTGTTTAAGGGCTTGAAATGAGGAGTAGAGGTTGTAAGACTTGCAGAGGAGGTAATTATGAGTGAAAATGAGCGCATACAATCAGCATAATGTCAAGGTGATAGTTTTTAGTGCAAAAATTAGGCTTCCAAAGAGTTGGCATAGCTACGAAGACTCTGTCAATGGATGAGAGAAACTGCCGGGATGAGAGCGAATTTGGTCGGATCTTGTGCAGGAGGAGATAACACACGGTACCAGGGATGGCTCTTCATCGAAGAATGAAGATGAAGATAATTTCACTTTGGCTGCAAAAGAAAGGAAAGGGAAAGGGAAGAAATTTCCTTCAAAATCCGAAGCTAAAGGCAAGAAGCAAGATTTGTCCAAAGTGAAGTGTTTTCATTGTCACGAACATGGGAATTTCGCCACTAACTGTCCACAGAAGAAGAAGAACAAGAAGGTTGCTGGAGCTGCAAATGGAGAGGCCTTAGCCTTGTAATTTGAACTTGATTTCTCTTTGATTGCATGATTGGTTTCAAGCTGTATGGGATCGGTGTGGTATCTTGATAGTGGTGTGTCTTTCCATATGACGAGAGACAAGGAGTTGTTTAGCGACTTTGAGGAGAAGGACCTCCAGATGCATATAGATATGGGCGACAATGGTTGGTACAGTGCGACTAGCATTGGGACCATTACCTTTGAGAGGGAGTCTGGTAATCCATTCTTGTTGAAGAATGTTATGCATGTTCCAAGTCTGAAGAAGAACTTGGTCTCAGTCGCAATGATGGAAGACAAAGGTTATGATGTTGTTTTTAGTGAGGGAAAAGTCTTCCTTTGACATAAAACAATGGGTAAAACCAAGAAGATAAGGGTTCTAATTAAGAATCTCTACAAGCTAGAGGTAGATGGCTGCGCTACAATGATGGGAAAAGTAGAAGAAGTGGTGAGCCGGGATGAGGGCGAATTATGGCACAGGAGATTGGGCCATCTTCACCATGGCGCTTTGAAGATTTTGCAACAGATTTCTACTAGACTTCCCAAGGGTACTCTTGTGCAGTTATATTAGTGCAAGGGATGTACTATGGGTAAGTTTGTGAAGCCCACCTTTCATGAGAAGGAGAACCGTGCTTCGATGATCCTGGAGAGAATTCACATAGATGTGTGTGAAATTTTCTCGGTTGCTTCAATAGAAAAACACATGTATTATGTTATATTTTTTGATAACTATTCTCGTATATGTTGGATCTTCTTCATGCAGAAGAAGAGTGAAACGTTCTCAAAGTTCTGTGAGTTCAACGCATTGATGGAGAAGGAGTCGGGGAAGCAAGTGAAAGCTCTACGGAGTGATAATGGTGGTGAATACATCTCGGGAAAATTCAAAGACTTCTGTAGCAAAGAAGGAATTCAAAGAGAACTCATAGCACCTCATAACCCACAACAGAATGGGGTCGCTTTAATGTTTCAACTCTGGAATAGCTAGCAATCCATGGCTGGAAAACACATTTTCCAGAAATGGAGGCAGTAGGATTTGATACCAAGACCTAGATCCCTTAGAACAATGTTTCTAAGACCAAAATCCAAGATTTGGGACCCAAGAAATCCTTCTAAGGTGGTGAGACAAGCCTCCCACACCTAGTTCCCTTCAGAAATTTCCCAAGGAATGGGGCTGCAACAATGTATGAACATACAATGGATTCTCAGCGTTATTTTCAAGAGCTTGCTTGTGAGGAAATGTAAATAGCCAACATATAAAATTACAGTAGTAAAAGTAATGCAATGACTTGAGGAATCAATCATTCAATCAATACAATACAAGCCCCACATCACATGCATGATAAATATTGACACCTAATCCTATGGATGGGTGTGCACATGTATTTTTGTATATTATTTAATATTAGGAAATAAGGAAGGCCAAGAGTCATTGGGAGATGAATCCCAATAGCCTCACCTCCCACCTATAAGAGCATGTACATTCTTCAGCTAATACACATTCTGATTTTGAGGAGTTACCTCCTGGTTTGACATGGTATCAGAGCCAGCCCCACAATTGGCATTTCTGCCCTGTGGTGTAACTCCCTATCCTTTGCTCAGTCAATATTTTTTAATAGTTTTTGCTGCTCATTAATTGCTAGACTGTTATTCTGCATTTTTTTCCCTATTTAGCCCTGACATTTGCCGGCTCCCGGCTCTGGGAGCTGAGGCTACGTCAGTACACGAGTGCCGGCTCGCCATTCGAGCGGTCACCGCAACTGCAATGTTAACGATTCAAGTTCAAATTTTTTTAACTCCTATCCCCCATTCCTCTACGCTCTTACCTTCATTTTTTCAAGCTTACATTGACACTACGCATGCCTCTCATACAACCCTTCCCCTTCCACACGCACTCCTACAACTCGACACCTGCCCACACTCATCGATCCTGCTCTCACAGTCCGCTCCTAATATACCTGCAGCCCATTCGACATCTACCTGCTCATGCGCTCTTCCTTCCCCCGCACTATAGTCCCAACCCCTTCCCTATCTGCGTTTTTTTTTTTCACTACAGCTCCACTACAACCCGTCGGCTCTCCCATAAGTTTCTCCCGCCGCCCTCTCCACTGCAAAACACCGCGGCCTTCCCACGACTTCTCCCTCCCATACGCTCGATCCCTGCTACCGACCCTCCTTCCCTTTGCCACGGCACTCCCTGCGCTCCAAACATCCGCCCTCCCTGCTCGCATTCGGTCTCTCCCTCCTAACATCTGCGCCAACGCTTTCATAATACGCTGTCTCCTTTCATTACATGCGTTGTATACTGTTTCATTACATAATATAACAACGCCCTCCAATCATATGGTATACGCGTTATATTATAAAACACCATTGTGTTATATTTAAACGCCTGTCCATTACACAATATTCAATGCTGTCATACCACGCCACATAAAATAGCGCTGTCTGCATAGTTTCATCACGCCCGCGCTGTCTGCATAGTTCACGTTGATATATATTGACATTACATATATCCAACGCTGTGTTTTATTTAAAAACTGTGTTCATAGTATGCGCCCCCCTCCACGTAATATCACGCTGTCATATCACGCTGTACCACTGTTTGCCATTCACATTTCCACCTTACATTTTATATACAACGCCTTCACTACAGCGGCATTGCATTTTATATACAACGCCTTGTATAATGTGAATAGTCAATACCGCCCACCACTTTTGAATAGTCAATACCGCCCCATTTCAATAGCTTCCCCCATTCATATTCATAATACATCCATTCAATCCCATTCCGCCCCTTTCCAATGTTAAATACCATACACCCATACTGCCCCTACGCCCCACTCCATTCATAATTTCGCCCTCTCCCTTTCATCATTCCGTCCTTTACAATACCATTCGCCATTTTTTCATATACATTTTCCCCAAACAAAAAAAAAAAAAATACATTTTTTTTATGCAGAATCAGTTTATAGCAAAGAGATTTTTCTTTTTAAAATTCAGTCTTCAGCAAAGAGTTTTTTTTTTTTTTAGCAGAATATTTTTTCCAGCAAGAGCTTCTGCCCTTTTAATTGAGTATATTTTCCAACAATAGATTTTTTTGTTTTCTCTCCTTAATAGATTTTTTGTTTTCTCTCCTTCAAGAGAAATTTTCCAGCAGAGTTTTTTCTCTCCTCCTTCAAAAGAAGATGACAGTCCCTTCATCTTCTAAAGAGGCTGCCTACATGGCACAGAGAGAAAAGAGACACGCTTCAGGTCCATCCAGAGGAAGAGAAGGCAGAAGACGAAGAAGAAACTTCAGAGAAAAGGGGGGCAGACAATCTAAAGCTCAGCAGCAAACAAATCAAGACAGAGGTAAAAATGATGACAAAGACAAAGGTAAACCAGTTGAAACAGCTCATTCTGTTCTAGCACATTGTAACAATGGAGTAACTGAAAACCTATTTGATGTTTAATTTACTTCATGGAGAGATGATTGGTTGCTAGATTCAGGAGCAACATGTCACATGACATTTAGAAAAGATTTTTTTGAAGATTTCACTGACAAAGTTGATGGAGCAATATATTTCGCAGATAAATCCAAACTCAAGCCATCAGGGCTTGGCACATTCAGGCTTAAACTACCTGGTCTTCCTGACCATATCCTACATGAGGTTCTGTACCTCCCAGAGTTGAAGAGAAACTTGCTATCCCTGATCGAAATCCGGCAGCAAGGACACTCAGTTCACTTGTTTGATGGCAAGGCAGAGGTCAGATCAGCATCAGATCACTCACTTGTCATGGAGGGAATAGAAGAAGGGAGACTCTTGAAGTTGAAAGGTTCATCTGCCCATGCTCAAAACTTTGCATTCAGTTCATATCATGATGAAGGTACATTTCCATCAAGTCTTTTATGGCATGCTAGATTTGGACACTTAAATTATGACAGCCTTCGTTTGTTGAAGAAAATGGTGTTGATGGACTGCCTACAATTCCTAGAAAACCTAAGGAATGTGATGCATGTATTCTAGGAAAGCATAGCAAACAGCCATTTCATGATTCACACTCAAGAGCACATAGGAAACTTGAACTTGTTCATTCAGATTTATGTGGCCCTATGCCTATTGCTTCTGCAAATGGAAACAAATACATGATGACATTTATCGATGACTACACCAGAATGTGTTGGATTTACTTATTGAAGAATAAGTCTGATGCTTTTCAAACTTTCAAGAATTTTCATGCATGGATTGAAAATGATGCACAAACACATATTGGCTCTCTACGTACTGATAATGGGAAAGAATACACTTCAAACGAATTTGAAAATTATCTTCGTCAACATGGAATCAAACATCAAACAACTGTGCCATATAATCCACAACAGAACGGTGTAGCTGAAAGAATGAACAGAACTATTTTAAATATGGTCCGCTCCATGTTATTTTTCAAGAATGTAAAATTGATGTTTTGGGCTGATGCAGCTCTATGTGTTGTTTACATAAAGAATAGGTGTCCTTCAAGTTCAATTAGAAACAAAACTCCTTTTGAAATGTGGCATGGCCACATTCCTTCGGTAAAGCATTTCAGGGTCTTTGGGTCCACCTGTTATGCCTTGATACCCAAGGGTCAAAGGAACAAACTTGGTGCTAGAAGCAGAAAATGTAGCTTCTTGGGGTACTCCAATACCTCCAAAGGATATCGTCTCTATGATGAAGCAAATAAGAAGTTTGTGATAGCAAGAGATGTCATATTTCTTGAATCCTCCAAGAGTGACAAGGTTGTTGAGCGGCAACTTGATCGCCTGGATAGATTCACACATGCAAAGTCTTTCAAAGAATTTGATAATGTGATTCCACACCTTGAAGGGGGGATTCCGATATTGAATCAAACCGTGGAATCATTTCCTGAACCACACTCTCCCCCACATGAAGAAACAACCACGGATGACACATTGGATGATGTGATCGACAGAATTGGGAGATTGAATCTTGAATCAATCCCAACTCAGTCAAGTGACTAGCCAGGGCCATCTCAGAAAGGTCCCCCCAAATGGCTGACAAAGACACCGGAGGATGTTCATCCTGATGAGGTTGGAAAAACAGGAACAAGAAGTTCCACTCAAGAAATCGAAGGTGATGTAGATAATTCTGATTCCCCTGTTGATATGGATATTGCTTATAACTGTGAATTGAGTTTGTCTACAGATCATGAACCAACTTCCTTCAAAGAAGCCGCTTCTCCTGATGAATGGAAAGAAGCGATGCAGAAGGAGTATGATGCCTTGATAAAGAATGGCACTTGGAAGCTGGTTGATCCGCCTTTGGGAACAAAACCAATTGGCTGTAAGTGGGTCTACAAGAACAAGTACAAAGCAGACGGCTCACTTGACAAGCACAAGGCTAGGCTTGTGGCAAAAGGATTCGCACAGAAGGAAGGAATTGATTATGAAGAAACGTTTGCTCCCACAGCAAAATGGACCACCATTCGGACTCTCTTTGCCTTAGCAGCTCAGAGTGGATGGAAAGTCCATCAGATGGATGTAAAAATAGCCTTCTTGAATGGAGATCTAAAGGAGAAAGTTTATATGTCCCAGCCAGAAGGATTTGTGATAAAGGGTCAAGAACACAAAGTTTGCAAACTTGTAAAATCCTTGTATGGCCTCAAACAAGCACCACGAGCCTGGTATGAGAAATTGACCGAGCATCTTCTGAAACTTGATTTCAAACATTTTGATCTTGATGATGCAACTTTGTTTGTTAAGAAAGTTGGAAAACAGTTGTATATCTTGTGGTATATGTAGATGATCTTTTGATAACAGGAAACAATGAGAGCTATATTGCATCCATGAAGAAAGAGTTGAAGAAAGGTTTTGAAATGACTGATTTGGGTCATGTTCATTACTATTTGGGTATTGAAGTAGTTCAACATCCTAAATTCACATTTCTTTCTCAAAAGAAGTACATTGGAGATCTATTGAACAAATTTGGCATGGATGACTGTAATCCCTTAACCACTCCAATGGAACAAAACTTGAAGCTCACATCTATTGAAGGGAAGGAATTTGAGGATGCAACTAAGTATAGACAACTTGTAGGAAGTCTTATCTATCTGACCACCACCAGACCTGACATTTCATTTGCTGTTGGAATCCTCTCAAGGTTCATGCAAAAACCTTGTGAAGGACATTGGTCTGCTACAAAAAGAGTACTAAGGTACTTGAAGGGGACTCAAGACTTTGGACTCAAATATACACAGGTAGGCGACTTCATCTTGACCGGATACTCTGATTCAGACTTTGATGGAGACAAAGAAACAGGGGTGTCTACTACAGGTTACACCATGAGTATTGGATCAGGAGCTGTCTCATGGAGATCACGCAAACAGTCAGTTCCAGCAGATTCCACGACCGAGGCAGAATATGTGGAAGTAGCTGAAGCAACAAAGAAAATTGTGTGGCTCCGGAAAATCCTGGAAGATTTGCAGATGAAACAGATGTATTCCACTCCACTCATGATCGACAACACTTCTGCAATAAAGTTGGCCAAGAACCCAAAGTTCCATGATCGAACAAAGCACATCAATCCAAAGTACCATCTCATTCGACATCATGTTCAGGCCAAAACCATCCATCTACATCATTGTTCCACAAATGAGCAAACTGCTGACATCTTCACCAAAGCACTTGGAAGAGAAAAGTTTGAAAAGTTCAAATCGATGCTTGGACTCACCAACATCCCTTCGGATTAAAGGGGGGAATGTTGACACCTAATCCTATGCTAATCCTATGGATGGGTGTGCATATGTATTTTTGTATATTATTTAATATTAGGAAATAAGGAAGGCCAAGAGTCATTGGGAGATGAATCCCAATAGCCTCACCTCCCATCTATAAGGTATTCTTCAAATGCACGACACTTAGTTTTGAGTATACCGTTTGACAATAAACATGAAAAAGCACACTGCTATAGATAAGAAACTGCAGGCTATGACTGCGCAATATTTTATAGAGAATTGCTGAAAAATGATAAAATTACAATGATATGACAATATGAAGCTCAAATAAAAAGGGGGAGCATGATCTCAACCCTTGAAAATACAATATATCAATCCTCTAGAAGGATTGGTTGGTATCTACTCAAAATTGGCAAAGTACATAAATGTTGGAGTTGTAGTAGCAGTTGCAACTCAAGAACTGGAAATAGATGGAGAAGGCTGAAATGGATGCATCAAATGAAGAACCCTCCTCCAATGGTAATATTAAGTGAAAGGCTGATCCATTCACCAAAGATCTCACCCTCCAAAGTGTTTTCTAATCCCCCACAACAAATACTCTCCAAAAATAACATTGTCTAAGAGAGGGACTGCGCTGCTAATGATGGCAAGTGATTGGCCTGATGCCAAAGATAGTGGAATGAGCTCATTAAAATCCTTTTCTGATCTCCCAAAGGGATGGAAGCTCCCTCCTCTGAAAAACTAGCCAAGGATGGTGTTGTAGAAAACCTCCCCAACAACACCCAACAACACTGCACAATATCCAGATGAAACTGCGCTGATGAAGAAGGATGAGGCTTGACCTCAATGTATGAATATGGGGAATGGAGTGCAATCCTCCAAGAGCTACTCAAGAAGGAGAGGAAATCCTAAACAAGAATTCCCAGGCAATTCTTTCTAAGCAGCAAGAGATTGCAACAAGTCTAAAAGACCAGAGATGAATAATACTCAAGATGATCACAATGGCTACCTTGCCCTCCTTTTAAAAAATGAGAGCTCCCTCTCCTTAGGTCCCACTCATGTTAGCTTCCTCCTCAATAAACCTTCCCTCCTTTTCCACTACGCTGGCCCACAAGATTCCTTTCCATCTCCTACCACTGCACAGTTTGACTTTGTCAAACTTGACCTAGCCTTCCTGCAAAAGTCCCCTTTCACACATGGAGGTGTGAAATCAAGCTCTATAAGTGATCCTCTTTCACAATAAGAGGATTTTTATCCCTTATTCATGAAATTAATGGGTCTCCTACCCATTTTATTTTAGCTCCATTGTTCTTTATGAGAGAAAATATGCTTGTGCTCTCTCCAAGATAGTTCAAGCAATCCAAGTGCTTGCTGCCTCCTCATGCTCACATCATGTAACTCATGTGATGAAGGTATCATGACTGATATATGTGTCATATCAGCTCCATTTATCCCTACTCTCTGCTACTCAATGATGTAAACATCCCGCCACCTCTTCTCCACTCCCATCCTCCTGAAAAGAGGATACACCAAGTGATGGCCAAACTCCTTTAAGAGGAGCCAATGCAGCCAAGCCTCCTGCTGCCTGGTATCATATAATTATAGGTGGCTAATCAACCTCTTTCTCCTCATCCACACCCACTCAAATCGTTGTGGATTTCTTCTCCTCTTTCCTCCATTGGTTTCCCTCTCATGAGGATCACCATTCTCCCAAGCCATACCTTCCCCTTTGCATTTCATGGAAGTTTGAAATGCAGCTCCTTGGAGACCTCTTAGAAAAGATCTCTCACCCAAGACTATGTTGGATCCATGAGGACCCAAAGGTGATGGAGGTAATATCTCCTCCTCACCCATGTTTAAAAACACTGCTAATTCCTCCAATTGTGTAGTAGTTGTTTCAACTTCCGGTTCAAAGTATGTTTCCTTGTTTATCATGAAGGTGCCATGGTTTGTTTCATCCTCCAATGGTTCACACCCCAAACTCAAGGGATGAATGAGAATCATAAAAAGTGCATGAGGATGAGGGTTCATCTCCTCCTTAAACCCTTTGCATAGCACAGTGCAATCATGGTGCTCTAGAATAGCAAAATGTGTAGATTCTTGGACCTCTACATGTGAGTTTCCACATTCTCTTAAATTGTTTGCTGAAATGAAAAGTGAAACTTTACTCATACCTTGGTGGATCTTGGGATCTTCTTGTGTGGCTACAGTATTTGTCTCCTCCAATGCAATGGCTACCTCATCCATAGATGTAGAAGGTTGCTCCTCTAAAGCTGTAGCAGCGTTGGCGCAATCCTCCTCCCATGGTGGTGTGAGCCCTTCCTCCTTTGTTCTTTCTCCATCAAAGGTGTTGATTAACCCTTGAGTAAATTCTGCAAAATAGCTCACCCTTGAATGGACCAAGGGTTCGAACCACCAAATAGAGGCTTCATCCTCCATGTGCAGTGCTGTAATCTCCACTGCTTCTTTCTCTGCCACTGGATGTAGTAAGAAAAATGCCTCTAGATTTTTCACCCAAGCTCTAGCTGAAGTGTTCCCATAAAATGTAGACAATAGAAACCTATTGCCTTTGATTTCTCTTTTGCCATAGGAAATTCTCTCCTCCTTCTGCTGAATAAACTGTCGGAACGTTGTAGCTCCCCTGAATGCTGCAGAATGGGATTTATACTCACTCAGGTATTGATCTAGAATGTGATGATCCAAGCATCTCTCATGCTTGTTTTCCTTTTGAGAATAGGAAGTGCATGGACCTTCCTCTTCTTCTCTTTACTTCTCCTCCTTGGGGAGGCTCTTCTTTGTCCTGAAAATAGATGAGATCAAGCTCATCTTCTTCAACATCTTCTTCTTCTTCTTTCTTGGGCTTGAATGCCATAGGCTAGGCCAAGAAAGGTGCTTTGATACCACTGTAATGTTCCAACTCTGGAATAGCTAGAAATCCATGGCTGGAAAATGCATTTTCCAGAAATGGAGGCAGCAAGATTTAATACCAAGACCTAGATCCCTTGGACCAATGTTTCTAATACCAAAATCCAAGAGTTGGGACCCAAGAAATCCTTCTAAGGTGGTGAGACAAGCCTCCCACACCTATTGCCCTTTATAAATTGCCCATGGAATGGGGCTGCAACAATGTATGAACATACAATGGATTCTCAGCGTTATTTTCAAGAGCTTGCTTGTGAGGAAATGTAAATAGCCAACATATAAGATTACAATAGTAAAAGGAATGCAATGATTTGAGGAATCATTCATTCAATCAATACAATACAAGCCTCACACTACATGCATGATAAATATGAAGCACACTGCTATAGATAAGAAACCGCAGGCTATGACTGCGCAGTATTTTATATAGAAATGATACAAAATGATAAAATTACAATGATATGATAATATGAAGCTCAAATAAAAATGGGGAGCATGATCTCAACCCCTGAAAATAAAATATATCAATCCTCTAGAAGGATTGGTTGGGATCTACTCAAAATTGGCAAAGTACATAAATGTCGGAGTTGCAGTAGTAGTTGCAACTCAAGAACTGGAAATAGATGGAGAAGGCTGAAATGGATGAATCAAATGAAGAACCCTCCTCCAATGGAAATCTGAAGTGAAAGGCTGATCCCTTCACCAAAGATATCACTCTCCAAAGTTTCTGCTAATACCTCACAACAAATACTCTCCAAAAATAACACTGTCTAAGAGAGGGACTACGTTGCTAATGATGGAAAGTGGTTGGCCTAATTCCAAAGATAGTGGAATAAGCTCATGAACCTCCTTTTATAATCTCCCAAAGGGATGGAAGCTCCCTCCTCTGAAAAACTAGTCAAGGATGGTGTTGTAGAAAATCTCCCCAACAACACCCAGCAACACTGCACAATATCTAGCTGAAACTGCGCTGATGAAGAAGAATGAGGCTTGACCTCAATGTATGAATATGGGGAATGGAGTGAAATCCTCCAAGATCTAATAAAGAGGGAGAGGAAATCCTAAACAGGAATTCCCCAGTAATTCTTGCTAAGCAGCAAAATATTGCAACAAGTCTAAAAGACCATATATGAATAATACACAAGATGATCACAATGGCTACCTTGCCCTCTTTTTAAACAATGAGAGCTCCCTCTCCTTGGGTCCCACTCATGTTAGCTTCCTCCTCAATAAACCTTCCCTCCTTTTCCACTATGCTGGCCCATAAGATTCCTTTCCATCTCCTACCACTGCACAATTTGACTTGGTCAAACTTGACCTAGCCTTCCTGCAAAAGTCCCCTTTCACACATGGAGGTGCGAAATCCAACCCTATAAGTGATCCTCTTTCAAAATAAGAGGAATTTTATCCCTTATTCATGAAATGAATGGGTCTCCTACCCATTTTATTTTAGCTCCTATGTGAAAATTGCAAAAATTAATGTTCCATAAAATTGGGAATATTACAGTCGCGGAGAGAAAGAATAGAACGATCATGGGTGCTGCACGAGCGATGTTACATGACCAGGACCTACTGATGCACTTGTGGGCGGAGCATGCAACACTGTGGTTTATGTGCAAAGTCGTTGTCCTCATAGAGTACTTAGCATGAGTACACCTGAAGAAGCTTTTACTGGTAAGAAGCCTGATATTTATCATTTGAATATTTTTGGCTCATCTGTTTACATTCATGTGACAAAGGATGCCAAGAAGAAGCTGGAGCCGACTGTAGAATTTGGGATATTTGTGGTGTACACAGTTTCACCCCATACTTATCGTGTGTACTTTCTAGACAGTCGGATGACTGTGGTGCGACGGGATATAAAATTCAATGAGGTGAAAGCCATGAAGTTCTCACTTGAGAGGGAGCTACACTTGCATGCAAAGGAGGAACTTCTTGTTCCCAAAGATGAGCCTCTAGATGTGGATCAGCCATAGGAGGAGATTCATGGAGTGAAGGAGTCCACTCATGCAGAACCAAACATCAGAAAAGGTAGAAAGCGTACCACAAAAGCTGAGAGACCGAAACTTGATGCGGCACAGAATGTAGGAGTCCCTACATCACAGCGCAGACAGAGAAAATCACCTAACCAGTTTACTGTATACATGGCTCTTATGAGCAAGTGTATCGTGACAGAGCCATATTATTTTGAAGAAGCAGTGCAGGAGCCCACATGGGTAGATGCCATGGTGGAGGAGTATCACTCAATTGTCAGAAACAATGCTTGGGAGATTGTTCCAAGGCCGGTGGGAAAATAAGTTGTAGGATCAAGATGGATCTACAAGGTAAATCAAGCCGCTGATGGGAGCGTCGAGAAGTATAAGGCAAGATTTTTTTCCCGGGGCTTCTCAAAGATCGAGGGGATTGACTATGAAGAAACCTTTGCACCTGCCGCATAGTATTCTTCCATACGGACCATCCTTGCTCTCCCAGCATAGATGGGTTGGCACATTCATTAGATGGATGTGAAGACTGCGTTCCTTAATGGGATCATTGAGGAAGAGGTGTACATTGAGTAGCCTGAAGGATTTGAGATCTTCAGCAGTAAGTCGCATGTGTGCAGGCTCAAAAGAGTGTTGTATGGGATGAAAGAAGCACCACGTGCTTGGTACACTCAGATCGAAAACTATTTCATTGGACTTGGCTTCACCAAGAGTGAGGCAGATGTAAACCTGTACCAGATTGTGGTGGAGGGTAAGTTTTTAATCATTGTTCTTTATGTTGATGATTTAATACTAATGGGTGATGAGAAGTTGATACACTCATGCAAGGGAGATCTTGCAAAGGAGTTTGAAATGAAGGATTTGGGCCTCCTTCATTATTTCCTTAGATTGGAAATATGGCAGTAGGAAGGTGAAGTGTTTGTGTCTCAAGGCAAGTATGCCCGAGAGATACTGGAGAAGTTTCACATGAAAGGCTGCAAGCCTATTGACACTCCTCTTCCAAGAAATTGGAAGAAAGAGGATGCTAGTGGATGCCACTGTTTATCCACAGTTGGTGGGTTCGCTCATGTATTTAGTCAATACAAGACCGAACATATGCTATGTAGTGAACCAACTTTCACAAGCGATAACTAAGCCTACCAAGATCTTGTGGAAGGCAGGAAAGCATGTCCTGAGATATCTTAGGGGCACATCTGAGTATGGTTTATGGTATAGACAGACGAATGAGGTGAAGTTGCATGGCTTCACGGATGTAGATTGGGCAGGAAGCCCAACGAACAGAAAGAGCACATCAGGAGGGATTTTCAGTATCGGATCTACGATAGTTTCTTGCTACAACAGGAAACAAAGATCCGTGGGACTCATTTCAGCGGAAGCAGAATACATGGCAGCAAGTCAAGCTTCATGTGACGCTATCTGGATGAGGAAGATTATGGTTGGTTTGTTCAGTTCACATTTAGATCCCACAGTGATACATTGTGATAATTAGAGTTGCATTTAACTCTTGGTTAATCCCATGTTTCATGATATATCTAAACATATTGATATCTGGTATCATCATATCAAAGATTGTGTGCAGTGGAAGATCATGTTGCTTCAGTACATTCCTACGGAGGATCAGGATGAAGATATTTTGATGAAGGCGCTCACCAGGAGAAAATTCAAATACCATAGAGGCAGGATCGGGGTGAAGGAAAATCCCTATCTTGTTGAGAGGGAGTGTTGAGATTCAAAAAGATGATGAGCTTAGTGAAAAGAGTTGCCTTTACTAAGTGGGCCCGCAGGCTATTTTTGGTGCAAGTCTATTTTTAGACATGGTGATCATATTTCAGAAGTTGCAGGATGCTATTTGTGGATGGTTGATCAAGTTGGAAAAATAGATGAAATTCTATTTTTAGTATATTGGGCGAAGTCTATTTATAGATCGTCGATCTAAAAATAGATGCATGTCGATTATTATTAGCTCTTAATAATAATCAAACTCTAAACAGAAACTTATTCTCTTGGAGCACTTTGATTCAGTGCAAAGATTTGGAAAATTAGTGGACTGAGGGAATTACGCAATTCCCAATGGAAACTGGTGGTTCATGCATGGAGGATTCAGTTAGAACTCAAGTGGCAGAGTTACGACAGAGTTGGAAGAGCAGTTTATGGATTTTTATTTAGTTTAACTCAGTTGGACTCAGTTGAGCTAGTTGTATCTAGTTTAACTAAATGATACACTAGTGAGAGTGGAGTGAATTAATTAGTTAATAATTCACAAATAATAACTCATTAATCAACTGAAAAATATAGTAGTTAACTATAGTGCATGACAGTTCTAGTGGAGACCCAGTGGAGAGATAGGTGAAAGGGCAGGATGGACTATCTGTTGTGACTATAGTGATGCATTGATTGCATCACACACACATTGGAGTTGCCAATGAGGATTGCGCAGTCAAGGCAAGAGTAATTTGAATTCATTCAGAGCTATTCTTCAGCAGGGATTGCGTAGTGGAGGCAGGCTAGCAGGTGGGCAAAGATCAGTGCACGAATTTGCAGATTTTTCCTGATTAGTGTATGACGATTGTACTATACTGAGAGCTTGATGTACTAAGCTTTGTATGAGGATTTTCATATGATATCCATGATACATAATATATGATAGTTGGGGTTTTCAGCTTCAGGCTTTCTCGTTAAATAACTGTGTTATGTGCGATTGTTTTATTTATGCTTCACATGTGTGTGCAATTAATTTTCCGCAATAGATTAATAGTGGAGTGATTCTGTATCTTGCAAGAAGTTAAATATTGTGAGATCAGGAGAATCTAGGACATATGAATGCTTAATGTATATAATTTCTACATATGTTGCATTGCCCCAGTGGCTATGCTCTCACATTATTCTGTTGTCTTTATCTTGCTGCTGCTGCTTTGCTTCCTAGCTATTGTCTTCTTCTGAGATGCTTTCACCATCAACCCTATTATTCTTTCAATCTCCATGTCAAGTTTATCTTTTAATTGGTACTCACTCTGCCATTTGTCTTCAAACTGTTGTTTGTTTTCTTCACTTTGAAGTTGTTGGATTCTTATTACCACCCTTACATCCTTACCCTCTTTTTGCTTTAGAACTTTTATCTCATTTCCAAACAACCTATGTTCAACATCATGCTCAAATGCTTCCAGCAAATAGTTCAACAATTCACTTTCTACCTGATTCCTTTCAAACCCCTCATCACTATGTTGTTCATCAATTCCAACATATATTTCTTCCTCTTCCTTGACAATCCTCAGTGATTGACCTTCAATTCCTTGACTAATCCTGGTAGTCAGTTCAGCTTTCTTCATTTCTAAGAGTGATTCCTTTTTAGAATGATACATGTATGCCTCACCTTTGTCCAAATTCAATTGTACATTCAGAATATTCATTCTTTGACTTGCTAGTCTATCCTCCAAAATACTTAGCTCATTCCACAAATCTGACATCTCACTTTGAACTTCTTCCAAAAATTCTATACAATCCTCACTATCACCTTCTTTTTCACAAGTCTGATTTCTTGGTGACACTACTTCTTCATTATTTATCAGAATAAAATTCTGATCCTCTATCTCTGTGACAACTTTAGATGTCTATACAACAGTCTTCTCTTGGTCAATCAGATAATCCAATTCTTCCCTATCCTCAATAACAACAGGTTCCTTCGTATGAGACATAACTGTCTCACATTCCTTGGAGATATTTTCTTCACTAAGCAAGAAATTTATGAATTCCTTCTGCTGCAATAGCTCAACTTGATCTTCATATGAAAGAAAATCATCATCGTACATTTCTTGACAAATATGAACTTCATTAAAGACAATTCCAAGAGATGGATTGCCTTCTGCAACACCTGTAAACACAGTCAAATTATCAATCTCAAAATCACAAGACCCAATGGTCTCATTTGATGATCTAGTCACCAATTATTCATCTTGTTGTTCTAAGTCCTCTACATGACTCATACAATTTTCAATGGTCTTCTTATCAGCCTCTTCAAGAACTTCACTTGGTTGCTTGATATCCTTTTTCACTTTTTCTTACATTGGGTCATCATCGTGAGCCTAACTTCACCTGTTTTTAGTCCTTACAGCATGCTGAAAAGAAATAATTCCTTTTAACTATGTATGATATTCCATATGAGATCCAACTGTCTCCAAACTCAAATTCTGTTTCTCTTATTTGTATTATTTGACATCACCTACAAACATACACAAATTATTAATTTCAAAATCATAAGGCTCATTTGCCTCAACTGATGTTTCAGACATCACTACTCCATATTCAAGTTCAAAAGAAACTTGTTCTTCTCCATCAACCTTGTCTTGATGTAGCTCAACTCCTTCAAGCTTCTATGTCCTCAATTGAACATCCATAATCTATTCAAGCTTCCTCTGCTCCTCTATTAACTACATATTCACTTGACTTTCTTTCTTCTCTTGTAGCTTATGCCACTTAATTTTATTTCTCATTTTGTAACCAGATCTATGGTTTTCTTTAATCTTCTCAAACATCTCCATCAAAAAATTAAATTGCATTCTTATCTCAACCTTTTCTCTCTCATACTCTTCATCCATTCCATATGCTTTGACATCTTTCTTCAATTTTCTTTAATTGTGGTATCTCTCAGAACCTCTGCTATGAATATCAATAGTCATCTTCTCCTTTATCTCTATGAGTTCCTCACTCACTATGAGCTGTACTTAAGCCTTTGCACTAGCAAGTCCTCCCTGCTACAACTTACCTCACCAAGTTTTCCTCTGTACTTGGCCATTAGTCCCCTCTCTGAAACTTTATTTGATCATTCCTCTGCTCCTTCTAGGCTTCAACTCATCTGCACTTTTGAGAACAAAACTCTCCTCTTGAATTTCAATTAAAAATGAAATACTAGGTTCTGGCCACACTCTTCTTTCACTCAGAAATCCTTACTAGCTTCCCTCATGACTGCTTCTTAAGGTTGTGATATTATTTTGCTGAGATACTTCATTAGATGCAAGTGTAGAAACTATAAAAGATGAATGTATATTACCGGACTCTCTTGATCTAACAAATTAATATTTATTAAATACATAATCCTTCCACTTAATTCTTTACGGAAATTAAATCGCCAATTGCAAAACACATATGAAGCAAATCAATCGCACATTACAAGAATGTTTTATCGGGAAAGCTTAAAGATAAAAACCCCAACTATCATATATTATGTATATCAATGGAACATGTAACAATCTCATACAAATCTCATAGCATAGAGCTCTCATTACAATCAACAATTGTCACACACTGTCATGCAGAAATTTGCATCTCTATGCAACAATATCTTGCCTGTTGACAACCTGCCTCCACTGCGCAATCCTTGCTGAAGAAGATCCCTAAATGAATTCAATCTTGCCTTGCCTTGACTGTGCAATCCTCATTGGAATCTCCAATGTGTGTTATATGCATTGAATGCATCAATATAGTCACAACAGATAGTCCATCTCACCCTTTCACCTATCTCTCCACTAGGTCTCCGATAGAACTGACATGAAAGTAGTTAACTGTTGTATTTGTTTAGTTGCAAGTGAGTCTCTAGTTGCGAATTAATTAAAAGATTAATTCACTGAACTCTCACTAGTGTATCTTTAGTTAAAACTAGATACAACTAGCACAACTGAGTTTAACTCACTTAACTGAGTTAAACTAAATAACCACTCCCATAACTACTATTCCAACTCTGTCACAACTTGCCACTATCAGTTATAACTGTGTCCTCCATGCATGAGTCACCAACCACCCTAGGAATTGCATAATTCCTTTAGCCCACTAATTTTCCAAATCTGTTCACCGAAATAAAGAGCTCCAAGAGAATAAGTTGATATTTATTGTCGAATTATTATTAAGGGCTAATAATAATCTACATGCATCTATTTTTATATTAGCGATCTAAAAATATACTTCGCCCAATCTTCTAAAAATAGAAATTCATCCAAAGATAGAATTTTTCTCAATCATCTAGAATCAGCATCCTGCTAACTTTAGAATATGCTCACCATTCTAAAAATAGACATACACCTAAAAATAGCCTGCAGGCCCCACTTAGTGAAGGTGCTTAATTTTCACTAAGCTCATCATCTTGTTGAATCTCAACACTCCCTCTCAAAAAGATAGGGATTATCCTTCACCCCGATCCTGTCTCTATGGTATTCAAATTTTCTCCTGGTGAGCGCCTTTGTCATAATATCTACATCCTGATCTTTTGTAGGAATGTACTGAAGCAACATGATCTGCCCGTACATGGCTCCATGATGACACTTGACATTCATATTCTTGATACATCAAGAAACACATGATTAATTAAAATTTATATAGCCCCAAGGGTTAGCTCAAGCGGTAGTGAGCCAATACGTGGTCCTCTCCGTTGAGGGAGGTCACGGGTTCGATTCTTGAGTCCTTTGGGGTTAGGCCCCGAAAGTCGGCCGAACGGTTTACCGTGCGTACCATCCAGAAATTCTGGGGAAGTACGCCCAGGTTTCCCGTGAGCTTTCCACTCGTGAAAAAAAAAAATTGAGATTTTAATGCAAATCTAATTATCATAATGTATCACTGTAGGATCTAAATGAGAATTGAACAAATCGACCAGGATCTTCCTCATCCAGATAGCCCCACATGCATCTTGAATTGCTGCCATGTATTATGCTTCCACTGAACTGAGTGCCATAGATCTTTGTTTCCTGCTGTACCAAGAAACTGCTGTAGATACGATATTGAAAACCCCTCCTGATGTGATCTTTCTGTCCGTTGGGCTACCTTCCCAATCTGCATCCGTGAAGTCATGCAACTTCACCTCATTCATCTATCTGTACCATAAGCCATACTCAGATGTGCCCCTAAGATATCTTAGGACATGCTTGCCCACCTTCCAAAATAGCTTGGTAGGTTTAAGCATCGCTTGACTAAGATGGGTCACCGCATAACATATGTCCAGTATTTTATTAACTAAATACATGAGCGAACCCACCAATCGTCGATAGACATTAGCATCCACTACCTCTACCGACGTAGCATCTTCTTTCCTCCAATTTCCTGGAAGAGGAGTATCCATGGGCTTCCAATCCTGCATGTGAAACTTACCAGGTATCTCCCGATGATACTTTCCTTGAGACACAAAAAATTCACCTTCTAGCTGCCATATTTCCAATCCAAGGAAATAACGAAGGAGGCCCAAATCCTTCATCACAAACTCCTTTGCAAGATCCTCCTTGCATGAGTGTATCAACTGTTCATCACCCGCTAGTATTAAATCATCAACATAAAGAACAATGATTAAAATCTTACCCTCCACCACAATTTGGTATAGGTTTGCATCCGCCTCACTCTTGGTGAAGCCAAGTCTAGTGAAATAGCTGTCGATCTGTGTGTACCGAGCACAGGGTGCTTGCTTCAGCCCATACAACACTCTTTTGAGTCTGCACACATGCGAATCACTGCTGAATATCTCAAATCCTTCAAGCTGCTCAATGTACACTTCTTCCTCAATGATCCCATTAAGGAACACAATCTTCACATCCATATGATGAATGTGCCAACCCATCTACACTGAGAGAGTAAGGATGGTCCTTATGGAAGAATACCATGCAACAGGTGCAAAGGTTTCTTCATAATCAATCCCCTCAATCTGTGAGAAGCCCTAGGAAAAAAATCTTCCCTTATACTTCTCGATGCTCCCATCATCATCTTGCTTTACCTTGTAGATCCATCTTTAACCTACCACTGATTTACCAACCGACCTTGGAAAAATCTCCCAAGCATTGTTTTTGACAATGGAGTCATACTCCTCCACCATGGCATCTACCCATGTGGGCTCCTGCGCTTCTTCCTTAAAGGAAGATGGCTCTATCACGACACACTTTCTCATGAGAGCCATGTATCTAGTGAATCACTTAGGTGATTGTCTCTGTTTGCACTGTGAAGTAGGGACTCCTACATTCTGTGCTGCATCAAGCTTCAGCGTCTTAGCTTCTGTGGTACGCCTTCTACCAGTTCTGATGTTTGGCTCTGTGTGAGTGGACTTCTCCACTCCATGATCCTCATCCTGTGGCTGATCCACATCTTGAGGCTCATATTTGGGAACAAGAAGTTCCTCCTCTACATGCAAGGTAGCTCCCTCTCAAGCGATAACTTCATGGCTTTCTCCTCATTGAATTTTATATCCCGTCGCACCACAGTCATCTGACTGTTTGGAAAATACACACGATAATTATGAGGTGTTTCTATGTACCCCATAAATATCCCAAATTCTGCAGTCGGCTCCAGCTTCTTCCTGGCGTCCTTGGTCACATGAATGTAAACAGATGAGATAAAAATATTTAAATGAGAAATATCCAGCTTCTTACTAGTAAAAGCTTCTTCAAGTGTACTCATGGCAAGTACTTTATGAGGACAACAGTTTTGCACATAAACCACAGTGTTGCATGCTTCCACCCATAAGTGCATCGTTAGGCCCTGGTCATGCAGCATAGCTCGTACATCACCCACAATCATTCTGTTATTCCTCTCTGCGAGCCCATTCTACTATGGGTTATGAGGCGCTATGAGTTCTCTTCGAATTCCTTCTTTTCTACAGAAGTATTTGAATTCGTTCGAGATATATTCACCACCATTATCGCTCTGTAGAGCCTCCACTTGCTTCCCTGACTCCTTCTCGACCAATGCTTTAAACTCACAGAACTTTGAGAATGTTTGATCCTTTTTCTGCATGAATAATATCTAGTATCTATGAGAATAGTCATCAACAAAAATAAAATAATACCTATGTTTTACTGTTGAAGCAATCGAGAAAGGTCCACACACGTCTGTGTGAATTCTCTCGAGGATCACCGAAGCACGATTCTCCTTCTCATGAAAGGTGCTCTTCACAAACTTACCCATATTACATCCCTTTCACTAATCTAACTACACAAGAGTACCCTTGGGAATTCCAGTAGAAATCTGTTGCAAAATATTCAAGGTGCCATGGTGAAGATGGTCCAATCTCCTATGCCATAATTCGCCCTCATCCCAGCTCACCACTTCTTTTGCTTTGCCCCTCATTGTAGAGCAGCAATCTACCTCTAGCTTGTAGATATTCTTAACTCGAATCCCTATCTTCTTGGTTTGACCCATTGTTTTATGTCACAGGAAATCTTTTCCCTCACTGAAAACAACGTCATAACCTCTATCCTCCAACATCACGACCGTGACCAAGTTCTTCTTCAAACTTGGAACATCCATAACATCTTTAAACAGAAATGGTTTACCTGACTCCCTCTCAAAGGTAATGGTTCCAATTCCAGTCACACTGTATCTACCATCGTCGCCCATCTCTATATGCATTTGGAGATATTTCTCCTCCAAGTCACTAAACAATTCCTTGTCTCTCATCATGTGTAAGGAAGCACCACTATCAATATACCAAACCGATCCCATTATGCTTGAAACTAAGCATGCGATCAAGGATAAATCAATTTCAAATTGTGAGGAAAGGACCTCACTAGGTGCAGCTCCAGCAACCTTCTTGTTCTTCTTTTTATATGGGCAATTAGTGGCGAGATGCCCATGTTCGTGACAGTGAAAACACTTCACCTTGGACAAATCAAGATTCTTGCCTTTAGCCTTAGATTTTTCATGGGATTTCTTCCCCTTACCTTTCCTTTCTTTGGCAGTCAAAGAAAAATTCTCTTCATCATCATTCTTTGATGAAGAGCCATCCCTGGTACTTCACCTTATCTCCTCCTGCACTAGATCCGATCAAAGTCGCTCCCAATCTGGAAGTTTCTCCCGTCCATTGACAGAGTCCTAATAACTGTGCCAACTCTTTGGTAGCCCAAGGAGAGCCAAGCTCACCAAGTCATCATCCGAAACTGTGATTCCCACACTCCCTAGCTCATCCCTACATTGGACAAACTTCATGAGATATTTTGGAATATTGTTGCCCTTCTCCATTTTGATTTTTCTGAGCTTATCTTTCAGTGCCAACTTCCTATGGTCATTGTTTCTTTGGCAAAGTTCTGTCAAATCCTTCCACATTTAAAATGGAGTGGCTTTCCCGTGAAGGCTTGACACAATATGGTCTTTCACACCTTCCAATAGAATTCTTCTTGTCTTTGCTACTTTGTTTTTCCAAGCATCAAGTAATGCAACATCTATCGAAGTGGGCTTAGGAACATCACTATCGATGAACTCCTTCAGACCATTATCTTCAAGCATTGCCTCCATCCTATCCTTCCATGCTATGTAGTTGGAGCTGCCTTCAAGTGCATACTCCAACCACAACCCATTGAAATCCATTTCAATGTATACTCAACTGTCACACCAAGACATTCTTGCAGCAAATTCGAATTGTCCACCAGCACAAAACTCAACACTGATTCAATATTGTTATCTCTAGTGATCAACACTGCTCCAATACCATGCAGAAATTATACAATATGCATGTATATTACCGGACTATCCTGATGTAACAAATTAATCTTATGTTAAATACAAAATCCTTCCACTTAATTTTTTGCAGAAATTAAATCGCCAATTGCAAAACACATATGAAGAAAATCAATCACACATAAAAAAAATGTTTTACTGAGAAAGCTTAAAGCTAAAAACCCCAAATATCATATATTATGTATATCAATGGAACATGTAAAAATCTCATGCAAATCTCATAGCATAGAGCTCTCAGTACAATCAACAATCGTCACACAATGTCATGCAGAAATTTTCATATCTATGCAGCAATTTCTTGCCTCCTGACAGCCTACCTCCACTGCGCAATCCCTGTTGAAGAAGATCCCTGAATGAATTCAATCTTGCCTTGCCTTAACTGCACAATCCTCATTGGCATATCCAATGTGTGTTAGATGCATTGAATGCATCACTATAGTCACAACAAATATTCCATCTCACCCTTTCACCTATATCTCCACTAGGTCTCCACTAGAACTGACATGCAAGTAGTGAATTGTTGTATTTGTTCAGTTGCAAGTGAGTCTCTAGTTGTGAATTAATTAAATAATTAATTTACTGAACTCTCACTAGTGTATATTTAGTTAGAACTAGATACAACTAGCCCAACTGAGTTTAACTCACTTAACTGAGTTAAACTAAATAACAACTCCCATAACTACTCTTCCAACTCTGTCACAACTTGCCACTATCAGTTATAACTAAGTCCTACATGCATGAGTCACTAACCACCCTAGGAATTGCGTAATTCCTTCAGCCCAATGATTTTCCAAATTTGTTCACTAAAATAAAGTGCTCCAAGAGAATAAGTTGATATTTATTGTCGTATTATTATTAAGGGCTAATAATAATCAAAATGCATCTATTTTTAGATTAGCGATCTATAAATAGGCTTTGCCAAATCTTCTAAAAATAGAAATTCATTAAAATATAGAATTTTTCTCAACCATATAGAATCAACATCCTGGTAACTTTAGAATATGCTCACCATTCTAAAAATAGACATACACCTAAAAATAGCCTGCGGGCCCCACTTAGTGAAGGTGCTTAATTTTCACTAAGCTCATCATCTTGTTGAATCTCAATAGAAACTATCAATCTTCAATCTGTATTTTATCTTGCAAAAATCAAATCAGAGTTAAATAAAACAATACCTACATGATTTCACAAGCAGTCTCCATCCGCTCTTCACATTCAACTGAATCTCCATTCTCCATAGGAAAACAACCATCGTTGTGCTTTCTTTATACTTATGCAATCTCTTCTTAAGAGTATCACCTACTCCAATATTTTGCCATACTTACCCTCTGTTTGCCTACTGCTTGTCAGATTTAAAATTTGATCTCCTCTTTCTACAATATCTCTGTCAATTTTCTGCAAAGCACATTTGATTTATTGATCTCCTCTTTCTTCTGCAATCATGCTGAATATTATTATGTTCTACTACCAAATGTCTTCTGCATAGTTTAGCTATGTAATCTTCATTTATAACAACTTTTTTCATTAACTTGCTTTGATACCAAATGATGCATCCAAAAGGCAGTTCATATCCACATACGCAGAAACTTTAATACGTCTGCCCATTCCCAGGATTTAATACTTGTGAAAGAGTATACACTTTGAATTTTCCACATTCGGATAGGTTCATAAAACCCATTTTATCCCAAACCAATCCTTCACTTATGAATTTAAGCCTTTAAATGCTTTCTCCGTTGTATGTGACTGCTTCATGCTTCCAATATTCTACACATTTACCGAGTCTCTTCCCTGCGCAATCTCACAAACCTCCATCGTACTTTTCAAAACTTATCGCAATTTTGTTGCTTTGTCCACTTCAAAAATTGCAAAAATTACCAATTCACACTTCAGAAAAATTAACACTTTGCACTTTGGAAAATATAACATTTTGCATGTCATAGAGTTTAACCTTCATCGTTAACTAATTGTGCCATATCGCATGCGATATGCAATATGCACGTGGACCCTGTTGGCACATGGATCCTCTTCACCACATCACAACTTATACCATTTAACTTGTGACGGCTTAACATGTAAATATAATGATCGTCGATTATGATGTGTGTCTGTATCCTCCTCCTAACATGTGTCCACTTCTCACTTTCACAATTTCAACTTGCGAAGTAATCTGGGTCGTCGAACTTGATTTGATCCATGCCATCTGATCTCTTCCTTTGGAAAACTTCTAACTTTCTGCTGCCTTAATCTTTTCTCTTCTTTCGACTATCACTTCTTGTAACTTCATCTTACTCGCAACTCCCTCCTGAGCTTTCTTCTGTTTCTTAATTCATTCCGATTTGGAATTTTCATGCTTTTTGCACACCGTGCATGCTGTCTCAATCCTAAATACATAACATTATTCTGTATTACTTCTCCGAATCCATAATTTGGATTTGTTTCTTTCTCGACTTGCACTCAAATCCACTCACTCCAGACTGGAATCACACATGATTCTACCCATCCATTAAGTCTTATTCACATATTAAGACTTATTCATTCAATGAGAATTCATCAGAATTCATACAATAGTGGTTTATTACATAGAAACCAGATTAGCTCATTACGGATCACTCATCTCATAACAAAGACACACTACAATCGCATGAATTCAATTTCTCATTAATAAAACAAATTATACATATACAAGAAAACTTGTTTACAATTTGGCTTTGCCTGATGCTCTATTTGCATGACCTTCTCTTCCTATAGAACCCTCTTTTTCTCTCGGCTCTCGCCTCTCTATCCTATCTCTTGGCCTAATCTTCATTTTGTAATTTTTCCTCCCTCTTCTTCAAATCTTACAATTTAATTTATAACAATTCAGAGCTTATCCGCCCTCACTCAACTCCTACAAAATTGTAACCACTTCTATTCTAAGGAAATTCTAATTTATGACTTTTATGTCTTCTCTCTAATATCCCATTTCTTAAGGGAATTTTTTTACATTAACTCAATACTCATTAACACCTAACAACTAAGCATATTCCCTATCAATGCTCACTAAGAAATAAAATAATTTTTACATGGGTTTTACAATGTCTCTTTACAATAGTTCCTCCCTGAACAAATGTCAAGACCCTAAGGTCTAATTTCTACTTGGACTTTTGACATAGAGCACATTCTCCTGCATCACCATGGCTTATCAATACCACATGCCCAAGGTTGGGGCCTTTGTTTTGGACAATATAGTTTGGAGTTGCGGAAGGATAAGAGCGAAAGGAATGGGTGGCAGAGCACAATCAAGAAAGGCAAGGAGTCGTGGTTGCGGAAAACCTGAAGACAGGTGGTAGAGCATAGGCAGATGACGACACAGATGGCAGGAACGAGAGACAAAGAATAGGTAGCAAAACTCCTAGAAACAAAGCCAATGGTGGAAAAGAAATAGAATGCAGCAGAGCACAAGGGAACAACTGAATGGAAAAGGGGAAAATACTGACAATGTCAGTTGGTAGGAGCAGATAAGAAAGGAAGGAGTGACTCTGAGGAGAGTTGGAGGTAGATAGAGGATCAGAGTTTAGAGAGAGCTCTGCAAAGCCTGTATGTATTGTGTTGTGATGTATTGAACTCTGCGGAGTAGGTTGTGTAATTTTTTGAGCTAAATTAATAGAACCAAACCGATGTTGTGTTGTGTGCTATGGAATGAATGATAGTTGTTGATTATTGTATGTCTGGCTATTTTAAAATTTTAATTTGATACTCAGATCATGTATGGATGAACGATAACTTGTACTTAGTTGATATATGATGAATGTGCTCTGTATGAAGTGATGACTGACTTGTTGTTAGTAATATCTCCTCAATGTTGATGGTATAGTTTCTAATCCCAGTAAGGTCACGACACGCCTTGGGTGAGACACCTTGCTCTCTTGAGCAGGATGAAAATGTCGGCGTTGTCTTAGACTACAGTGGAATCTTATTGGCTCTAAGCTTGAACCTGGGTCTTGCCCAGAGACCTCCTTTTTTGCCAGAAAATGGTTCCGTTTCTGGGACTTGAAAACTTTTCTAGAAGCTAGATCATGGTATCGAGGATCTATGAGAGAGAATTGCGTAGTTGGTGGGACAATCATGTAGATCATTTCATATCGCAACAAGCAGAGCTTCGACAGAAGAGGGAAAAGAATGTCAATGATCAAATTCTATTTTCTGACTCGACGAGCAATTTGTATGAAATTTTCTGGGGAAAATTTCCTAAGGAGCTCCATAACTAGTTGCGCAAACTCTAGATCAAGTCACTTACTCGAGGATTGCATCAATCACATCGCAGTTGGATGCATACAAATTTAACATCACTTCATTGGTTAGATACATAATTAACTCGAGCAATATATTTTTGGGTACACACTACCTTGAAGGGGTACATTGTAGAGTTTGTAGTCGAGTGCTATCAAAATTTTACAAAAGTAGAAGATATATTCAAGTCTGGGTTGCAGGGAAAGTTGTTGAAGGAAGTCCCATTATGGATTAAAACTTTAATGGTGGATGAGGGCCTAATGTTGTTCCAAAGCCCCGACATGGAGAATTAAACCTCTAGTACTGGGGGAAGGAGTGGAGGGAAATATGATACGAACAAGGAAAAATGGGGAATAGGGATATGGACGTTGGAACCTCCAGTAGGTTAAGAGAGATGAGAACACATAGGAGGGTGCATATCATTGATAAGTGGAGGGAAAGGGTGATATGAGAGTTTGAAAAGCAAGAAAGGAATCGAGAGAGCAAGGAAGAGGTGCCACAAATGATAGAAGAAAGAGAAGGACAGGTGGGACCCAAAGGAATGGAAGGGTTCGTCAAGGAAGTTAGGCAAGTTCATAGGAGCCTAACCCAAAGATAGAAGAGAAAGAAGTCTAGTGAGAGGAGGACGCACGCCCCAAGGAAGAGTCTGATGTGAAGCTGCACGCTGTGATGGAGAAACTGTTCTGAGAGAGGCTATCAACCATAACGCAAGGTAACCCTATTCCCCAAGTTTCAAGTAGAACTAGTCCTAACCTTCCCTCGGTACTTTACCGTCCACCTAATAAGTTCTTGATAAAGTTACGAGAGTCTATCAAGTTGTGTAGTATTCAGTCCATAGTATAGATAACTGCTAGCAACAATACTAGCAGTAGGATATCTCAGCCAGGATGTAGAGGTTTCATATTAGTACCACCTGTTATAGGTCAATTTTGGCACCATTCCCAATGACCTGGTTAATTGGGCATATGAAAGCTCACTAACGCAGGCTCTAAGGGGCCTAAGTGCATTTAATATGCAGGTAGCCCCATGCAAGGCTGCTCTACAAAGCACTTCCCGACATTCAAAGGTGCGTTGGTCACATTGGGAGCGAAATTCTCATTGTTCCGGAATATCTACTTGGCCAGTGCCTTCTAGAAGAGTTCACATGTGTCAAGCTTCGGATCCAAGTGTCCATTTGACATCTACATGAATGGAAAAGTATCTTGCCTATTTTTGGAAAGCTATTGATTTCAAAACAACCTACAATTCATCTATAAATTGAACACAGATCTAAGTGTTTGAAAAGGGGAGAATTTGAGTAGAGAAATGTTGGGGAATTTTCAATTGAGAGCTTGGTTTGTAGAGCTACTGCTAGAGAGATTTATGCTGTGATGAGACTTGGAAACTATGCTGGAAGGTCACTTCAAATCAGTCACTAGGTTGTAACCTCTCCTTCTATCATCAATAAAGAGTACTTCTTGTTTTTCCCTACATGCATCTATGTTAACTTTGATTTTCCATATTGTAAGATCTTGGTTGATGAATGTAGTTTATTCTTAACTAATTTAGCTAAATAGCTTGAATATATATATATATATATATATATATATATATATATATTATTGCATCTTCTACTATTTTAGTGTTCCTTCTTGCAGGAAGCATTCAGCCAACGAACTGCTTGAATTTGAAGTTGTAGCAGAAGCGACAGAAGGAGTCATTTGGAAGCGATTGAAACAAGAAAGCCTCCAATCATCTCTCTGTATCTATTCTGAGTTAGGAGAAATGGCAGTATAGTCTTTCACCTGTTTTTCTAGACTAACACCTGTCTAGGGAAGCGTAATTTATCCGTAGATTACAATTCTGGCCCAACAAAATGGCGACTCCGTTGGGGATAATTTCTCTTAGTTTTAGGTGTTTTAGTCTCTGATTTGCTTTGTAAATCCACCCAGTAGCTGTTACACATAAAGATTATACTTTTTTCAGACCTTAATTTGCAAAGACAGTGAGCCAAATAGTAGTATTTTTCCTTGCCTACTTCTTTGTATAGTGCTTTCAGAGCACTATTTTGGAAAGCTATTGATTGCAAAACAACCTAAAATTCATCTTCTTTGCACAATGCTTTATAAGGTATTTTTCCTTGCCCAACACACCCTTAGTCAGGGCACAGTGCTTTGCACAACACTGTATCCCTTCCAAGCCTGCGTTGCAGAGCACTGTCTCCCCTTGGAGACTACGTTGGCTCTGAAGGGAAAAAATTCCCTTAAATCTGACTTTGCAACTTCCTTTAGTTATGTTTAATCCTGTGTTCTGAAAATTTTGATGCTCAATTAACCAGTGTCTCTATATACTTCTTCCTCGTTTGACTAAAAATTTCTTCAATGTTTGTTTAGAAAATTTTTTCTTTATCATTGACAAGTTGATTTCAAAGTATTTTTTATGGTCGCATTAAGAATCATTTGCTTTCGAAATAGGAAATTGTCATAAAATCTTCATTTCCTTGACAGGAGAAATTGTTGTTGAAATCCTCATTTTTCCTTCAAAAGAGAAATTGTTGTTTGTATTCTTCCTTTCTCGAAAGTAAAAAGGATTTCGATTATTTATGTAGTGCACCTAGTTTCTTTTCTACATTCATAACATTAAGGAAAATGAAAAGAAAAAATTGCATTTGCATATATGATTGTGTGTTTTTTGCAAAAGAAAGATTAAGAAATATGCATTTAGTTTGTGATTCATTGATTTTGTTTTTGTTCATTGATTTGTTTGCTCACAAATTATTTTCTCTTTTTCCAAAAAACTGGCGTTCTCTTCCCTTAGTAGCTAGGTTCTTCATTGAAAAAGCTAAAAGTGAAAGTTTGTTTACCATTCTTAGCTTTCACTTTAGGAATTTCATATACATCACCATGGTGAACCTGAAAGGAGAATTGTTAAGCAATATCAACATAAAATAAATCTCAATTTACTTAACAACGCATTGGAACATTAACGATAACATTTAAAAGGTCTAGGCTAGAGACATGTTCCGGCATCGTAAAACATAGCAGCTGTCGTTAACTTGTCTGCGATACATTCCGAGTGTGATACCTTACTCCACGTACGTAAGTATATCGTAGCTCATCCACGTACTCTCGGGTATATCGGGCGGTGTTACAGTACGATAAGTATAAAGGGGTGCTGTCATTGTGTGGTTTCGCATCAGACAACGCTAATACGGACTTGGGCCTCCACGTACCTTTGGGTATATTTGGGAGGAAAAATTTTAGGTGCTATCCATCCATAGTGAACCGAGTTGGCCGCCCTGAAATTGTGATACATCAAACACAACATTCAGGGAGATTACCTACTCGTACTTCTTGGTTCGCCAAGAGGTATTATGCAGTTCACAGTTTCTTGGTAAACCCTTTTGCCTAGCATTACCCTCTTTTTTTTATTTGTTTTTGGATCAAATAAATCGGTAATCATGGAAGAACATAATCCTACCCCCCTTCATTCATGTAGATTAGCTTTAAAACCACCTTTACCGCCGGAAGTTACTTCTGGTAGGCGAAGGTGACCACGATCTGCCGAATCAAGTACAATTTGTACCTATGGCAAAACATCATCATTTAAACCAGAGTTATCTCAAATTGTTTCCACAAATCCCGATTCATTTACTATAATTTGGATAAAGTGATTATATTTCAATAGGAGTTATAATTTGATTTTGATTGAAAAATACACCTATCCCTATTTCTTATCAATGACAGTTATTTATTTTGTTTATAAAAATAACTTGGTGAACCGAGAGACAGTTAGCTAGTTGATGTTTTTTTGTTAAGTTGTCCAAGACTGTAATACTATGTTTTTGGAAGTGTTTTCATTTAATGAAAGAATTAAAACTTTAATACATGATCTGAAGAAATCTTGAGGAGATTTGTGTGCCAATCCGATGGTAGAAGGCCCCTACTGTCCGAAAGGCTCTGTGCATATTGTTTAGATAAGTGACTTTAGCTCTGTTTCATTCTTAATTTAGGCAATTTCCTGAACTTCATGTTTATGTTCACTCACATCGAATAGTGCAGTCAATCTTGTTCTAATGAATTGTTCCAAAATATCACTAACACTGAATGAGATAGAGATGTAGCATTTCAGAGGTTAATTGAATTTTAGTTTAGTTGTAGTATTTCGAAGGCTAATTGTGTATTAGTTCAGTTATGATCATTGCATTTCGAGTTTTATTAATTGAATTCTAGTCCTGTTAAATTAGACTTAATGGCCTTCATTATTTACAAACTGCTCTTGTTCTTAATCTCTTCTAACACATCATTATCATATGAACAAGAATTAGTAATATCATTTTGAGGTTTTGACTGTTTTGCAATTTCTCATAATTTTACAAACATCCTTTTCCAAAGCTATTCCAAGATATCTCTAACCCTTGAATGAGGCTTAATAGTAACATCTTGAGTTGCAGAATGGGTTGATTTTAGTGTCATAAGTTAAATTAGCATAGAGTTCCTTACTATGTTGCAGATAATCTTTTCCCAATGTGTTCCAACAAATTTCTAACTATGGATGAGATTTTCTCTGTGATATTGTAAGTTGTTGTTTACTTAAAAGAACCTCATTGCATCAAACTTATCCTTTTCTCAAGTTGTTCCAACATATCTCTAATGAAATGAATTGGATTGAGTTAATGTTATGAGTTACTTTCCTTGTCAAGCTTTGCAATTGGTGAATTAGCATTTTCTGTTCTTAGGTGCCATACATAGTTTAGAGTAGATTTTGCTCTGTTTTAGTGTGACCAATAATTTCTCTTTGCCAACAATTTAGTTCTTTTCCTCTTAACACAAAAACACAAAAACACAAAACCAAAAACACTAGAAAAACACTAAACACAACGAAGTAGGAAGAAGATACCTAGGCACATATAGTGCACTTCACTTCAACAGTTTACTAGCCCTGGTTGACAATTTATGACATCAATTTAGGAACACTAAGTTGAGTAGAAATTTTGGCGCCGTTGCCGGGGAAGTGTAACTAGGTAGCCTTGTTTCTTACCTCCCAAAAACAATGATATGCGTAGAGAAAGAGACTCAAGGGGTAGATTCATAAGAAGCAGAAGCTTGATTCCTAGAACACCACTTGTTCCACCAAGACCAAGAGGCAGCACACCTCCAACTCAAACCCACATCCCATCCTATACTGATCACAGACTTCTAGAAGGCTTAAGATCAGATATTCCATCAGAGATACCTTCCACTTCATCCACTGAATCTGTCCTAGAAGAAGATTCAAGAATCCATGCTAGAGACATAAAATTTTCCACTTCCACAGGAGAATCAACCATGGCAGAAGAAGGGGGAGGAGGAGTCTTTAATGGAGAACATACACTATTTGGAGGGGGTAGAGGTAGAGGTAGAGGAGAAGGAGGTAGAGGTGTAGAAGGAGAAGGAGGTAGAGGTGAAGAAGGAGGCAGAGGAAGAGGTAGAAGGGAAATGGGAAGCTATTTTGGGTTTCCTATAGTAGATGAAGAAACTAATGCAACTATGAAAAACATTTCACCCTTTGTCCTTCCAAAATTTTATGGACTCAAAAGTGAAGATTCTGAAACCTTCCTATTTGAATTTGAAGTCCTATGTAGAACCTATGATTACCTACAATATGCGCAAAAACTTAAACTATTCCCTTTAACATTGAAAGGAGCAACATTAAAATGGTTTATGAGTTTGATCAACAGTTCTATTAGGACATGGGAAGACATGAAATAGGAATTTCTAGAGAGGTATTTGGATTACTGTATGCCAATAAACCATAAGGAGGAAGTGTTTAAAATGATACAAAAAGAGGATGAAAATCTGGAATATTTTTTGCAGAGGTTTAACTATAACATCAAGAGGGAAAAAATGGAAAACTTAGACCAAGATACTTTGAAAGCTCTCTTTTTGAAGACAATTAGGGATGAATGGTTAGATATCCTTAATATGATGGGAAAAGGGGATATATCTCAGCTCACATTACCTGAAATAGCTGAATTTTGTATCAACCTTTCAAGAGGGAAATCTGAAACTGTAAAAGGACCAAGAGACCCTGCTCTTGCAAGGGCAAGTAAGTCTGCTTCTGGGACAGTAAGTAGGGCAGAAATAGGACATATGCTTGATGAATTCAAATCTGACATTTTAGGGAGTCTTAGTGAGAAAATAGACACCCTCAAGCTACAAAACAAGAAAAAAGCTGAATCTGATGCCTTAGCAATCTTTTGTCCCAAATGTAGAAAGAAGCATGCCTTGAGAGAGTGCCCTTTGGATGCAAAAGTAGTAGAGACTTGTGTAATTTGTTCAGAAAAACATGAGACCAAGAGTTGTCCTTCACTTCCTGGTCTTAAAGATGTCTTTCAAGAAGAAACCCCTACAAATTCCACATAATCTCTCAATTTTGTCTCTAGGAGGCCTTGGCAAGGACCTCAAACACAAGGATTCCATGATCAGCTGTATAATCAACCTCCACCAAATTGGAATTCTTGGCAGCAACCTTGGTCCCAATTCCAAAATCAATCTCAAACTTGGGCACAAGGAGCACAAAATCCCTATGGAAGATACTCTCAGTACTATCAATATCCACCATCCTATCCACCATATCCACATTTCCCTCCTCAACAAAATCCTCAAAATCCACAACATCAAAATCCACCACTTCCATTACCATTTCCTCAGAAAAAAAATCAGTTACCTACCCAACCCATACCAAACCCCAACAATAAAAATCCTCAGAACACATACATGATAGAAGGCCAACAGTTTCCAACCTATTTGATTACTCCTTTAGACCTTAATGATGTTCAACTTAGGTCTGGAAGAATACTTGAAAAGAAGAAACCTTCTGTAATCATACAAGAGAAAAAAAATTCTGAGGAAGATTCTCTACGGGTAAATAAAAGTCTTGAAGAGAACACATCTTTTCAAGCCCCAAACATTGAAAAATCAAAACAAAAAGAACCAATAATTTCAACTCCTATATTAGAGCAGCCATCAACATCCACCTCTACACCTCCCTTTTCAGAATTATTACAAATTGATAGGGGTGTAGAAAAACAAAATATGGTGCCTAATTATGATTTCCTAGATGAGCTGAGAAATGTTTGTATTAAGATCCCATTATTACAAGCTATCAAGGAAATTCCAATTCTAGCAAAAACAATAAAGGAGTTGAGCATGAAAAAAATAGGAAAAAGAATCAAAGAGACAAAGAAAATTAAACTGGCAGGAAAAATAGTAGATATCATGATGGGTAAGATTGCCATTCCAAAGTATCTAGACCCAGGAAATCCAGTTGTTAAAATACACATCAATGGAACTGAGATCCAAAACACACTTATTGATTTAGGAGCAGCAATCAATATCATGAGTAGACAAATCATGGATAAACTGAAACTTCCTAATATTCTTTTTACACCCACATTATTACAATTAGCAGACAGATCTGTGATCAAACCTGATGGGGTAATAGAAGACATTCCAGTGTCCCTATATTCTTGGGAGTATCCTGTGGATTTTATGATCCTAACTCCTAAGAATAATCTAGGAGGAAATCCTATTATATTAGGAAGACCTTGGTTAGCTACAGCTGATGCTTTCATTAGCTGTAGATCTGGTGATATGTACATCTCTGATGGTAGTTCAACCAAGAAATTTACTTTGTATCCTCCAGCAAAAACAATTACAGAATTAGATGATACTCAATGGATTGAGGATGAAGAAGACATACAACCTCTCTTCACAATTTCAGAAATTAGTGAAGATAGCCAGATTCTGAATACCTTAGAAAATTTTGAATCCTCTTTGGAATACAAACATGAAAAATTTCAAGAAGAATCCAACATTGAGTTTTTATCATCAAGACAGATGTCTCTTTATTCCATGGATAAATTTGGCAACTCTACAATTGAGATATTTCTAGGTAAAACTTTAAACATAAACAAGAACCTAGAGAAATCTCAAAAAGAAAAGCTAGTCAAGATATTACAGAGACATTCTTCTGCATATGCATGGGAGTACACTGATATGAAAGGGATAAGCCCTAAGACTTGCACTCATCACATCTATATAGAGGAAAATTGTAAACCAATCAGACAGCCTCAGAGACGGATGAATTCAAATCTTAGTGAGATTGTTAAAGAAGAATTGCAGAAATTGTTAAATGTCAACTTTATCTATCCCATTTCAGATAGTCAGTGGGTTTCTCCTTTGGTAACTGTGCCAAAGAAAAATGGTAAATGGAGGGTGTGTATTGACTACTGGGAATTAAACAAAGCTACTCTTAAAGATCATTTTCCCCTACCCTTCATAGATTAGGTGTTAGATACATTAGCTGGAAAAAAGTACTTCTCATTTTTAGATGGGTTTAGTGGTTATAACCAAATTCAAGTAGCACTTGAAGATAAAGATAAAACCACATTTACCTGTCCTTGGGGTACCTATGCTTACCGAGTATTGCCATTTAGACTATGCAATGCACCTGCAACATTTCAAAGGGCAGTACTAGGAATATTTTCAGATCTAATACATGATTGTGTAGAGGTATATATGGATGATTTCACAGTCTATGGAAACACATTTGAATAAGCCTTATTAAACTTGGAAAAAGTTTTAAAGAGATGTAAAGAAGCAAATATTTCACTAAGTCATGAGAAGTGTTTTATGATGTTTACTGAAGGAATTTTTTTGGGGCATTACATTTCAGGGGATGGGATTAGAGTTGATGAGTCAAAAGTTGAAGTCATCTCTAACTTATCTATTCCAAGCTGTCAAAAAGATGTTAGGATTTTTCTAGGATTTCTGGATATTTGTTTCGGGAAAATCACCCTAGAGGTTTTTTGGGTCGAAACCTCCACAGATCAGGGCATGCTATTCAGAAGGACTCACACACAACCATACTTGAATGCAAAAAAATAGATAACACCCTAGAGGTTTGTTGGGTCTAAACCTCCACAGAGCAGGGCATGCTATTCAGAAGGACTCACACACAACCATACTTGAATGCAAAAAACTAGTTAACAACGATAACAGAACTCACCCGTAGTCCTACATTCGATGTAGATCCCGCGGGGTCCAAACCCCCAGCAACCCTTCTTCCTCCTTCAACCTGGAAAACAAGAAAGAACGTGCACGGAAACCTAGTTGTGCAGCATATACTTCTTCTAAACGTTAGTGTAATCCATGTGAAACATTATATAAACCATAATAAATGCTTAAATGATAATCTTTTCACATATACAAATAGATATCAACACGTGGGTTCAGGAACAAGATGGTTCTTCATTATTACGAACAGCATGTACAGTAGTAAGAGTGGCGAGATCACCTGAATCCTTCCACGATCTTCGAGCAGACCGTCGTGTGGATTCGTCCCGCCCTTGCCTCGCTAAGATTCTTCCAAGACTTGTGCACTCGAGATGGCATATAAATGGATGAACATCTCCAGGAAACAAGGGTTTCCTGATATAAATCTGGGAAAGTGCAGGAGGCATGGGCATTCAGACTTGAACTGGTATTCCAACAGAGTATAATGTCTATAAAATTTCTCTCTCCCTTAGGCCATACACATGAGGGGCTTTTATACTCCCTCAAAGTAGTTTCAATCAGTTGGAAACAGTTGGCCACGTGCTGGGGTGGTTGAACTACCAGAGTAACCATCAACCCAGCCCGAAAATAGGGAATTTTAATATATTTTTTAATGATTTTAATGGCATACGCGGAAAAGTACATGTGGACTCGCGTATACACGCGGAAAAGTCTGGGCATACCCGCGTATGGGAATTTTAACACTGTTTTTTAATGAATTTTGTTCAAGTCTGTGGGAATGGGTGCCCAAAGCCATAAAGAAAATCATGAATCACCTGAGGGTGAAAAATGATGCTATAACAGATGCCCCCTAATATATGAGGTCAGAAGGGGTACATGATGGCCGAAATGTATTATGCACATAAAAAGAACTTCGCAAGGACAAGAGAGGACTTCACCAGATTTCAGCCTGCCAAAAACCAATGAAAGAAAACAGAGAGTCAACTCATGCTGAGGCGGGCATACCCATGCTCAGTCAAAAATACATCATATGGAAAGTACATAATAGATCCAAAAATGTATACAAGTATAGCTGAACTGAAAGTACACAATGAATCATCTGAGCATGGCCCGGAAGTATAAGTCTGAATCAATGTCCAAGTATCACATATAGAAAGCTGATCAATGATGCTGAAACTGGATGTCTGATCGTATAAGTAACTGAATCTCCAAGTACCAAATCATAAAGGGTAGATCTCATGGTACAATCATGCAACTCGGGAGCCAACATATAAGATGCTGCTGTACTAAACTGCAACATATAAGGGTGAACAGAATCACTGGCAGAAACTGGATGGACTGTCAAAAGTGAACCGAGAAATGCTGATGCAACCCGAGGTCTTCACCGATCACTATGGCACAATTCTACACAATGGGAATAAATGAGCTGAAGTCGACCATGTGAGAAATCGTTGGATTACCGGTCAATGATGTATACCGTTAACCAACGCAAGACAACCCACCAATAATGAAAATGAGCGTCAAGGTGCCCCAGTACAATCTGACAAGTGCGAATGAATGAGTTGAAGTCGAACACTTGAAAGAATCTACCAATCAGGAGGCAATGATGAATCCCCACTGTCGATAGCGAAGAGTCTGCCACTGATGACTGCAAACCCTAAGGTACCGACAAAAAGACTCTAGACCTTATTCCCAGAGCAATGAGTCGGAGTCGATGGGAAAAGATCTGCTGGAAGGAAGGCATTAAGGCATCCCACATCAGTCCAGCGCGAGTGTAACTCGCAGGCCAATATTTGGAAGGAATCGGACGAAGTAGAGTGATGGAACCAAAACCGAAGTACGTTTCCGACATGCACAAGATGAAGCTAGTGCACGGAAGAAACCCTCTGAACCAACCAATAATGAAAGCTGACACAGAGGCGAGAAATCCACCGATAGGGTCAAATGGAAATCAAGGTACCGCACGAATCCCAAGTGTGATAATGTGTGCTGACGTCGAACACAGGGGAAACCACTCAGTCAAAGACCCATGATGATGATCAAATGCTGAGCACGAGGTCACCTATCAATGATGGAAATAGGCCCAAGGTGCGGCTCTAGGTTTGCTCTCAGAGCAATGTGTCGTAGTCGATAAGAGACAAACTCGCCGGCAAGAAGTCAATGGGGACCTTCTCAAACCAGCACGAGCAGAAGACCAAAACATCTGATGTGATAGAACAAGATACTGACAAGACCGGGAAGGCCGACTGAATAATGAGTCAAGAGACACCGTAGAATGGCCGACTCTGGTTAGACTTCCCTTGAACAAAAGCACGACTCGTGATGACCATGGCAGTAAAAGTGACACTGTATAAGTCTGTTATGCAGGAGGCAGAACAAACTCTCCATATGATTGGAAGAGATAACCAACCGGGGGAGAACTGACAAGTGAAACAAGGTAAAGGATGAACCTAGGTCAAAACTAAAACCATCCCAAATGGAGGAAAGATATATAAGTGTATATGCTTTGTTCAAGGGTGACAAACTGACACTGTACTGCCATCAAATTATGAAGTTACATCCCGTTCCCGCTCTTTTTGTTATATTTGATTTTTTTGTCTTTTTCATATAATAAGCCTGAAAAAGAATAAAAGAATGCTATGGTACAATGGATAGAACGAGTATCAAGAAACAGATGCACTAGTTCCTGGGATTGGAACGATCCTATGCTTAATGCAAGGTGGCGGAAACTGGTAAGTGCTACTCAGAGGAATGTTCCATCCATAGGTAAAAAGGGTGTCAAGTCGTGATAGCTAAGTGCATGCAATGGTTAACTTGTACAAATAGACAAGGTCAAAATTTGGCTTTAACATTGAGTCCAAATGAAGCCGGCTAAAGGCCAGGATAAACAAGTAGCCAATATGTAATGCAGTAATACAACTCAACAACACCAGGGAGCCTCTAGGGTAATAGCCAGAAAAATGATAGTGAGGAAGAAGAAGAATGAAGCTTCAACACATAAGTCATGGCGGGACTAAAGAGGACTCCCGAGCCTACATAAAACGCAACATGGGCAACAAGTGATAGCGAGGAACTAACTAGGAAGCCCATGTAAAGGAAGGCTCTACCACCAAGTCATGATTAAATAATCGGCGAGTGAAATGGGTGTAATACTCATGACTTGATGGGATCGACCCTATGGCAAGTGATCAGAATGGAGGCTAGTATGCAAAATGCAATGGAAAGTGAATTCCCTAACCTATATGCCAGTGAAGATCATATACCTGCCATGAAGGGTCAGCAGTCATGGATCAAAATCCGGAAAAAATCTCAAAATCATCAAAATGTACCTGAAAACATACCAAACTGGGCACTTCCAAGCATCCGGATTATGCAGCTTAAGACAGATTGAAAAAATAAGCATAACAAATTTTTGTGAAAATTTTCAACTTTTTGGGCATAAATAGACAAATTACCTCATATTTGGTTCATTATTACATTGCTGATTTGGAAAAAAGTGCTCTGGAGAAAAAAGCTTCTTTCGTCAAAACAGGAGCAACCGACCGTCGAATTCCACCGAATTTCTCAGGTTAGCTCTTAATTCATCCTTGCTATTCATTTTGTCCGTTCATAAATTAAAATTTAGGAATTTTCACCATAGAATCTCTTGCTAAAAATCACGGGTTTGCGCATACGCGGGTTGGTAATGACCAAGTCGCGTATACACGCGACTGTGCACAAATAAAGTCACGTATGCGCAGCCCAATATGAAAAATGCGTAGCTAATGAATGGATTATTGAAATTTTACAGGATGACCATATCATGGAGAGAGCGCGAACACAGTGCAATAGACAATGAAGTCATGCAGAACCAAGCATCACTGAATATTCTTCGGAATTGTGGATTACTCAAGTTTTTCAAAATGCCAAATATGAAGAGTAATGTCCGGTTGCTCGAAATGCTTGTGAACTATTGGGAACCGGAAGAGGACTGCTTTATGATAGATCAAATGCCCATACGCATTGAAGTGGAAGATATATATTTTATCACTGGACTCTCCCGGAGGGGGGAGCCAGTAGACTTGCATGGTAAGCCTTTGGGAGGGCTCACCGTGGAAGATTACGTCCACGTGTACTGCGTACAGGGTTCCAAGAAAGTTGGAACTCAAATTGCAATCAAATATTTAAGGGATTTGCACATGAAATCCCTCCTTTTCACCATTGGCAGGGTGGCAGGATCTGCCTCCCTACACCAGGCGTCCAAGACGCAAATGAGCATAGCAGTGGAATGCTTAACTCATGTATATGATTGGTGCACAGCCCTATTGCTGAACATGAAGCAACAATTGACCTCTATCCGCCAGGTAAAGACAAAACATTTTGGATATGGTACAATTTTGATGACATTCTTCTTCGAGAAGATTCCAGTACTAAGACCCAGAGTGATCTCTACCATCAGCAGCTCGAGAGACCCAAGAATTGCCTGCTGGGCAGACATGATGAAGAGATTGGGGGGAAGTGAAGTTCCCCGGACCACTTGGGATGATGAGTTCTTCCAATGGTGGAGAGAACAAATCATCGCAGTGGACAATTATCCCTATGCCGGGATGGACTTTTTTGGCGATCCAGATCTTGTCCTTCCACCAGGCGCAGCATGGGGTACAGTCGGTAAGTTTACAAATTTTTTTTTTGACTTATATAATTTTTTTTTGGATTTTTTCAATATGTATGAAAAAATGTGAAAAACGAACATGTTTTTGATTGGATTCAAATGACTTACAATTTTAAAATGATCATGAAACAGATATTGGACCAGTTCGACCTGAGGGATACCCATGACATAAGCGTCGCAGAGGCGAAGTGGATACAGTAGATCCAGACAGAACCCTCCAGGCTGTACAGAGGAACTTGGAGGGATTAACCTGCCAAGTACCTATGGCTGCAGTGGAAGATCTGCCTGAAGCCATCCAGAGACAGGTGGTAGGGGTACCCCGTGATTGGGTACGGTTATTCCGCCGAGTTGCCACCGCGATCATGTTCTATAGGAACACAACTTCTGGGCAGGGACCTCAGTAGTAGATAGATTTGATGTATCAGATGACTGTATATTTTTTGAGACTGAACATGATCGGGCATAAGCCCAAGTTTTTGTATGACTTATGGATCCAAATTTTTGTATAGTTTTGAACACTCTGATGATATATATACAACGATGTTTGATGTGATGTAACAAATGTATGAAAATGTATGATGTTTTTGATGATTAAATTTTATTGTATGGAATGATTAATGTGCCAATCAATTGCTTGATTAGCTAATGAGTCTGCCAACCAATTGTCAGCTCGAGGAATATGAATGAAAGTTAAAAATTGAAATGATCTTTGTA
This sequence comes from Pinus albicaulis, assembly GCA_034641835.2. Classification (NCBI taxonomy): domain Eukaryota; kingdom Viridiplantae; phylum Streptophyta; class Pinopsida; order Pinales; family Pinaceae; genus Pinus; species Pinus albicaulis. The sequence continues at coordinate 692,841,801 of CM076575.1, forward strand.
ACAAACGTACCCTCAAGAACAACCAGAGTAAAAATGGATCTCGAACCCGATAAGTATTTTTCAACTGCGACACCACCAGCTGAGAGTCCAAGAAAACTACCAACGAATCAACACCCAAAGATATTGCCTCCGAGAGTAGATAAACAACTGCAGTGTATTCTGCTATATTATTGGAAGCAGGACCAATGCAGACCCCTCTTGATACTAACAGCTGATCGGATGGATAATGAAGCACCCAAGCCGCGGAAGCTAAGTTCCGGGTGTGTCTACTAGCACCATCGGCGAAACCAAAATGACTCATGACATTCGACACAACCTGCCAAAGCAGATCAAAAACATCACCAACCCATCAAAGATCGAAAAACAACCAGATATGTACAAAGAAAAACTACTATATACAAAAGCAACATGCCAGGCCGAAGCCTAGGCATAATACTTCTTCAAATAGAGCCCATTTCTGGGCTCCGGCAACTCATTCCCTTCAAAATCAACCAAGGTATATGCTCCTTTCTTAAGGAATTTTTTAACGATGAAGGGGCCATACCACATAGACTTAAACTTTCCTGCCCCCAGGGCATCTTTTTCTTGGGCATAGACCAAAACAAGGTCACCTTCCGAAAAAACCCTAGGCTTGACCGCCTTATCGTACTGAACTTTAACTCGGTTTTTATGTGCTTCATTCATCGTGGCGGCATCCTGACGCTGCTCATCGAGATGTTCCAGATGAAGGAGCCGTTCTTCAAGACTAGAAGTGTCAGGAAGAAGTTCAATAGCTAACTTAAGAGAAGGAATCTCACATTCAATGGGAAATATGGATTCCAACCCATGCACTAGCTGAAACGGAGTAAAGCCAGTTGCAGTTTTCACTGATGTCCTGTATGCCCAAAGTGCAGGATATAGCATAATATGCCAGTTGGATCGAGCTTTATCAATTGTCCTTTGAAGAATTGTCTTCAAGGATTTATTCACGGCTTCCACTTGCCCATTGGCTTGAGGATAATACAGAGATGAATGCTCCTACCGGAAACCCAATTTTAGAGCCAACTCAGCCATCATGCTATTCTGAAAATGACTGCCATGATCAGTGACAATCTCTCTAGGAATACCAAAACGAGCAATAACCTGGTTGAAAAGAAAAAGAGCTGCAGTCTCACCATCATTCCCAAAAGTAGGCATAGCCTCGACCCACTTCGTAAAGTAGTCTAATGCTACAATAATGTACTTGTGACCTTTAGCCGAAGGCGGGTTACAAGTAGTATAATCAATACCCCACTTTGTAAAGGGACCGATAGTAATGACTGGAAAAAGCGGAGCTGGATGAGCACGCATTTTTCGAGTATAAACTTGACACGGATGACACTTTTTGACCGACTCCATACAATCTTTGAAAATCGAAGGCCAAAAGTACCAAGCACGCAAGATCTTTTGGGCTGTAGCAAGCCCAGATAAATGACCACCACAAGCTCCACTCTGGCAATCATTCAGCACAGCCTCAGCTTCTTCGAGAGTTAAGCAACGTCTCAGGATTGAATCAACCCCTCGACGGTATAAAGCATCACCAATGATCAAGTAACTCTTAGCCAAGTGACGCAACTTACGACGCTCATCTTTCGAAAAAGTAGAGGGAAACTTCGCAGTCTGAAGATACACAATTATATCTCCATACCAAGGATCTTGTGAAGAGATAAGAAATAAATGTTCATCCGGGAAGGATTCATCATAGACAATCTCATCCCCACAGGGCAACTCGGAGATCAATTCCGCGAAATCCAATGATTTCTTGGACTTGGCAGACATAAAATCAAGATCAAATTCCTGCAAAATCACAATCCATCTAGTGTATTTTCCCCGAATCACTCTCCTACTGAGGACAAAATGAAATGGATTGGCTGCTACCAAAACATAAGTTTTTCGTAGAATAATGTAATGCCGGATTTGCTGCACAGCATGAACTGCTGCTAAAGCTAACTTTTCTATCGGAGTGTACCGGAGTTCAGGTCCTACCAAGCCTCGAATAAGATAGTAAATAACATGCTCTGCAAGAGCATCATCTTCCTGAACCAGAACCATACCAATAGTAGATTCTGCTGTTTCCAGATACAAAAGGAAATCCCTGCTATAATTAGGTGGACTCAATAAAGGAGTAGAGGTCAATGCTTTTTTCAAAGCATCGAATGAGCTTTGAGCGAAGTCATCCCAAAGAAATGGAACACCCTTCTTCAACAATCTCATAAATCCCTTGGTAACTTCAGCATAATTTACGATAAATCTCCGAAGAAAATTAGACTTTCCTTGTAGACTTTGAAGTTGACGAACAGAGGACGGGGGAGGCAACCAAAGTATTGCCTCAACCTTGAAGGGATCTATCCTAATCCCTTCTCTAGACACAATGAATCCCAATAATCGACCGGATGTAACCGCGAAAACGCACTTGTTCGGATTCAACCTAATTTTATAGAAACGACATCGTTCAAATATTTGACGGAGGTGAGCAGGATGATCCATCCTCTTTCGAGAATGAGCAGCTAAATCATCCAAATACGCCTCGATAATCTTTTTGATGTCATGGAAGGCATATGACATGGCCCGCTGAAACATAGCCCCAGCATTTTTAAGACCAAAAGGCATCTTCTTGTATGAAAAATTACCCCAGGGACAAATAAATGCAGTCTTATGCTGATCTTTAGGACGGATAGTAATCTGATTATATCCGGAGAAACCGTCCATGAAGGAGAAAATCTCATTACCGGCACACTCATCAATGATCTGATCTATAAATGGTGTGGGGTAATTATCTTTAGGACATGCTTTATTTAGGTCTCTGAAATCAATGCAAACTCGAATTGTTCCTTGTTTTTTATCTACGGGAACAGGGTTTGAAACCCATTCAGTCAAAGGAACAGGGAAAATGAATCCTGCCTTAAGTAGCTTCTCCACCTCAGCTTTGATAGCTGCTGCCTTCCTAGGATTGACCGGACGAAGTTTTTGCCTCACAAGCTTAGTGTTTTCGTAAGTCTTGATCTCATGCTGGACAATAGATGGATCTATACCAGGCATTTCCTCATAATACCAAGCGAATACATCCCTATACTCTTTAAAGAGCTCGGTGTAAATTTGAATCTCTTCACGGGAACATTCAGCTCCAATGAAGACATTCTCAATAATATTGGGATCCCTGGAAATGTTCACCGGGATAGTAGGAGAAATCACATCCATGTTCCCTTCAGCATAAACCTGTGTTGGTGCTAAAGGGTTCAGGACTGGGCGAACAGGACCAGGAGACGGAGGACTTGGAAAACTCGTTTCAACTTCGCTCAAATCAGGTAAAAATTAAGACCGATGATGCAAATCATCCCACGGTCTATCTATACCAGTCATAGCTTCCAGGATGGCCTCTTCAGATGGAAGAGTGGTATCAAGGCAATCCTGGGCAGAAGAAGAACTAAGTGCCCAAGCCGGAGCCACATCTCCATCCAACTCTTCCGATGAGAGAGGAGCTGGGATGGATTCTGCAGAGTCAACAATAGACTGATAAGCAATCTCAGTTGCAGACATTGGAAATGCCATTCCACCCACTTGACCTTCCGCTAATGTGGCAGTAGGGGAAGGTAAGGTCCAAGGGTCCGAAAAATAATGAGTTCTGAAGAACTCTCTTCGAAGAGGAGCCTTGGAGGATGAAATTGCATTTATATGTACCGTAGGAGGAGGAATATCAAAAGTACCCATCAAGGAATAATACATTCCAACCCCTAAATTCTCAACAGGCGCCTTAGTATTATCCAACTTTGGAACAGATGAGTCAGTAGACGCATTCGGGTCTACAGGAGGACAGTCCAATTGATCCACTGTAACGATCCTCCCTTCGTGAGGGAAACAAATAATCCAAAATAATGAGGATGCAATGGCATCCATCTCATAAATCCAGTTTCTCCCCAACAGAAGGTTGTAGTCCAAGCTTGCATCAACTACCTCAACCTCTATATTCACAGTTTTCCCCCCAACACAGATAGGCAAAGCTGGGACAATACCATGTGGTCTGTGAGAATGACCATCAAACGCAGTCAGAAGAGTGGTAGATGGAACAGCTTTGGGAGATCCAATCGTCTTCCAACATGTGAGAGACATCACGCACGTGGAAGCACCCTCATCAACAACCGTTCGAAAGATATTGCACTTCCGGTACGATGATTTAATATGAAAAGCCATATGATGGGGGAGTCTCTTCTTAAAATTAGTCATATCAAATGTAATCAGAAGAGAATTTTTTGGATCAATAGCCCCAATGGCAGTGAACAAAGCACTGCGCTGAGCCAGACAAGACTAGAGCACCTCTAAAGCTGACATAGCACAAGGATTCTGTGCCAGATCTTCCACAATAGAGTAGTTATGGGCAGCCCTAGCGTTTGGATTAATCGTCGAACGCTTAGTGGATGCTTTGGGCATCCGAGGCATAGGCTCAATAGTAGGCCTTGTAATGTGAAGCGGCTCAGTAGCATCAGGAGCATCCTTAGCTTTCGAAGACTCTTCTCCGCCATAATCACGGGATCTCGTAGCGACATCCACGTGAGCACTCATCATGAATATGTTCGATGGAATTTCCCCTTCCTGGGTGCCCCCAGAGGAAGCCCCAGGATTTTGATTCGCGCCAACAACTAGTTGTTGCCCTTGGGGAAAAGGGTTTGTTAACACAGCCTGGGAACTAGAAGAACCCTGCTGAGCTAACAAGCGTTGCGCATCCTGAATTTTAGGGCAAAGGTGTGTAAGATGGTCTCCAGCACACAGCTTGCATGGAAACTTCACTTTCTTTTTATCCTTTTGACCCTCACCAACATGCTCGTTGGTTTTATTCGCATTACCCTTCCCATTCTTGCCCTTTTTCTTATTATTTCGTCCCTTCTTCTTCCCTTCGGATTGTTGATTTCCTTTGGGATCAGAAGCTTGGACAGCATTTATGGACAAAGATTGGGAAGGCGATGACTCAGCAGGCACAGCCTGACCAGAAGGAGCAGATTGCAAAGACAACTGCTGCAGTTGAGTAAGCAGGCTAGCTGCACCACTATTGATCGAGCCGATAAGTCCATCACCATGAGGACCAGGCTTAGTTTTGGATAAATCTAATTTGGAGTGAGGAGCATTGGGCAAATATTTATGGAGGACCCCAGACTGAGAATATATCAGTTCCAACTGCTGGGCCCTAAAAATAGCCTGTTCCTCAGAAAATACCCCAGACAGGGATACATCCTTAGAAATGTCTGACTGCAGAGATTTTAGAAACCATTCCAAAAGGAATTCTCCTGGAATATGAGCTTTAATAAGCCTCTTCCTTCTCCGCCATTCCTGAATATGGTCAGAAATGTGGGTTGCGTCGTCCTGTTTAAAATTAGCTAGGAGTTCAGTCCCGGCATCATATCGGACATGCAACTGGAAATGGTTTAGAAATGTAACAGCCAGTTCTCCAAATGTAGCAAAACTACCCCCAGTTAGCTCAATATACCATTTGGCAGCGTTTCCAGTTAGGGTGCGTTGAAACAATCTCAACCTAATCGAATCATCGATCAGGGAGTTAGAAGAACACCATAAATGGAAGGTGGTGATGTGATCAGCCAGATCCTCTCCATTCTTACCTTCAAACTTTGGAATGTTTGAAGGAAGTTTGGTGGGAACCGGAGGCCACCCCAGACTGTACCGGATCAGATCATTCGTCAATTTCGAAAAATCTGGCAAGTTTAACGTTGCTAGAAAAGGTAAACGAGGTGGAGGCTGAGGATTCCATCCTTGATGGGATGAATTCCCTACATTCTGAAAAGAATACCCTGGATTTGATAAGGCACCAGGTTGCCAAAATGAACTCGTAGAAAAATGAGAAGAACCTCCTCCCAACGCAGAGTTACCAAAGACCGGACCAGTTCCCCCCGCTGAAGTATGAAATGAAGAGGAAAGCCCCTGATAGGGGTTCCAGGCATTAGAAAGAGGAGAAAAGGTCTGATAAGCACTCGACGAAGGGAAAGAAGTATTCCCTTGATGACATGCGTAAAACTGATTCCCTGCCCCCACTGTAGTGAATACAGGGTTCCATCCTGTAAAAGTGGTCGAATTCTGACCTCCAGACCAAGGGTTGAAACTCTGGGTCTGAGACGTAAATGGAAAGGACCCTAAAGAAGGATTGGAACTAGGAATGTGCCCAGTTCCAAAGGGGAAACCCTGAAAAGAAGCTGATCCACTAGCCATGGAAGACATGGGTGTAGATCCAGCTGCAGCAGCGGAAAAGGAAAAAGAAGGAATCCCACTAGTGGGCATTCCAAAACAGAAGGGACCAGATTGGGAAGCATGTGCTTGGGTGAAACCAGAGCCAAACACAGCAGTGCTAGAAGCAATCGAAGATATAGCAATAGTGCCCCCTCCTTCAACAGAAGCAGGAGTCTGAATGCCTGCAGCACTCACAGCAGAAGCCGCGTTCCCAGTCATGGCCATCGAAAGGTATGTATAATACGGAGGATCTTCCGGTCTCTCTGACTCAGGTCTAATGTATTCAACAACAAATGGATAATCAGGAGGAAGAGGAGGTGGAAGTGACACTGATGGTTTAGGTACTTCCTCTATTTGAACTTCTTCTTCCTGCGGAAATAAAACTCACGAGGTGAGTGGAACGCTCCTCTCAGAACCAACACCGGAATCAGCTACGAAACCTTCAGACCCTTGTGGAGGATCTCTCTCCACTACGTCAGATGTCACAGGGTGATACTCACCTGCTAAACTACTCCTACGCCTTCTTGAAGAAGGCTCTGAACTCTCGGGAGATAACCCCCGGATTCTCCTCGATCGACGAGGCGCTTGATCAGCCACTTTAACAAATTTTAATTAGACTCAAAAAATATAAAGCTAGGCAAGCTAGGAGCAAAGAGCACTCACTACAAAAAGAAATCCCTGAGATACAATCAAGCAAACAGCCTTCAGGTATTTCCGCTCCGGGTGATTAGGACCGGACACCAAAATACAAGAAAGCGAAATATAGGACCTCTCGAAAGTAGTCTGGGATAATTACGGCCCAGGCCTACTAGCGAAGGTAATAGAAATAGTTACGCCGACCTCCTAACGACAGCCTTTTCTGGCACAAGTACCCAAGCTTCGCAAGGGCACCCCCCAGAAGTACTGCTGAAAGTGATACGACGTCTGCCTCAGGTACCACGGGTATTCCCCCCCGCAGTCACCTATGTGGAACCTAGGAGTGGAAACTATGGGCACCAATCCGTGTCAGAAGCCGGGCGGAACGGTCTTGAGGTCAGATTCAGCTAATCAGAGAGGGGGTATCCCTCTTCTCAACCTTCACTTCCCCTCGCGCTTGACTCTCTAGAGGAGAGCTTTCCCGGACCACCTAACGGAGTTGGATTTCGCTCAATTAATCAACTTCTATGTTTTGTTTGAGCGGCCTTGGAGAGTTAACTCTCCACTCACCTAATCCAAGGCCCTACAACCTAGCTAGTTGGTGTATGACACTTAAAAAACTTTTTAGTTGCTTTTAAATTATAGCGCTTATTTTAATCGGATGTTATGTTAAGTCAAAGGGATACGGAAATGAAACTTGTGGTGTTTTGATGCAGAAAAGAAATTAATAAAAACCAAACTACATGCAAATGTAGTTATTGTCTTTCGATGAAAAGCAACTTCTACACAGGCTCTACGAGACTAAAAATTTTTGTTTTTCTTTTCAGATAACAAACTTCACACTCACAAAAACTATGAAAATGACTAAATGATTAAGTGCACCTGATGCAAATCACTAAGAGCATGCAAATTCTAAGATGCAAAATCTACTAAAGCAGAGAGAAATTTCCCAAAGATCCTTCAGTTTTATCTCTTTTTGGTTGTCCAGAAATCTAGTTCCCTAAATCAGAAACTCTTAATATAAAGACACCAAAAACGCTTGAAACGAGAGGAAGAAACCAATGACAATTCCTTTCCAAAATCAAGTCAAAAACCAAAAGCAAGAATCCTCAACAAAGCTTCAACAGATATAATAAAACGAAAACAAAAATGCAAAACAAAAGAAAATGCCAAAACAAATTTTTTTTGAGCTTTTGAGTTTTATAAAAAGGAAGAGCTCGAAAAGACCAAGAAAAACTATCAAATCCCAAGCCAAACAACTCTGAATTTCAAGCAAAAACTTCAAAAATGCTCTAAACCTTATAGGGCTAGCTAGTAGCAAGATTTATATGAGCAAAAGAAGACAAGAAACTCAAACACTCAGCCTAGAAGAATAGTACAACCTTGCAGCAAACAAAAACTTCAAAGAACCTAGAAAGACTCTTCAAAAATTGCAACAAGAGCTAGTCAACTGAACTGAAGAAAACCAACCAAACAATGGGAAAAAATCGAAGCGCAAAGCAAGACACAAAAGTAGGAAAGAGTAAATGAGCAGAAGCTCTCTGTTATGATGAAGCAGAACAGCCAAGAATCTCCAGGAAGAGATCTTGGTACTCGAACCAGAAATGCCAGCACAAGAAACAAGATTTGCCAAAAAAGCTAGTTTTCAACCAAACAAGAGAGAGAAAAGACCAAAGACCACTTTCTACACAATCTAGAGGATACAAAGACACTGCAGGAACAGGTCTCCACAGGCAGACAGGACTAAAAAGCCAAGAAACCTAAAATTTCAAAATTGACCTAGGTATACGCGACTTGACAGTTTAGAAACAAGCGTGCATACGCGACTGTGCTAAGGGAAACCCGCGTATACGCGACTCCCTTTAACAAAAACTGTGTGTATACGCATCTGTGTGCAGACAAACCCACGTATGCAAAGGTAAATAATGAAAAATAAAAAAATATCAAGCCTGGATAAGAAACCAGGACTTCAGTCTGACTGAGAAAGAGTTAACTGGACTGGAAATAAAAGTTAAAACTGTTGGAAACCTATCAGACAGCTGAAACCACCCAACAGGGGAATCACAAAAATGTGGTCCCCAGCGGAGTCGCCAGTTCTGTTTCAGGGAAAATCACCCTAGAGGTTTGTTGGGTCTAAACCTCCACAGAGCAGGGCATGCTATTCAGAAGGACTCACACACAACCATACTTGAATGCAAAAAACTAGTTAACAACGATAGCAGAACTCACCCGAAGTCCTACGTTCGATGTAGATCCCGCGGGGTCCAAACCCCCAGCAACTCTCCTTCCGCCTTCAACCTGGAAAACAAGAAAGAACGTGCACAGAAACCTAGTTGTACAACATATACTTCTCCTAAACGTTAGTGTAATCCATGTGAAACATTATATAAACCATAATAAATGCTTAAATGATAATCTTTTCACACATATAAATAAACATTAACACATGAGTTCAGGAACAAGATGGTTCTTCATTATTACGAACAGCATGTATAGAAATAAAGAGTGGAGAGATCACCTAAATCCTTCCACGATCTTCGAGCAGACCGTCGTCTAGATTCGTCCCACCCTTGCCTCACTAAGATTCTTCCAAGACTTGTGCACTCGAGATGGCATATAAATGGATGAACATCTCCAGGAAACAAGGGTTTCCTATATAAATCTGGGAAAGTGCAGGAGGCACGGGGAATCAGACTTGAATTGGGATTCCAACAGAGTATAATGTCTATAAAATTTCTCCCTCCCTTAGGCCATACACATGAGGGGCTTTTATACTCCCTCAAAGTAGTTTCAATCAGTTGGAAACAGTTGGCCACGTGCTGGGGTGGTTGAACTACCAGAGTAACCATCAACCTAGCCCGAAAATAGGGAATTTTAATATATTTTTTAATGATTTTAATGGCATACGCGGAAAAGTACATATGGACTCGCGTATACACGCGGAAAAGTCTGGGCATAACCGCGTATGGGAATTTTAACACTGTTTTTTAGTGAATTTTGTTCAATTCTGTAGGAATGGGTGCCCAAAGCCATAAAGACAATCATGAATCACCCGAGGGTGAAAAATGATGCTATAATGTAGCCTTTCCCTATGAAAACCCTCGGGCAGATTTATGTACAATTAAATCCTCTTATGACTTCATATCCCAATGGATTAATGCTTCTCATAGTCTATATATTTAACTGAAACATTCACTCAATTAATCAATCAATCAACCAAACAAAACAAACAGTCCTAAAACTTCATAACTAGCCTAAAACCAGAAAACATAAGCATAAAGATAAATCATTTACAAACACAAACATAGAGAGATCCCTCTCTGAGTCCACGAAGGCTAGGTTCTTGGACTCCAAAGTGGTTTGATGTGGTTCCTTGTAGAGTTTTTCTTGACCATCTTTCAAATCACGGGGAGCCAACATAATGGCGACCATACTGGGGAGCTGAGTTATTAAATAGCTTTATATTACCTCAAGAACTCAGAAAACGCCTTCGAAATTAGATGAATCAAGTGTTAGCCAAGAATGGTATCTGGTTGCTAACGGTGGAAAACAGATAGCCTCAAAAAAATTAAAAATCCTCCACCTGGTGACTCTGCTGGTTTTCAGTAGGCCTGCTGACTCCACTAGTTTTCTATAGACTCCGATGGGAAATTATTAAGAAATATTGATATCATTAAACCTCAAAATGACCTAGTCAAGAATACTTTTTGGATTAAGTATTTATTTCACAGATTGGTTTGTTTTTAAAAAACTGTTATAAACTTTTAACCTCTCTGAATTTTGGGTCTAAGTTCTGGCTTCTAGAAGAATCTGTACCAGATCCCATCCAGACCAAAACCCTCCTGCAATAGTTGACAATCCAAAGCACATCCTAAGGAAATCTCCTAGATCTAAGTCTAACTTATATGAGACTATTCACAAAGCAAGTTCTTTGCGGAAAAACTTAAAAGAATTACGAAATTATCTTACAGCTCACCACAGAACAAAGCTTTTCCATGGCTGAATCACAAATTTGGATAACCAGATAGTTTTAGACCCATCCATTCTACCGGTATAATCTTATGGAAGTACCTTAGCCCCATTCATACACCTATTTTCCACCTTCCTCCATTTAACCCTCTGCCTCCTTTTGTAAACCTAGAAGCTTCATAACCCTCATTTGTTTCCCCAACCACTAGACATGATGATGTTTGGTATCTAATAAGAAAAATGGAGCATTAAGAGTACTGCGCTGTGACGGACCTTTAAGGTCCGTCACCAATGTCGCATATGGTGACGGTCCTTAAAAAAGCATCGTTGTAAGTGTATATAGTGATGGTCCTTTAAGGTCCATCACCAAAGCCATTTTTAATGACACTTTTGGTGAGGGTCTTTAAAGGCCCATCACTAATTCTCTCTTTGGTGACACTTCTAGTGACGAACTTTTAATGACCCTCACCGATGCTATTTTTGTTACTTTTGGTGACGGTCAAAAAATGTTCGTCACCATTGATCATTCCAATGAGTTTTTGATGACGTTATGTTCTTGTTAATATTTTTTTGTCAAAATATAACAATTTAATACCATTATTGTGGAGTCTTTTTTATAATATGTCCAAGGCCATAGTGGTTAGAGTTAGCCAATTTTTTAAGAAGCAATTAGTGTGTATCATTTCCCTCAAGTAATGACTAGTTGAATAGAGTTTTCCTATGGGTCAACACATGATTCATATCTATTAAGTTTATTATCTAGAAAATTCCCTTTAGATAAAGTCCCACTAGTGTGTGTAGGAAATATATTATTTAATATATAATCAAGCTCTGTCAATTCTATTAATGAGAAATACCTAACACTCCTCAACAATACAAGCACACCTTAAATTAATGCTTTGGCACACACTAACATTTCTTATCACCTCACATTTCTTGGAACATATTTGTACCTAGAACATCTTGTGATGACACTAATGCTCAAGCACATGGTGGCATGCGCTAGCAAAGCATAGAACTCTCCTAGCATGTGTTAGCATGCATTTAGTCCCTAGCATGCCCTGGACCACTTGGTTGAATGCATTGACATACATTGGCACTTGGCACACAATGCCACTTGGCATGTATTGGGACCTATTATTAGTGTGGTTAGCATTCCACTTTTGTAAAATATAAAGTCCCAACTTATTAACCCTATTATTGGTTCTTCCTTTTATTTCCTTGAAACTTCTTGACACATATTGACATACCTTGGCACCCTACACATCCTTAGCACCTGGCATGTATTGGCATATATTGGCACTATTTGGCACATATAATTAGCACACCTGGAACTCCCAAGAATACTTTGAGACTTATTAACATGCCTTGATATTCCCTATCATGCCTTACCAATCCTTATCATACCTTGTCACTCCCTCATTGGCATGATAACTAGCACTAATTAACACTAGTCCTTGGCACACATTCCTTGTATTCATTAACTTCCATGAATTTTGACCTATTAGTCCCTTAATGTTTTGTCCTAGTACTCCTTAACACTCCTCAATATGCATTAGCACTCTCTAGCACACCTTAGCACTCTTCAACATGCCCTTCCACTTCATAGCATGCATAACAAAATGTGACACATATTGGCACTTGGCACGTGTTGGCGCTTGGAAAGTCTTAGCATGTATGGAATACGTTGACATGCCTTGGTATAATTTGGCATGGTTTTAATATTAAATTTATTTGAGATCAACTGTTGGAAACTAGATGAGAAGCAACAAAGGAAGACTTGGCACTTATAATGCACTAAGACCTTTCACTTAGCATCTATTGGCACCTAGTGTTGGTGTGCCTAGCATGCCCCTCTTGGAAAAGGTAAATTGATGACTTATTAACCCTATTATGTGTTAATTTCCTTGTAGTTTAACTTGTTTCTCCCTTTTGTTGCCTTGAAAATCCTTGGCATGCATTGACACACCCTTGCACATCTTCGCATTCCTTATCACTTGGCACATCTTAGCATGTTTGACATGCCTTCGGACTATCTGACACATCTTAGCATTCCCTAGCATGCCTTGGAACTCATGTCCTCACAGTTAGCCTCTACACGTTTTCATGACTTGGGAACCCAATCAATTCCTTGGCTACTTCAGTTCATGTGACAATATTGGCTTGCTTCAACTGCAACAACTTGACCAATTGCACCTACTACAAGTAGATTGTGCCAGCTTGTTCACCTAAAAATTTCCTATAACTCATCTTATGCCACTCATGTCCAAGCTCAACTTGTCCCACTTGACTAGTTACCAAGACAAGGATCACATGATCTAGCCTTGGCCATAAAACAACTAAGCAACATAGCTTACATAGGAAATATTTCACATGTATGTTCAATTCATATAAAAAACAGAACATTAACTAAGAGTTTGCAAGAACCACAAGATACACAAGGCACACAAGATATAAGCCGACACAAGTCGAGTGCCCCAAAAATTATACACAACAATGTAAAATATGAAATTATCTAGAATATTTTAAAACATGAGCATGTAGCCAAAGTGTGCCACATCTCATATAAAAAAAATAGCTAAAGTCAAAACAATGTTGTGCCTAGCAAAAAGTGATCTCCCTTTGTCAAAAACTGCTATGTCGAGCCATGTATAACAACCGTAGGTTTGCCTCATGTAAATCATATTATGAACTTCTCCTAACACACTTCATCCTTAGCACACTTGAATTCTCTAACACTCCCTATCACACACTCTTATTCGTTCCTTTCCATGCATTTTGACCTAGTTATCCCTTGATATGCCCCGACACTCCCTAACACTCTTCAACATGCATTGACATTATTTGACATGTGTTAAAATGCATTTTCATTCATAATGTGCATGCCCTGACCCTATCATGCCCTCGTAACTACCATTACTTAATTTGCAACTTGGGAACCCAACCAAGCCCTCGCTTGACTACAAGAGCTTGACCAAGTTACGGTTACTACAACTAGACTATGTTGTTGAATTGTGTAGCTTGGGAGGTACTCCACAAGCCTAGTGATATGGGTTTGTGTGAGTTTGGTCACGAAAGGCTTTGTGGGAAAAGAATCCAAGAAAATGGATTTTGGACCCAATATGGGGTTTAAAATCTAAAAGAAAATTAAAAAGGAAAAATAATATTTCCTAAGGTCTAAGTGGATAAAACCCGTAAATTCTAGAGGGTTCCTAAGAGTTCTAGGAAAAACTATTTAAGGGGGCCTTAGGATGAAGGAAATTACATCAAGTGAGAATGAGCTCATTTGATCAAGGGGGTGAAGAGAGATGTAGTCCTAAAGTAGGTCGACTAAGAGGGTCGAGTAAGGGTTGCTAAAGGGAGGCCATGACCATCCTCCAAGAGCAAGATCATCATGTGAGGGTTCACAAGAATGTTGCATACCTTAATGGTCGGTTTGAGCTAGAAGTAGGATGGCATATTGTTGGTTCTCTTATGGCAGATCGAGCTTAAGAGAGGTTTCTCATGAGAATCTGGGCATGTGATTTCAATGGTGTCTTTGTGTGAAGGCCGCATCAAGTTCTGAAATGTTGAAATTTGCAACAAGAAACATTGAAATTGGAAACCAAAAAGGACAAAAAAAAAATGCACCCACATTGGTGAGGAATTTTGATGCACCAGGAGTGAAGAATGTGGGGCGTCTTATTTATTTTTCCCTTAAATAAATTGGACAATAAATTTTAATTTCATCTCATAACAACTTGTGTCAGTTAACTAAGTCATGATGATTGATTTGGCTCAAGAAATTCGAGTTGAGGGTCTAAGATGAGGCATGTAGAGGTATTAATCTAATATTTTTGGAGTCCAGTTGCAGTTAATGCATTTGTGGGGTGTAAGTGTGAATTAGTTAATTCATTTAAATGAGTTAAAATCAGTTTAAATAGTTATAACTAAGTGATGAGCTAGTGAGAGGTGAACCAGTGAATTCAATTAGGTTAATTCACAATGAGTGATCAATAAGATAAATGATAATTCACTATTAATAGTTGCATGCATGTCAATTGCGAGGAAGACCCAGTTGAGACAAAGGTTAAAGGGAACACAACTATCAGTTGTATTTATACAAAATTTCTCACGTGCAATTATAAAGTCATTGGGATGCCATGATGGATTGCGCAATCAAGGAAGACTAATTTTCCTAATTAACAGGGAGCTAATTCCCTAGGAATTTCATCAGTAAGGAAGGCTGAAGGAAGGTCGAAGAAAGGCTGAGAATTGGCTAAGTACTAGACCGAGTTTGCCTAGATCAGTGAGAGACAATTGGCAGAGTGTTGGAGAATCTCATGAGAGATTAAGCATTGTATTGTTTCATGATTCATTGACTTAATACACAATAGAGATAGAGTGGTTTTGAGCAGTTTCTTTCCCCAAATACATCTTGTGTTGTGTAATTGATAATTTATTTGTCTTACTTATATGTGATTATGCGACCGTGTTTTGTTTCCAAAAATTGTAGGAAGGATTCAATATCTTGTTTTTGTACATTACAAGATCAGATTGAATCTCGTTGGTTAGATTTTATACATGGTACTAGAGCAGGAATTTTTTGGGCAGCGAATTTGCAGAGAACATCTGAAGGTTTTGGTGTAATTTAAAAAAAAAAAAATAGCATATTTGGATTCCTTGCGAAAAACTACCCAAATGGAAAATAAATTTGGAGCTCGGATGAGGGAGATAACGTCAATTTAAAATCAACTCTTTTTTAGAAACTTTTGTAATGGAAAGACAATTACAATGTGCATAAGTCAAGAACCTATATGCACTTGAGGTAACATATGCATGCAAAGCTTTGAGGAGCAAAGTAGAGGTTAGAGACTTGTCTGTTGAGAGGGAGTACAAATTAACTCTCAACATGCAGCCTTAGAAGCATTCTCAGAAGGTTGTGGAGCAACCACAATTGGAGAAGCAGAGAGGAGACCGAGTGGAAGCGTCCACTCAAGCAGAGACCTCCATGAGGGGGAAATTTCGATCTAGACGGGCAGAGGGAGCACATGCAACCATACCTCTAGGTGAAATATGGGGTGATGTGTAGACATAATCCCAAGATAAGAAATTTGGGTAGGGTCCATTGAGATGGTGTGTCTCATGGATCGAACTTAGCTACAAGGAGTCAACAGTACAACAGTAGTAGGAAGGATCAGCTAGATTGATGCAGTCAAATGTCAGGAAGACATAAATCAGAGTGATAGATGTCAGATACTGGAGCGCAAATCAGAGTTGGCAACAATGCAAAGGGCACGGATGCAGATGTCAGCAACAGCGCATAGAGTCCAGTAGATAGGTGCAATAGCTAGCAGTAGTCAAAAGACTCTGATGACAAATGCATTATATTGATTCAGTTGTCCGGAGGCTATTCAGTTTCAAGATTTGCAAGTGCAAACAACACTAGATAAGTGTTGCATGCAGAATTTCAAAGGTACCAGATCATGATAGATTGAATTCCTTTCTTGTTGAGAGGGGGTGTTGAAATTTGCAACAAGAAATAGTGAAATTGGAAACCATAAAGGACAAAAAAAAATGCACCTACACTGGTGAGAAATTTTGATGAATGTGAGGCGTCTAATTTGTTTTTCCCTTAAATAAATTGTAATTTCATCTCATAACAACTTGGGTCAGTTAACTAAGTCATGATGACTGAGTTAGCTTAAAAAAATGGAGTTGAGGAGATCAAGGTGGATATTGGTGGTCACCTGCCCATTCAACTTGGGCCCTCTCCATTGTCTCTTTCAATTTTTCAGTTTCCTTAATTATAGCATAGTTTACTATTTTTGTCATTTTTTTTGGGTCTTCAACTTCCGGAGTAGTTTTGAGGCCCCAAACGACATTTTTTAGGCATGAAATGTTTGGTGATTTCATATAAATCATATTAGTAATTATAGTCCTCAGAGAGATCTTTCTAACGAGGTATCATGTGCGTCAAATAGAGATCATATGACCAAGTTACGACCCCGGGAAATTACCTGCCCAACTACCCCAATGGGGCCCATAAACTGTTGGTGTTACATCTCCTCGGGTTAGGGTTTTCTCTTATTTTTCAATAATAAAAAGGGCCTCGAGCCTTATTGTAACACAGTTCATAGGCATGTAGCCGCCACATCTCTTCTCAGAGATAAGCTACCATCGCCTGAGCTAGTTTGTTTTCCATTCTGTACGTAAGCATTTTTCAATATTTGGTATTAATGAAATGAAGTGTTATTCCTACTGCATCTCTGTGTTTATGTTTATTTCGGTATTTCATTGAAAACTTGCATATTTCTGAATCATGAGGGTCTAAGATTAGGCATGTAGAGGGATTCTAATATTTTGGGGGTCTAGTTGTAGTTGATGCATTAGTGGGGTGTAGGTGTGAATTAGTTAACTCAACTAATTGAGTTAAAATCAGATTAACCAGTTCTATCTAAGTGATGATCTAGTGAGAGGTCCACTGAATTAAGTTAGATTTAATTCACAATGAGTGATCAATCAGATAATTGATAATTATCTATTAATAGTTGCATGCATGTCAGTTCTGAGGAAGACCCATTTGAGACAGAGATTAAAGGGAAAATAACTATTAGTTGTATTTATACAAAATTTCCCATGTGAAATTATAAAGTCATTGGGATGCCATGATGGATTGCGCAATCAAGGAAGGCTGAGTTTCCTAATTAATAGGGAGCTAATTCCGTAGGAATTGCGTGAGCAAGGCAGGCTGAAGGAAGGTTGATAATTGGCTAAGTACTAGACCAATTTTGCCTAGATTAGTAGGATACAATTGGCAGAGTGCTGGAGAATCTCATGAGAGATTAAGAATTTTATTGTTTCATGATTCCTTGACTTAATACACAATAGAGATAGAGGGTTTTTGAGCAGTTACTTTCCCCAGATACATCTTGTGTTGTGCAATTGATGATTTCTTTCTCTTACTTATATGTGATTGTGCGATCGTGTTTTGTTTCCGTAATTTGTAAGAAGGATTCAATATCTTGTTTTAGTACATTACAAGATCAGATTGAATCCCGTTGGTTAGATTTTCTACATGAAATAGAAGAGAGGGTTGATACGATATTTTCTTGTGGTGGTTAGTAGACCTCTAGGTCTGTGATAAAGGCCAACATAAATGGAGGAGCGCTTGCACTATAATTTAGATTCATAACATAAGTAGATGCAGACGTAATATTGATTGAGGTAACCCTAGTTTGAGGGTCGAAATTAAGATCTGAAGTTCATGTCAAGATTCAGTCAAAGAAATGCCCAGAATCTATGGATCCATATGAGCTAGGTTGAGTCTCTTATGGAGGCAAGAGTCGTGGTTTTTTCTATGGGTGGATAGGGTTTGTTCTACAAAAATTAGGATTACATAAGTATAGAGCCCTAGTTAGGACAATTTTGCTATCATGTTTAGTTCATAAGGTATGCCCTTAAGACTGTGAAAATTTTGCGTAGAAGAAGAGCGGTTGTGACCCTTAGAGTGAGGTTTATTTTTGCAATATAGACAGTAGATCTAGAAGATGGTTTGAAGATTCCATATGTGTGGAGATAGAAGATCCAAAGGAGGGTGGAACCTGAGTAGAAGATTGAGCATGCAGAAGAAATGTGCCATATGAAGAATGGATTGACATGCACAGGAGTTGATTGTGGTGGACTATCCATAGAGTTTTAGACAGATATCTGAAGGAACCTATAAAAAATTAGTCAATGAACTGTTAGTGGATGATTTGTGACCCTAGTTCAGTCATCTATAGATTGTTAGAAGTATGATAAGAGGAGTAGTTTAGATTTGTTCATATATTGGACAAAAAATATCAAATTGTCGATACACAAGAATAATGATTTTTAGAGGACTCAAACCAACATTAGGTGGAAGATTTGAAGAGTCCTAGATGAACATAATATTGTGAGCCCTAGATCAGTAAAAATAATTGACTGTGGTTGGGCAGATTGATGGTAGTCCAAGTATAGTTGGAGGGTTGTTAAGTGACTGTCAAAGAAGAGCCCTAACTCTTGTATTTGTGAAGGACAACAAGATTGGTAGAAAGGCAGGTGTATAGGGCCTCAGGATGTGCAGACTTTGAAGGAATAAATTAGCAGTCAAGTGGGCCAACCAAATAGCCCTAGTTCACTATATTGTAGAGGATTAATTCAGTGAGAAGAAGGGCAACCTCCATAGCCATAGACTTCTCATCTTGGAGCCATAGTATGGAAAAAGTGGGCATATCAAAGAGTTGTTCACAAATGGAGTTGTGAATAACTTGTTACAACTCAAACTAGTAGTGGTCCTAAAAGGGGTTCCTAAGAGGGAAACTTCTAGGACAAGGGAAACGGTGGAGGCTTATCCCATTATCACCACATTTAAGGCTCCTTGCTCTTCACAGAATTTCACTGATGGGAGGAGTTCCAATAGTTTAGGAAGTCACTTGTAGAGTATAGGTTAATGAATAGGCAGGAAGTGACCCTAGAAACCCTTTCCCTAAGATAGAATAAAGAGTGGGACATGCTTGCCTTTTAAGCAAGGGACTTGATATTCTAGGGAGAGAGGAGGTGGATTGAAGGGTTGAGGGAGAATAATAAGACTTATGAAGGAGGTTATCAATCCCTAAAATCCTTTGGGAACGTGGATTCCCAAATGGTCCTTGATGAAAGGCATTTGACAGCAAATGGGACCATAGGGGGCCAAGTTCTCCCTTGTGTTTCCATGGCACTCCCTAGCATGCATTGACACACCCTAGCACTTGGCACATCCTAGCATGTCGCCTTAGCACTCTAGAATTCCTTGGCACTACCTAGCATACCTTTAAACTCCCTCCTTAGCACACCTATAACTCGTTGATACTCCCTGTCACACACTATTATTCATTCATTTCCATGCATTTGAGACTAGTGCTTCCTTGTTTTTCCTTGGCACTCCCAAACACTCCGGGCTGGCATGCATTGGCACACCCTGACACTTGGCACATCTTGGCATGTTTCCTTGGCCTCTATCATGCCTTAAAATTTCCTAGCATATCTTGATGTCACTCCCTCCTTAGCACACCCGAAACTCACTAACACTTCCTGTCACAAACACTTATTCATTCATTTTTAAATATAGTTTTATCTCGTCTGTTATGATGAACTGTCTAGTGGTATATCCATGATAATTTATGAATCAACCCAAAACTTAGTTACACAACATCATGGAATATTATTATAAAAGATTTCCCATGCATTATAATCAGAAATATCTGGTGGGATTGGAACAACAACACATTTTGTTCACAAGAAATATCCATGATAGTTTATGAATCACCCCAACATCTATCCTTTATGCAAGCCATATGATGATATTTATTCACACCTATTTATCTCTTGTCCCAATGTAGTGCAGATCATCACCACCACCCTTTCAAAATTGAACATGATAGGCTCGTGGTCCTCTCTAAGCTTGGAAGAAAATTTCAAAACCTAGTTACTCAACATCATGGAAGATTATTATAAAGGTTTCCCATGCATTCTAAAAAAAAATATCTGGTGGGAATGGAACAATAACACATTTTTTTCATGAGAAATGTCCATGATAGTTTACGAATAACCCCAACATATATCCTTTATGCAAGTCATATGATGATATTTCTTCACACTTACTTATATCTTGTCCCAACACAATGTAGGTCATCACCACCACCCTTGCAAAATTGAACATGATAAGCTTGTGGTCCTATCTAAGCTTGGAAGAAAATTTCAAAACTTAGTTATACAACATAATGGAAGATTATTAAAAAGGTTCCCCATGCATTCTAATCAACAATATCTACTTGGATTGGAATGGAAACACATTTTTTTCACGAGAAATATCCATGATAGTTTACAAATCACCCCAACATCTATCCTTTATGCAAGTCATATGATGATATTTCTTCACACTTATTTATCTCTTGTCCCAACACAGTGCAGGTAATCACCACCACCCTTGAAAAATTGAACATGATAGGCTCGTGGTCCTATCTAAGCTTGGAAAAAAATTTCAAAACATAGTTACACAAAATCATGGAAGATTATTAAAAAGGTTTCCCATGCATTCTAATCAACAATATCTGGTGAGATTAGATCCATTTAAATTAATATGGAGAAAAGGGTGCCAACATGCACTTTCAAGTCATGGGCCCTGGTGCTACATGGCAATGGTTGGTTGGTCCACACATAACTAGTGGGGTTGCCTTAGTATCTCCATTGCCTCAACTTGCTTCTATGTGCATCACTGATTTAAGGGAATCAAACACACCTTTATTTGTGGATGATTTTGTCACCCCCCTAGAGACAGTCTAGAGTTGCCATAGACCAGTGCCTAGGACATCTTAATATAGTAAGGAGCTCTTCGTATAGCTTGGGTTGTCAATCCAAAAGCTCACTTACTATCTCTTGTAAAACAAGGAAATAAGTTTTGAATGGGACCAAAATCTCTCAGAAGCTGACACAAAGATAAGAATAATGTAGGAACATCATGTAAAACTCCAATACAAAGGCATCAGACAGTTAAGAGACAGCTTACTGTAAAGAGGGCCAGTTCAAATAATATATCACAGAAATCAAATATCAGGAAGTGAGTGCAGTGAGGAAACATAAAGAAGATATTAGTTAACATGAGACTGATACCCATATACACAACAGAACCACATAAGGGCATACCAATTTATGAATCCTTATATGACAATGGCGTTTTAAAAGCACCCTCCTCATGCAACTAATATAGCAGAAAATATGAAAGAGATGAACATGGAATAGTATATCATGACTAGGCCTATTTAAAGCACTTGACTAATTCCAGAAAGGGCATCAACGAGGATGAATCCTTACTGCAAACTAGTGAGCCACTCGCATTCTAGAACATGATACAAGAAGATAAATAGCATGAAATGAGAGATTGTATTAACACATGAGAGAAATTACATACTGTGAGATACCAAAGACCAGAATCCTCATTACAGTTATAACTCCTCCTCACTGAGACCCTACGGGCTCTGAACCTTCATACCGAAATGTTACAAAATGTGTACAAAAGCCTTTTCACTGCACAATTTTCTGATAGAAATCTGGAACCCCTACAATGTCTTTCTTTTCAGCTTTTATAGAGGGGATGGAGAATTCTAGAGAAGGAGGTAGATGGGAAACATTTAATGACTTATTTTGAATCAGATGGCGGAAAACATTCGCACCCACACCATGAATGACTGAACATAAATGACTGTACTTTACAACTTATTTTCGGAAATGAATGCTGGGAATGAAAATCTGCTTTCAAACAAGACATAAATAATAAAATATGTAGATATTCGGCTCTTTGCTGGAGGAGGAAGATCTGCGGCATTTAAACCTTGAGGTGCCTGCTTCTGTACGTGGTACTTTCAATCTACAGGTTTTGAATTTAAATTTGAAACCTTTTTCCGGCCGGACACTGAATTCATAGCTCCTTCATTAATAATCTGCTGCTGCATTAATGCTTTCATCCGCCCAAATGTGCCTTTTCGATTCTCTGGAGAGTTCTATAGATCGAAATATCTTTCTTCGATGGGGGTCACATCATAGTGGCTCCCGGATCCTTTTCGCCAACTTCATTCCCACAACAAGTTCCTGCAAAAACAAAAGCCTGTTGAATAAAACTAATCACAGAGACAGTGGACGTAGTGAGGTCAAGGGAAGCGATGGCATAGGTTTGAGAGGATGATGGAATGACGCGGGGCGGAGACTTCAAACAAAAATGCTGAGATGTGACACATAACCAAAATATGTGAGCAATGGAGGAGAAGTGGATGACATATAAGCAAATGATGAAAAATGGCAGAAGAACGCTGGTGGTACGAAGATTTTGAAAATTAACTTTTGAGGAAGTTACAAAGGAAAGACATAACAAAACAACGGAGCAAAGGCTTTGGAGGTGGGACCCGGAGTGCATATCGCAAAATCGTAAAAGGAGAAAATGCGATGAAGGGAATGATGGAATAAAAAGGTTCTGCGCTCTGCGCTATGCGATGGGCGTGACCGGTCGAGCGCGAATCGCAAAAACGAAGAGTGCGATGACGGAGGATAGCGCGAACGGGAAAATGCGCTTTTGCGATGGGGAGGATCTGCGATGGGTCAAATGGGCCTAACCAATGAAAATGTGATCTGTGATAAGCGCCTTTAGGTGCAGCTTTCGATCACATGGATGAAAGGAGTCGCGGAGCTTGTGGAGAAAGGGGCCGGGTCTTATATGATTTTCAAAAGTGGATTTTTGGCCTTTTTCAAAGTATTTCCAGCTTGGGGAAGGGCAACGATAGAAAGGAAAAAGGGGACTTTGGCCGAAATGTGAATGGAGGGGCTGATTTGTACAACATCGGCTCCAACTGGGGACGGCATGTTTGTCCTCAGACATGCCGAGAACACGCAGACCTCGGAACCTCGTGTATGTGGATTTCATTCTGCGATCCCTTTGCTTTTCCTCAAAACTCATTAGCACCCATTCCTTATTAAAAGAATGATAAAACAAAAGAAAACTAATGTACAATATAATACACCAGGCTGTCTTCGCCTCCTGGGTCCCATAATTTGCTTTGCTGGCATCCATTGGTTACATTATTCTTCAGTTGTACCCCTCCATGTTTCCATATTTTATTCTGCAATTTGCCTCCAGCTATGCTTTCACATTCTGTTCTTGTTTTTCCATTGCCAAATTTTCTTTGCTTTCTTGCTGTCATCTGCTTTTTCCGAGGCATCTTCGTCATTAGTCTTCTGATGCTGTCAATTCCTATGCCCAGCCTTTCTTTTATCTGGAACTGACTTTGCTCACTGCTGTCTTCATCCTGGGCAACTTTGATTTTTGCACTTTCCACTGCATCTTCAATATGGCTCTCGGAAGCCTGATCACCTTCTTCTTGTATTTTGAAAGGCAGTGGGATCTCTTTTTTTTGTTCCACAATAGCAGCTTTGAAAATTTTTCTCTCTGCTGGCAACATACTGCTAGAAAAGACCCTTGATCCTTCTTCAAATGTTTGCAAAAAATGAGCATAAGGATCATGAAAAGATACCTGGTCGTGTATATTAGGCAGGTAGGCTTCAACCAGGATTTCTTTTCCTTCCACTGGATTAAGAACAAGACTCTCTTGAGAAAGAGAATCTCCCTCATTTTCTTCATTTTCTGAACTGGAGGACTCATCATATATGGCAGTTGAGTCCTCATAGGGCTCGGATATGCTCTGCTCTGACGTGTTGAGCTCCGTGAAAATATCTAAGTATTCTTGAGCAGGGGCTTGTACCTTTGCTTCCTATTTTTCAAGAGTAGGCTCATTATTTTCATCTTGCTCAAGGACTTCTTATTTTCTCTCCTCCTCTTCTTATGAAAGGAAAGACTGCTGATCGCCAATCACATGACACTCATCACTGATGCTTTCATAACTTTCTCCATTAGTGTCATAGATAGGCCGGATGGGTTCACTACTTCTCTGGAGACAATCATCATCAAATAAATCATAATTAGGAAAGTCACAATCATAAGCAATGTCACCAATCAAACTTGTCGGTTTCTCGACAGGTCTTTCTTCGTCTTGATTCTCAGAGGAGCTTTCTGGATCCGAATTATCAAACTCAATGGACGAGTGAGCAAGGGAATCTGTTTTGTAAAAGACTTCTTAGGTGAACTGCTGATTTAATTTCTGATCAACCTCATCTTCTGTCAAAGGGGATGATTGCTTTGTGTTCCTTTGTGCAGAAGGCAGCAGCTCTCCTTTTCTTGTACTAGCTGATTGGGAGGCGGGATGTTCTCTTGAGCCTCTTCTTTTACATTGGATTCTGCCTCTTCTATGTGGTCTCTTGCTTCTTCAAGGCAGTGTTTCCTATTAACTTTTGCTATTAGGTCGTGATATTCTCTGACCAGCATAATACAAGATATAGGCAAGAATTCAGGCAATTCCTGATTGCTTTCCTCTTCATCTTCCATGGGCTTTAAAACATCATACATGCCTTGCTCATTATCCACGTCTTGATTTTGCTCTTGTTCTGGAAGAGGCATGGGTCGTTCTAAATAATTATCATCCTCATTCACATTAGCGCTATACCTCTCCTGCACTTTACCAAACCTTTTTATTAATTCATTTAATTGATGATACAAAGCCGCTAGCTTTGTATCCCTATCCATGCTTGGATCCATGCTTCTGCAAAGATGATCACTAGATCTTCTCAACCAGTTCAGAGTCTTCTGCCAGTGGGGTCTTTTAATTATTCAGGAACTTTGGAGTCGCCAGGTGGATGGTTTAAGATCTTTACTGTCCACCACAGTGATTTGCCAAATCAAAGCTATTGTTTCTTCCCCAGCAGAATCGGGACTGCAAATAGATTTATCAAATAAACAATAGTGGAGTCGGGATTTTCTACTGAGATTTCTTGAGAAGAAGAAGGCGGATAATCTTCAATGGAATATTAAGGGTTTTCAGCATGAGCTGACTTCCTCTCCTTCCAAACTCTTTTATGAATGATCTTCTCTGGGTCAGACACGTAAGGTGTTTTCGACTGAGATGTATCTGACCTCAAATGTGGCTTTCGAGAAGCCAGGACTACCAATAAAATTTATCAGATAAAGAACAGTGGAGTCGCCAAGGTGAGAGATATGCAACTCTTCAAATCTCTGTGCTCACCTGATTAGAGAGTGAAAACAATTTGTCGAGACCCAGGGAAACTGATATTCTTGAATTCGTTCCCCGGCAACGGCGCCAGAAAGATGTTGTGGATGATTTTGTCACCCTCCTAGAGACAGTCTAGAGTTTCCATAGACCAGTGCCTAGGACATCTTAATATAGCAAGGAGCTCATTATATAGCTTGGGTTGTCAGTCCAAAAGCTCTCTTACTATCTCTTGTAAAACAAGGAAATAAGTTTTGAATGGGACCAATCTCTCTCAGAAGCTGATACAAAGATAAGAATAATGTAGGGACATCATGTAAAACTCCAATACAAAGGTATCAGACAGTTAAGAGACAACTTACCGTAAAGAGGGCCAGTTCAAATAATATATCACAGAAATCAAATATCAGGAAGTGAGTGCAATGAAGGAACGTAAAGAGGATATTAGCTAACATGAGACTGATACCCAGATACACAACAGAACCACATAAGGGCATACCAATTTATGAATCCTTATATGACAATGGCGTTTTAAAAGCACCCTCCTCATGCAACTAATATAGCAGAAAATATGGATGAGATGAACATGGAACAGTATATCATGACTAGGCCTATTTAAAGCACTTGACTAATTCCAGAAAGGGCACCAACAAGGATGAATCCTTACTGCAAACTAGTGAGCCACTCGCATTCTAGAACATGATACAAGAAGATAAATAGCATGAAATGAAATATTGTATTAACACATAAGAGAAATTACATACTGTGAGATACCAAAGACCAGAATCCTCATTACAGTTATAACTCCTCCTCACTGAGACCCTACGGGCTCTGAACCTTCATACCGAAATGTTACAAAATGTGTACAAAAGCCTTTTCACTGCACAATTTTCTGATAGAAATCTGGAACCCCTACAATGTCTTTCTTTTCAGCTTTTATAGAGGGGATGGAGAATTCTAGAGAAGGAGGTAGATGGGAAACATTTAATGACTTATTTTGAAACAGATGGCGGAAAACATTCGCGCCCATGCTATGAATGACTAAATATAAATGATTGTACTTTTACAATTTATTTCTGGAAATGAAAGCTGGAAATGAAAATCTGCTTATATACAAGACATAAATAATAAAATATGTAAACATTCAGCTCTTTTCTGGAGGAGGAAGATCTACGGCAATAAAACCTTGAGGCGCCTGCTTCTGTACATGGTACTTTCGATCTACAGGTTCTGAATTTAAATTTGAAATATTTTTCATGCCGGACACTGAATTCATTGCCCCTTTATTAATAATCTGCTGCTGCATTAATGCTTTCATCCGCTCAAACGTGCCCTTTTGATTCTCTGGAGAGTTCTATAGACTGAAATATCTTTCTCCGATGGGGGTCACATCATAATGGCTCCTGGATCCTTTCCGCCAACTTCATTCCCATAGCAATTTCCTGCAAAAACAAAAGCCTATTGAATAAAACTAATCACAGAGACAGTGGACATAGTGAGGTTAACAGAAATGATGGTACAGGTTTGAGAGGATGATGGAATGACGCGGGGCGGAGACTTCAAACAAAAACACTGAGATGCGGCACATAACCAAAATATGTGAACAATGGAGGAAAGGTGGATGACACGTAGGCAAATGACGAAAAATGGTGGAAGAACGCTGGTGGTATGAGGACTTTGAAGATTAACTTTTGGGGAAGTTACAAAGGAAAGATATAACAAAACAATGGAGCAAAGGCTTTGGAGGTGGGACCCAGAGCGCATATCGCAAAATCGCAGGAGGAGAAAATGCGATGGGGGGAATGATGGAATAACAAAATTCTGCGCTCTGCGCTATGCGATGGGCATGATCGGTCGAGCGCGGATCGAAAAAATGAAAAGTGCGATGACGGAGGATAGCGCGAACGGGAAACTGCGCTTTTGCGATGAGGCGGATCTGCGATAGGTCAAATGGGCCTAACCAATGAAAATTCGATCTGCGATAAGCGCCTTTAGGTGCAGCGTTCGATTACATGGATGAAAGGAGGCGCGGAGCTAGTGGTGAGAGGGGCTAGGCCTTATATGATTTTCAAAAGTGGATTTTTGGCCTTTTTCAAAGTATTTCCAGCTTAGGGAAGGGCAACGATAGAGAGGAAAAAGGGGACTTTGGCCGAAATGTGAATGGAGGGGCTGATTTGTACAACACACACAATCCTACACTTGTCTAACACCACCTTACCCATAACATGCACTTTGTTCCCATGTCCATTTTTTGCTCGAGACATGAGATCC
The DNA here is from genome assembly GCA_034641835.2 of Pinus albicaulis. Classification (NCBI taxonomy): domain Eukaryota; kingdom Viridiplantae; phylum Streptophyta; class Pinopsida; order Pinales; family Pinaceae; genus Pinus; species Pinus albicaulis. The sequence continues at coordinate 692,869,568 of CM076575.1, forward strand.
CCTCTTACCAGGGGATTAGTATTTCATTTTTCTTAGGACTTGAATGTGTTGGACATTGGATAAACCAACACTCCTCGTGTGTTTCGCGACATGGAATAATTTCCTCTCATGGATCCTTATCTCTGGTGATGTGATCGCTGACTAATACATGCAGGTTTTGTTTTAACGACAACTATGTTTCCCAACAAGTGGTATCAAAGCATAGGTCATGAGTTTGATACACAACCGACTCATGTTGGGGGGGATATTTTTGGGCATTGGATAAACCAATGCTCCCCGTGTGTTTCACAACATGGAATAACTGCCTCTCGTGGATCCTTATCTCTAGCGATGTGATTGTTGACTAACACCTGCGGGTTTTGGTTTAACGACAATCATGATTCCCAATAGGATGATACCCATTTTTTCTTATTCAACCAACATAGGTTCATCAAGAATGTGGGACTTTAATTGGTTTCCTTTTTCTCATTAATTTCCTTTCCTTTGTGGCCCTTCCACTTTTCTAGGGAAACCAAGAATGCCTTCTTTGTTGATGTGGAGTTCCTTTCCTCAATGCAGTGGAATGAGCCCTCAAAACCCTTTTTGTTGAGAAGATGACCACCAAGTATATGCCCCTTTTCCAGAGATTCATATATTTAAACACATGATATATTTTACTTTTACTCCTGTGTGCTCAAATATTGCATTTCCCCCACTCTATGATTGATTCATCCATTTTATGCATTTACTTGTTGAATGCTCACTAGAATTTCCTCTTACTTTGATCTTGAATCCATGGCCTTTCTTTTTGTTTGATTATGATGAATTTTAGGGTCCTTCATTTAGCCTTTTAACCCTCCTTTGTGGCCTTCTTTGAGCCAAACAAAGTATCATGGGAGCTCCAATCAATGGCATACTTAACCACTTCTCCTTTGACAAACATGCAAGTTCAACAATGATGGAGCTCATAAATTTTAATTAGACTACCTAACCTGCTTGTTCATGTTGCATTATATCTCACATTTCTCTTCAATTTGTCGACCACAAGCCATGTACTCATTGTTAAGCAATAGCCATGAGCAATGAAATTTTTTCTCAGTGGGATAATTAATTTCTACCTCTCATGGTCATCTTTTGCTTAGTGCTTGTCTTGATCCCCTTGCTTGGGAACCTAATAATTTGTACTCAATAACCTATGATTCCTCACCCACTAAGCACACACTTTGGGTACTTGGTGAGTAAGGGCACTAAACACATAACCTTTGTCCCATGCCTTATACTTACCACTTTCCTCTATTACTCTTCCAACACTTTTTTGGGGCTCACACCTTTGTCTATGATTTACTTGAACCTAGGGGATTTCACCATAAATATGGGGGCAAAGAACTCATTCATTTTTCTTTGTCATTAAGGATTTTAACATCACAAGAATTTGATACCACTCTAGGGTCCATTGTTAAAGGTAATTGGACATTCCTTCTTTTTTATGTTGTTAATGGGGAAAAGACCAATGGACAATGAATTTTGTTGAAATTGGGGCTTTAAAATGTAGGAGACAAATTCAAGCACTAACACATCATCCTATTCAATAAATGGACCAACAATGCTTATTTCATCTCTACATTAATGTGCAATATATTGTATGTAAAGGAGTATCTCAACCACATCTTTCATCCTATTGTGCAATTCATTGGAGAATGACAAGATAATTATAGTTAAGTACAATATCACTAAGAAAAGAAAGGTGCATTATCAAGCAAATGGAATTAAAGAGAAGAAATTTTCCCAAATGTAGACATAGTGAGAAAACTGGCTTTACTTGGTGAATGTGCTCAATGACAAGATGAAGCATTGTGCTTAGTGAAGATTAAGGCAAAGGCCTACACTTAGCATCGAGCATAAGAACTAGCGAAGAGTGTAGGGACAAGCAAAGCAACAAGTAAAGGACTTCGCACTCTATAAAGGAAATGGCCTGTTGACTATAGGTCGAGTTTCTTGATGTCTCTATGTTGGACCTTAAAGAAGACATATGAGGTGTTCAGTTGGAGTTCCCCAAGCTTAGTTTACGAATCTCGAACAAATGAATAACCTAACCACCACATAGAGGAGAATGGATTTCCATGCAAGGGGAACAATAAACACGTTGTATTTGATAGTACTCTCACATAAGGAAATATAAGTTAAGACATTCAATTTATTCATTCATCACAGGTTAGAATAACCTAGTCCACTCACACTTCAAAAGAAAATAATAAGCTTATAGTTACACATATCAGCCACGATAGTGAAAAAGTAATAAAAAAAAATTATAGATAAAAGATGAATTAAACCATTACTAATCATATCATAGCATAATGACATGTTAAATGTCCACACCATTATTTTTTCTTCATTTCTAACAACATTAAAAACCATAGTAAGATGAAATTGCATTTTTTTAAGGACGTCACTTGTATTTCTCCATTTCTAACAACATTAAAAACCATAGTAAGATGACATTACATCTTTTTAGGAAGTCACTTGTATTTCTCTTCATTTCTAACAACACTAGAAACTATAGTAAGATCACATTACACCAAATTTGTGAGTCCATAACCAAAAATTCCCATGTACAACCACAAATTTATTCAACCTGCAATTCCAAATTCCTACACACCACTACTAATTTCAAGGAGAGTTGAAATTTGAATGAGTTCAATTTCACTTCTAAGTGAACCTACTCACAATGACCATCTAACCATGTGCTATCTCTTGCTATCTCTTCCTACAATTTGTTGTACCTTAATAATCACTCTACGAACTTTCAATCAAGTTTGTTTAGTCAAATTTTTAGTCAAATTTGTTTAATCAATTTCGGGAAGGAATTCGGAGGGAAAACACAATCCGGAAAACCAGGCATCCAGCACAACATATCTCATTGTGCAGATGAGCATCATGGAAATTCTCTGATCATTGTGAAGATGAGCATAATCGACATTCTCACGCGCTTGATATATAATTGCGCAGATGAGCATCATGGACATTCTCTGATCTGATCATTGTGCAGATGAGCATAGTCGACATTCTCACGCGGGTGGACACCATCTACAAGAATAATGAACCGGCGGGATGGATTTGAGAAGAAACAAAACTAGCTGGTCAAAGAACCGAGAGTTGATCGAACCCATGAGGCGAGAACCTGATACGTTCAGGACCAATCGTAGCCAGTTATTCATGGGCATTGCGTATCATTTATAGGCAACTATTCGCTAGGATATTACATGTTAATGTTGATGCTTTAGTCATAGTTGTTCGCATGATTCTAGCACAAGTAGGGGAAGGTTACATTGATAGATAGATTCAAAAAACCTTATAATTTTCATTTTTCCTCTCCTGTTGGTTCATCCATTACGGTGATAAAGACTGATTTGGTTCCAGCCAGGTAGCCAGTATGAAAAGTATGACATTGACGAACAAAGGGAGAATCGGATCTCCGGCAGCGATGCCTTCGTGAGGCTTTATACCATTGTCAAGTCTGACACTGACACTGCTAAGAAGGTTAGTAAACCCTCCATTTCTCCTGGCTCGGTCTTTAAAATGCCCGGAAAAACTGCTAATTTTTTGGGATGTTTTGGTACTAGAAAGTCAATGATGTCACGAAGTAGAAGAACAGGGCAGTGGTCATGACCCTAAATGTTGAAATTCGACGCACTTAAGGCCAGATTGCATGAAGAGATTCCCAAGTTGCAGAAATTGGCTCAGAAAAAGGTCAGGATTAGCTATCCTCAATTTTATGCAAGTGATTTTCAGGGCTTTCTCATGGTTTCGTAGATTTTCTTTTCAATTACTCGATTTTTTTGATGATTCAGCAGCCTTTTCATTGTTGAATGTTGTAGTTACAGGCTGCTCAGTTTCGAGGCATTTTGGGACTTAGGATAAATGTGGTATTCCTTTATTTGAATTCCATTTTTTGTATGACCAGTGTTTTTCCAATCGGCAAGAGTCTTCAGCATGAACCTCGAATCTAGCTAGTTAGAAGCTAGACTAAATGGAGTTTTAATAGATCGTAATGATACACATTGTTTTGATTACAATATAGGAAATTTATTAGATCAAATGTGATAGAAATCAGTTGAAATTTTTCCCACAATTTCTAACACTTGTTTAGAATGAATCATCAGAGCACAGATTAAGTATAACATTAGTAGAAATCTCCATAAACAATAAACACCGCCACCCAAAAAGAATTTTCAGGGTGATGACTAGTTATCTGGTTCAGTTTTATAAGTCAGTCTAATACCCCAATGCTTAAATGAAAGTCACACCAAGGTTCTGGTAGCCATAAGCAATGATCCTAAATTATCACATCGGTATTCAAAAAATTCGCCACAGAATCTCACTTCCAAACACTCTAGCTGTCTGGAAAATTCACCATAAAACAAAATCAGGAAACAACACCTGAATGAACTAACATGTTTCTTCTAGTGAAACTTTGATCTTCAGCCATCTTATCTGAAGTGACACCCTGATAAGAACCATCCACTTCATCAGATGAATTGCTGACGTATGTTTCTTCGGATGAGTCAGATAATGATTGCTCTAACTGATCTCCAAAGCTACTCATTGGCTTTTGGGTTTCTCTGAATTCGGAACCATCTTGAATGGAAGGAATAACTGGGGTACTAATTGATTGTTTTCAAGAGTGAGATCCAAAATTAGGATAGTCAGAGAAGAAGGTAGAACAGTACTCTGCTACAAGCAGCTCACGTAGTAATTGAATAACTGTAGGATGTGAGAGGCTGAACATCTCTGTCCCGCTAATGGTGATCTTGCCGTGTTCTGCCAGTTCCACAAAGAACAACCAATGCACCAAATGCATAATCTCTTTCAATGACATTTTCAGGGCTGTCATCTGGAACTACATGAAAAATAGGACCTGCACTTCCACCATAAAGAATTCTACAGGTGTATGTAGTATGTCCGTCCTTTTCCACCATATTGGCATAGGTTCTTATAGATTTATAGCCAATAGGGAATATGTGTCGGTCTGTATGAAATACAACACGTTTATATTCAATTGTCCCAAGATCCACAATGGTAAGAACTTTTTTTAGAGCAAGGTGAAGAATAGGCCTCCTATCTGGAGTTCGTGGAATGCTAGGATGAGAACACTCGGAACGTCTAGGCTCTGTGGAGATTTCGTTCTCCTTGTCATAAAAAAAATGTCGCTTATGCCGAGCCTTGAGCTTACGAAGGCGACGACACAAATGACTTCCAATAAATTTGAGGTGCTTCATGCAATCTTTAGGATCCAGGTGATTACCAGCCTTTGAAAAAGAATCAGAAACTTTGAAGTTTAGTTTATTTTCTTCGAAGATAGCCTCCCAATTCCAAAAACCATGTGCCAATACACCCTTCACCAATTCCTTATCATGATGGCCTGCTTGCCACCAAGATGGCATATTTTTCCTTTGACTCATCTGCAAACCCAAATGCCCCCAATCTTCAAATGACCTTGACATTTTAGGGCGGCTTTATCAGGGTGGAATGAGTGTGTATTCCCGATCTTGGGCCAATGAATAATATAGGGGCATGCATTTAAACTTAGTGTCTTACTCTTGCTAGCCAAGTTGAACCTGCAATTATATAGCTCCTCAAATTTTGAATTTTGAGCCATCGGAGTTGAGGGCTAAAACATGAATTCCTGCTATTAGGCACCACATACTCACTGTGGCTTGGAAGTTCTGCAATTTGAAAATGATACTGGCATATTGGCAATTTCCAATTTCCACAGTACCAATTAAAAGTCCAATTGAATAAGGAACAAATAAAATAAAAGGAAAAATATTTTGTTTTCCTAATCAATATACCTTCTTGTTGCTTTTGCTGCTAATGGGTTATAGACGGTTAAAATTTGACATTCTGACTGCTAACATCTATAATATACCTCATTTCGTATTTTGACCTATAGTTTCTTTGAAGAACCTTTATTCATGCGCATGGTTGTTTACTGTAGGAGTATTGCCAACATAGCTGGCTGGAAGGGTGTTATATATATATAGACATTCCTTTAAATCCATCAAGTAACTCGTCATATCTAAGCAATTAAGTAAATTAGGTAAAATTTACAATGAAATAATGCTCTAAGAAGTAGACATTAAGTACTTGCAATCCTTTTTCCTTGCTAATGACCCACATCTGGTACAAACTGTAATTCTCTAGGGTAAATTTTCGCTTAGGGTTTCTATTATGTCTAGGTTTTTTCAATAAATTAGTGTTACACACTCATAAAAAGTATATATGCATGAATAATATAAAGATTGACAACAACAATACGATTCTTCTCAAAAGTGAAATAATAGGGTTGACTACTCAATGAAACCATGTAATATGTTCACCAGTACAGATTTATTTGCAATATCAGCAATTTAGGAAACCAAATCCAACTGCAATTATGATATGTCAATAAAAACTAGGTGAACTATATTAATCTAATATCTAATGTGTTATTCTAGATTTATGCATAGGATTTTGACTGTATTGAAGTCTGAAGATAATCCATAGGATTAGAGAATAGGAGCCTGACTGCCTTTCCTGTGGGTACCTGCAGCCCAGATGGGTAGCCTGATCAACTCTCTGTACAATATATAGTCATAGAATGATTTTCAGAATGGAGCAGTTGTCTGTTATAGGATGTGGTGTCCCTAATGTGGTTATCCACATCCCTCCTAGGCTGTTGCCTTCAAAACAATCTTAGACTAATTTCAGTCCTTTGTTTTTTTCTCACTGTACTTGGAATGAGCCTCAATTGCACCTTTGTTGTCCTCAAACAAACACTAGAATATTCAAAGACCAAATTCTTCTTAATGAGTAAGTGCCTTGCTATGTTGGTTAGGGTTTGTAACCTCAAGGAGGACTTCTTCTGCCTGACCTTCCCTTGACCAAAAAACTAGAGAAAACTAGAGCTTGGATACACTGCACATCAATTAATAATAGCCAAGATATTGTAACACACTCCCTTACATCCTGATCCAAAAGAGGTGGTTATTAGGTTGATCCGACTTCCTAGGTGTAGTTAAATCATCATAATCTATGCCTTCTTTTTGAGAGAAGCCTCGGGCAACAAATATTTCCTTGTACTTTTCAGCACTTCCATCGACTCCATGCTTGATCTTGAAGAGTCGTTTCGAGGTGACAACAGATTTGTCCTCCGGTCTCGGGACCACTTCCCAGAAATCATTCTTCATAATGGACTCATATTCTTCGTGCATAGCATCCTTCCAAACTTGATGCTTTACGACTTCTTCAAATGATCCAAGCTTAGATTGTACAATTGTACTCATGATTGCTAGGTACCCTTGGTACCTATTCGGCTTCTTGCTTTCACGGAATGTCCCCCTTGGGGAAATATGTCTCTCAGTATCTTTGAGAGTGTCCCTGAGCCATGAAGGTCTCCTCTTATTTGAAGGAGGTGGATAAATAGGATCCATTGGTCCTTCAACATCAGGCATAGGTTCATCCCTCGGGTCTTCCTACTTCCCTACTTCTTCTTCTTCTTTGTCTTCCTTTGAGCTAGGAAGAATCCTAACTTTCTTGAGGGCAACATCCTAATCGAAGGTGACATCATGGAATATCTCCACTTTTCTTTGACCAGGCACATAGCTTCTATATGCCCTCGAAGTTTCACTATAGCCCACAAACATTTCCTTCTTTCCAAAAGCATCCAACTTGCTTCTCTTTTCTTTGGCACATGAAAATAAATAGGACTTCCAAAAACCCTAAAGTGGGAGGCATCAGGATTCTTACCAGAGAAGACTTCTTCGGGAGTCTTGGAGTCCAATGTAGAATGCAGGCATCTATTTTGAACATACACAATGGCATGGGCAACTTCCACAATGGTTCTATTCTTCCTTTCAACAAAACCATTTTGCTCAGGAGTATACATAGTTGTGGTCTCCCTCTTAATGGAAAATTCCCTGTAAAATTCATTGAATTCATTCGACTCATATTCGGTCCCATTGTCGATCCTCAAAATTTTGATTTTCTTCCCGGTTTGATTTTCCACCAAGGCCTTGAAGGTATAAAATCATTTGAATGCTTCGCCCTTCTTCTTTAAGAAATATATCCATGTTTTGTGGGAGAAGTCATCTATAAAAGTCATGTAATAGGAACATCCTCCCAAGGATGTTAAAGGCAGCATACTAGATAAATCAGAATGTATCAATTGCAAGATATCAGATGTATTTGTGACACTTGAGGGGAATGGTCCCCTTCTATGCTTCCCTTCGGCACAACCCTGACATATACCTTCATGATCATCTTTAAACTCGGGCATCCCTATCACCACCTTCCTTGCTTCAGGAAGGGCATTGTAATTAAGGTGTGCAAAAACCTACGGTGCCATAACTCGGTTTGAAGAGTTGTATCACTTGACATAGCCCCCAACGGACTTCCTCCAACCTGGTAGAGTGTATCAACTATAAAACCAATAGTAAGAGTTTCTTTGAAGTTCTTCTTCCAGATGTGTACCTTTCCATCAACGGATGCCACCTTGAATCCTTTTTCTTCCATTGCTGAAATAGACACAAGGTTCTTCTTCAAATCAGGTACATACAACACATCTTGTAAGCGGAGGACTTGACCCTGAGATAGATGACGGGTCACAATCCCTGTCCCTTTCACAAGATAAGTGGCATTATCTCCAAGGATAATTTCTAAATTAGTATCCTTCTCAATCAAATTAGAGAGGGCTTCTTTATAATCAGAGAGGTGCCTTGAAGCACCACTATCAATCAACCATAAATCCAGGGTGTCGGGAGGAGATGCAGCAGAGAGGGCAGATACAAGAATATATTCATTTTTCTTATTATCAACAACATTGGACTCATCGTTCCTGGAATTTCTTGACCTCTTGAAAGGTTTCCCATTTCCACCTCGATCAGAGGGAGCCTTCCTCTTTCCTTTGAACCTGTTTTTCCTTTGATTTCCATTCCCCCTGAAGTTGTTGTTCTCGTCATCCCTAAGAGAGTCCCTTCTATTGGGGCACTCTCTTGCATAGTGACCAAACTTGTTATAAGTGTAACATCTTCCTTTCCTTCCTTTGGGCCCTGCTCTTCTGTGGTTTTGATTTCTTAGACCACCATTGTTCCTCTTTTTTTCATGAGCATCAAAGGCAGTAGGGTCACCTCCATTCCCATTAGAGGGATGATCTCTCTCCATCATTCTTGTCTCCTCTTGAGTGCATCTCATCAACATTTCATCAAAATCACATTGTTATTAAGAATAGGAGTATTGAATACATACCAATCACGGAGGAGACCTCCAAGCGCAATGAGAACCATTTCTCGATCATCTATTTCTTCTCCAATAGCTAAGAGATTATTCTTTATTTCAGTGAGCCTCATAAAATAGGATTGAATGGATTCTTATTTTCCCTTCTTGATATTCTTCAATTGGTTCTTGAAGAAAAGAACTTGATTAGCATTTCTAGCCCTGAACATGCTTACCAACTTATCATAGATCTCTTTAGATGTGCTTAGCTCGGAGATATAGGCAACCAAGTGCTTATGAATAGAATCCTGGATAATCATCTTTGCTTTGATTTCCCCTTTTCTATACTTCATCTTTGTGGTAGTCAGTGCATTTGATGGAGGCTCATGAATCTTCGCCGGCACATAATCCATGACATCTTGATCTTCTAATGCCAAATCCAAGGACATCTTCCATGCATGATAATCAGACTTTTCAGTCAACTTATCATTAGATTTTAAACCCTTATAGGTTGAGGAGGCCATTGGTCCTAGACAAGACTTCTTCTTCTGTGATTGCTTTTCACATTAGCTTGGGATTTGTCTTCACCTCAGCTCTAATACCATGTTAAATTTAGATAACCATGGTATGTTCTATGCTTAATGTAGTTTTACTTAAATCTTTCTTAGAGGCCCGATTCAATTTAACAATCACATAAACATGAAAGTAAAATGTTGATAGAACATAATAATAGATCAACAGAAGACAAGCCAATAATATAAATCAGAATTTACAATTCTTCTTGTCCAACAAAGATAGAGAATAAGTTCATTAAAACAGTCAACGTGATGCACCAATCAGCAAAGTCTTCTTCAACATTAGATCAGCCAATCCTCCAAGTGTCACACACACACCCCTCAAAGATAGCTCCAAAAAGGTCAACACTGGTCAACAAAAAAGTCAATGCAGAAAGTCAACGTTGTGGTCTAGGGCTGTGGTCAAAGGTCACCCTTCTCCTCGATCTTTGTGCCCTCTAATGCTGCCTCAAGAGATTGGATTTTCTGCACAAGAATGAAGGCCAAACTCCAAGCTTTGACCCACGGTAAACGCTAGTCAATGCACCAACAAAGAGCCCTAAAAATAGTCCACACTCCTTCCACTTCAGATCTGCACATGTGAGAGAGAGAGGCCTCCAAAAGCTGAATGAACCAATCAGATCACAAGAGGAAATGTGTGATGAGTTGAGGATGAAATGGACATCATCTCTCTCCAATTTATATCCATCAATGAGGGTGTGTGACACATCTATTGGGCTTGCAAGCCTTCATTACAATTCTGGCCAACCTTGACAATTTGCACATGTGTGGAAAATAAAATCAAAATATAAGTTCTTTTCATCCAAACAAGATGATCTTTAGATCAATCTTGCACCTCTCTGAAAGAGGAATCCAAAAAAAATATCATCATCATCGTATGAGAAATTTAACATGGATTTTGGACCTAGTTGCCCAAAATTAACAAAATGATACCTGTAGTCTGATAAAAATTGATACCTATGCCAACTCTTTCCCAGTTGATCATGTAATAGAATTCTTCATATAGCACAACATGATGATGTCAAGCAAATAGAAGCATTCCTTCCTATTCTATTGCTCACCACTTAACAATTTCTGGAACATGGCATTGAATTTTATTCATTTCTGGTCCATTCTAATCTACTCAAGTGGTATATGTTGTCTTGACGTTACTTTCTTGCTGTTGGAGATCCATTTCTGGAAATGGATACTCTACTTCCAATAGACATACCAGTTGTTGCAATATTGTAAATCAATTTGCATATGTTGTTTAACACACTCACTAGGAGTATAAATAAATGATGTAGAAATACTTACAAACATTCTGTCCAATGCACCTGTCAGAGCATTATTTCCCATTTTTTGAAATGGACTCCTAGAGCTTGTCTATTGTAAATGAGTGTTTATTCCCAAATACTCCTCACTTTTAAGAGGGCCTGCCACCTATTTTTTGATCTATTATCAGATTTATATTTTCTATACCTATTTCCTTGAGTAGAAGAAATAGGTAGTACAAACACACGCAGTGAGCTATTAGAATGTCATATGTACTTTTTAGACTCATGAAACTTGGTTTGGTTAACAGAGTAAACTAATGAAACTTGGTTGGGTCTTGTATTACAAAAAATGTTGAACCATTGAGATGGCCAAAATTTTATTGGCACCATATTGGAAATGAGGAACTGTGTCATGTTTGTATCCAATCCTGGTATGCAGTGTAAGTTTCCATAAAATGATGCATTGTGGGGTTGTTAGAGTGAAATTTAAAGTTCCTACTTGGGCACTTGAGGTGCTGTGAAACTCACAAAGGAGCAGTATGTGTAAAATAAGTTCTTTTCGTATTAAATTGTTCTGAATTTCCTTTTTCCAGCAACTACAATAATTGGATATAGGTACTAGAGATTTTCTTTTTGCAGTTATCGCAAGAGCTCATTGTCTGGGCATATGCATGCTAGATAATAAACATAACAATAACAAAATTAAAGGACAGCAAAATGAGAGAAAACCAAACAAATAGCATTAACTTCATTTTGAAAAGTATGATATATAGGTTCTTTTTGATCTAGATAACTCTTTAAACTTTCATTTTTACAGAGATTCATCACCAGATTCTCCAAATCCATCTTTATACACCGATGCAATATTTTCTCCTCAACAATACAATTTATTATCAACTGATATGCAATCACTGGTTTGTATTGGCCTATACTGTGAGATCATGATTGAGATCATAAAAGAAAAAAATGACTGAAATATAGATCATATATAATAAACTATATCTGTACTTGGAAAATTGATTCCAACCCCTCCCACCCCACTGCCTCAGTTGAAATATGAAAAGTAAAAATTTCATTATCTTGGATACTGAAGTTCTTTATTCAATGTTGCTTTTCTAATGTTGAAGTGCTCCCATCCATTCGACAATATACAAAATATAAGAAGTTCAAGAAGTCTTCTAGTATATCAAGCATCCCTGTACACCTTTTTTCAATTGTGGAAGAACCTTTCTAATACCTGAAGCTTTCTAGATGCTCCAACTATCATCTCAAATACCTTTCTTATGAAATCATTCACCTGCTCTTGTCCTGGGAAAAGATATGATGATTTACAATCTTGAAGGAGGAGAATTTCTGGAATTATATTCAAGTATTAGTTGTAACAGGATCCAATAGGAATCATAAATCAGGGTTTGCTGAATAGTTGTCTCTTGAAAATAAATTATGGCACCTTGTGAAAAAACTACATGAAGCCTTCCATATAATGCTCAAATAACAGAAGAAAGTGATGATTTCAATTGCCATGAAATTCGTAGAGGAAAAGAATAAATGGAAAGAAAATAATATTGTAATTTGTGATCGTGTTCCTCCCATGTTCAAGCATATATGAGAGTTTTGCAATAGCTACAATAGATGTGAGGCAATGTAGAACTGCTTTCTAGAGGTGCACGAGGTCTCCATTTTTATTGAAGTATCAATAAAAAGCATATTTGCACTTTCATAGTCTACTAGACCTTCCCAGCCTCTATTCGAATCCCTATAACATCCATGGCATTCATTGCCTTCTCAGATGAGTCTTGTCATGGCATAGTCCTCAATTGAATAAGAAAGAATCCCACCTAAAAAAATTACAGTTCCTCCCAAAATGTGTTGCAGGACCAAATCACGCACTCCTATAGGTTTCTCTGACCACAAAACCACCTTGAATACAGAAAAACAAGCCCACAAAAATATGCAAGTCTCAGGCAGCAACTTTTCATGTTCCCTTGCTAGCTACTCCATCCAATTTTCTTGACAAAGAAATTCCTGTTTTCAAACTAGTGACCCAAATTTTGGCCTCTGATAGGCAGGCCTGTTTCCCTAAAAATGTCTTTTTTCTTGGCTCCACTGATTTTATATAACCAAGCACTGTAGAAAAACTTGAGTTAATTTCGAAATGCTCCAGAAATCCTCAACGGAGTCCCAAAGTTGGCCCAAGACTTGCCCAATGGATTCATCTTTTACAACATAAGGCTTCAACCAAGGCTTGAAGCTTGTAATGATTATCTATCTCTAGCCACCTTGAGGGTTGCTAAGGAAGTATGCATGGTCATAATTCCTCCATGTCTCTCCTCTCCATGGTTTTGGAGAGGCAAAATTCAAATGAAGAGGGTGTATTATCATTGAAACTTGAGAACACTGTCAAAGAGTTTCTATGATATATTTCAAAACATCCTAAGTTAGCAGTAGCTGGAATTTTCCATGAGAATGAGATGTTAGTTCCTTTTTTTTCAATTCCCT